>OX419592.1:12415716-13015716 GCA_948473455.1 Teleiodes luculella | reverse complement strand
TAAAAACAGCATTTGTCCTTCCCGTGATACTACATAATCACCTAGCAAATATATACATACAGTAATTCGATATCCGACAGGTAAAAAAGTTTTCTATCTAATGCCTCTTCTATCTAGCATCTACTTAATGCTACAAATATGAAAAAGAGCAATTTGCATATGTGCAGCTCACCTCTTAGATAATCCTTTTTTTGTTGTGTTTATTATTTTCAGGAAGTAAACTTTTTTCAACGGGAAAATACGTCATTCCCATGGGAAAAAAATACCAATGAAGCCTACAAAGCCGCAGTTCGAAACAATAACACGTGAAAATAAATACTAAATACGTGTCCAAAAATCGTAATCGCGTAAGCAAAAATCTTGTATGTTATAATAACGCTTTTCTTTTGGTATACTATTACCAATCAGTAAAAAGTAGGATAGTATTACTTACAGGATTATGAATAGAACTCAATTTAACTCTATGTAAATCATGTCCCTGGATTGCTACAACAAAGCTGACCAATAACACGATGAAAAGAGATTTCCTGATCATCTGAAATAATTACAAACAAGTTAATTTGATTCACACATGCCTATGTAGTTAAAATAGATGATCCTGTATTTTGATTGAAGGTTAGATAACATTAGCTTACGTTAGTAGATATACCTTAATATTATGTATGTATGTACCATGTATTATATATGACATTGCTATATTTATTTTGTTCTTTCAAATCTAATAAGAATCAAATTTAAAATTACCTGTCGTCCTTTATATATGCCCTACGTCAACTAAAGCGCGTTACAAATCTGAAAACCGCGCTTTCAGCTTATTATGCATATGGACACTCGAGGCTCTCCTATGGAATTATCATTTGGGGAAATTGCTGTATTGTTCAGGATATCTTTATACTGCAGAAAAAATGCATTAGAATATTAGCTAATATCACCCAAACCGAATCTTGTAAACCATATTTAAAAAAACTTCAGATATTGACTTTAACGTGTCTATACATCTTCGAAGCCTGTAGATTTGTAAAAAAAAACATGCATCTGTACTCCCCAGTAAAAACTGCTTTAAAACGCAATAATCGGGACTTAAATAAACTCAAAACAACATTTTCAAAATTAAAATTATATACCACTGCCCACCACTCGATGGTGATTAAAATATACAACTATATCCCTAATCACTTAAAAATCATAGACCAATCCTCTAAATTTGAAAAACAATTAAAGGAATTCCTAATTAATAAAAGCTATTATAATGTAGCCGAATATTTTGCAGATAAAATATAATGAGAGAGTTGCTGTATGTTGTCATGAGTTTTAGATCTTTGTTTCTTTTTTCTAATTTGTGTAGTATAATGATTTTAAAGACACCTCCAAATATTGCAATGCCCTTGCAGGGCGTCACATGATTCTGTATTTCACTAAGAAAACCTGTGTTAATTACTGTGACAAGCAATAAATTATTTGAATTTGAATTTGAATTTGGAACGTCTTTAATACCTACTAGCTTTCCGCCATGTTACTCAGGGTGAATGTAACTTTCTAATGGTAAAGGATTTTTTAAATCGGTTCAGTAGTTTTTGAGTTTATTCATTACAAACATACACACAAAAATACTAATCTTTCCTCTTTATAATAATATTATAAAGAGGAAAGATTAGTAATTATTAGTGTGATGACTAGTATGACAAACAAACTAGAGACTATAACCACAAATGGAGTAGATAAACAAACCAGACAAAGCCAAGTAGGTATCTATGTCATTGTCGCCAGATTTTTTTTGCAACAAATTGCAATGCATTTTGTTATCATTTTTATCACCGTCTGCTATCAGTACTTTGTTTACAAAAGATGTTTGAAAGAATCTTGCAAATTAGTTCTGCTTGTGAGTCATTCTACCTGCTACAAAACTTGTCTCACAATATTTTGAGATCTGTAGGTAGGTAAATAGTTGGTTGGTAATCTGTCTGTCTGCATCGTTGATATTATTTTCGAGTAAAATATAATACCACGTAATATTATTTATATTTTCAAATATCTACCTATCAGATTTTGAAGAGAGTTTACTAATACCACAGACTATTGAATTCTTCTAATTCTTATCTATACGCTATTACTAGGATTTTTAATTGACAGTTTAGGAATTCAGAAGCATGTAATGTTTACATTACACTAACTACGAGAAGACTGCTAAATTGATAGTTAAGAATCAGTAAATAAATAACGTTGAAGGAAAAGTACAGCAAGGTCACAGAAATGATATATAAAGGATTTTTTTGCCTAATATTTTTGGTCATTTGATTTTCATGATAGAAGTAATTCGAATACTAAGTGATTAAGGATGTATTTGCATTGCATAGTAATCAGCTCGTCTAGCTATATTAACTCTCTCTTCTCAAGACCAGTCGGTTATCTTGAATTTAGTAGACATTCTTTGATTATGCTCCGCTTTTGTTTTATCTCAGTGTACTGTGAAATGAGCTGTAAAAGTTGAATCAGCTCACAATAGAAACAAAACAAAGCATAAAAAATGTATAATACTGCTTATTTTTTCATTATTATTAGTGAATGGCGTTTAGATTGAAAACACGAAAATATAATTGCTTTTAATTACATTAAATTTAATCTGTGAATAGAACATAAAATTTAAACATTCGCCAAACACATTCGAGTACATGTGCACGCGAGTATATGCATGCATACCTAGTTACATTTTATTTCCTTACACATATTTATACAGCCCACGTCATTGTACGGTCACCGGCATACTCATGCGGGCAATGTGTCATTCACGCGCCTTATCACCGCCAGTTGTATTTATAATGTTTTTGCTAAATATCTTTGTCTCAGTTGCATTTGCTCTTTCACCGTGCGAGTCATAGTTTTATCGCGAATTATCGGCTCAAAATTGTAAACAGTGTTATCAGGATAATTTCTTAAAAGCAGAGCTGAGGTGACAACACATAGTCGTTCGTTTAGTCATAAATGTGACACGCCTAAAGATGGGGAACTCGAAGAGCAGAAAAATGAAAATTACACAGGAGGAGCCACAAAAGACGGACTCAGAACAAGTTGAGAGGATAAATACTATAAAATCTGAAATACCTGATGCAGTTACATCGAAAACAGATGAGAAGGGAAAAGAAGGTCAAGAACAGAAGGAAGCAACAGATAATGCAAGCAGTGCGTCTACAGTTGAAGTGTTGGATGACAAGTGAAAATAAAGATCTTCAGTGAAATCTAGTCCCTAAGTTTGTAAAATAGTCCATATCTCAAGAATTTCAAACTTTTTATTTATGGTTTTAAATTAAATGATGTGTTAAAGGTTTACTGTGTTTTGACTGCATTTACCAAGGTAAATACCGTATTTATATTTCGTCTGAATGACTAGGTTGTTGAGAATGTAGATATTTAGTGACAAAACCATTTAAACAATAGCAATAAACTCACGTTTAGTTCTTAATGGGAAATAAATAGCCTTGAAAATAATCATTTTGTCGGCGGAAATGGATAATCAGATATATTACTAAATCTACCTACAAGTACTATGTTCTTCAATCCCTAACAGTGCCCCTATTAAATATATTTTCCATTTACCTTAATATTAATTATAATCATAATCATAATCAATATAATTTATTGCTTCATGTGGTGTTACAAAGGTCGTACAAGTAAAATATGTTCCACACATGACCCTGCAAGGGCACTGCAAATATAACAGAATCTTTAAAATATATCTGATTATATTTAAAAATTAAACCCAACTACCACAAATAGTAGCGTATGGGATTGATAAAAGTAATTGATACTTGAAAAATCTAATTAAGCATACTTGTTAGGTAGATTGCAATATAATGATAAGTTCCAGGCTAAAGTAGGTATTCTTGGTTCAGTTTGGTTATTTGTTATACTGTGAACTAAAATAGCATACTAATTAATTATTAAACTAATATGAGTACAATACAAATATATTTTTTTATATTAATTGCTAGAGAAATGAAAGCTTTAAAGTTCATTGAATTAATCATACTAATATTATAAAGAGGAAAGATTTGTATTTTTGTGTGTATGTTTGTAATGAATAAACTGAAAAAGTACTAAACCAATTTAAAAAAATCTTTCACCATTAGAAAGCTACATTTGCCGTGAGTTACATAGGCTACCTTTTAGCGCGGGAAAATGCCTCATTCCAATGAGAAAAACTGTCAACGCGGGCGGAGCCGCGGTGGAAAGCTAGTGAGAAAATAAAATTAAATGAAATACTTTATATTGTGTTAAAATTGAATTTTTTTGCCTTCGGCGAAGTTCGAAGTTCGTACCTGCTGCGACCCTTTGGTTCAAAGGCAGGCGCTCTACCTCTACCGGCTAGGGACGTTTTAAGGCTCAAGGTAATCTCGAGGGAACGATTTGGAATGTTATTGAAGATTAGAGACCGTCATAGTTTGGAGAAATAGCAAACATAAGTGGCAGTAGGTGGGGCATAATTCGCGCTGAACTGATGACCGCAGAGACTGAAAAGCTAACGAGTGGTGAGTACACACCGGAAGATATAGCGTGGGAAGGCCTCCGGACTGATAAATCTGCTGAAGAAATTGGTATGTTGCTAGAGTCGGGCGGGCAACGCAAGATCCACCATTCGTCACCTGGCTGAGAAAACCACGTATATGCTTTCAACAAAATTTTACAGGAGTCACAAAAAACTATCCACTGAAAAAAAGTATGATTGGTAAATATTAATTCTGTTGTTTGTTAGTATTATAATGATTATCTTTAGAGTTTAAAACAAATGCGTAAACTTTATAAGTTCAAATACTGCGAGATTTTTTGCCCAATTTGTAAAAAAAGGAATTAAGACAAAAGCTGTCCTTTAGGACGTTTTCTCAGCCGGGTGACGCATTGTGGAGATTTTATTAGAAGTTTTTAGTTTCAGATTATAAAGTTTCGGTATCAAATTGTGCAAATTTTACAACCAACAAATTAATGGATCAGGGGACAGCATCGAAATAACACTAACCTGTCTTTTATAAACCTAGCTAGATAGATGAAGACAATTACATTAAAGAAAGGCATAAAATATTCAAATTTAACTGTCATTAATTTTTAATAAGTTAAGAAATTACCAAAAGGGAATAGAGGAGAGAAATTATGTTTTTTGGTAAAGATAACCAGGTGGTTATCTACAAGACTATGTCGAAGTTTAGCAGTTCTGATTCTAAGGTTCTGATAGAGAACAACCCTGCAAACCTGAACAGAGTAGCAAGAAAACAACATCATTTGACCTATTATGTACTTAATAGCAAGTCCTTGATTGTACATTAATCGCATGTAATATGTGGAAATCGCACTGGATGAGTATGTTTATTGAACTAATTTCATGGTACTTTCCAGGGCAAATTGTCCTGCATTCGAAATTATATATAATAATCTGTCCATATTTATCTGCATTATGGCATTTAAAAATAGACCATGTTGCGGTGGTTTATGGGCTATAATTTGAACTGCTGAGTGGTAATTTTACTGTAATGGTGGATACGATTGCTTTGTCATAGTGACAAGGCGTTCGACTGGTTGTTTAGAGTATTGTTACCATGGTTGCGTGCAGTAAACACTATAGTCGGAGGTATAAATCAGTTGTTTCCCATAAGGGTCCCGGTAGTATCTTCTACGCGATTCTCTGCATCTCATTGCAAAATCAGTGCATTTTTTGAACCTATAATTTTATTTGGTATTATCTTTATTTTCATTTCGAAATCTGTTTTAGTATTCTCAACGCTTATTGTTTTTTTATGTGTAATAAGTTTATCTAGTTCTGTGTAATAAGTCTGTCTGTCTGCAATAATAATGTGATATTATTGTAACATTCATTTGACATTTCGTTTTGCAGTTCGTTGTTGTTAACATTAGTCGTGTTTGTTATACGTTAATTAGTATTAATTTAGTGTATTTGCCAACTTTATTTTAAAACTTTTTCAAACTGGGGCAATGTATGGACAAAACGGCCGTCGAAAAATTGCATTCAGCAAAGTGAGTCCTGTAGAACGTATAAATTGAAATGCAAAGAAATGTTATTAAAATATTATCAAGAAATTATTCAAACTAGGTCGTTATTTAGAAAAAAATCAGACAACCGAATGATTTTGAAAACTAATTGCATTATTTAGTAATTTTATTAGTTTTCAACTTCACTTGATTATTTTTGTTCTGAAGTCTTTCATCTTGAACACTGAGAAACTAACTATAGGTAGATAGTTCCTGCATAAATATTTTATACAAAATTAAGAAAGTATGAAGCACTTACTTAGATTTGTATTATTCATTTTGGTTGCTATGAAAAGGTGAGTTTCAAGTTGTTTGTTTGGTGGTGGGTAGACTACGAAAGGAAATGATAAGTTCATCGTCCGTCATCATCATTGCAGCCGAAAGAAGTCCACTGCTGGACAAAGAACGTCCCCAAATATCTCCACAAAGATTGGTACTGAGGGGTTACTCTTGACGGCGATTTCGATCAGTCGACATTGAGATCGGGCATTTCGAACTCTCGAATGCCACACTAGCGCCACCTTGGTTTCGTATTGGGCGGATATAAGTGAACTAAATAAAATCGGACATTTGTCAACTCTTAACTGGCAGATTTTCAAGAGTAGCGGTCTAAAATTGACTTTGATATTGCATTGGGTTGAAATCGGGATCGATATTGATTTTAAGAGTAGAGCCCCTGTTCTGCCCGCATCCAACGGTTTTCCGCGGCCCACACTAGCTTCTTTGACCGTTGTGTCTTGTTGAATTGAATGAACCGTTGGTTCTACAGAAGCATCGAGCTCATTATGTAACATATTGTTCCGAATGACTCCTCAAAAATGAGGTAAAACCACAGAATGCAATAAAAGTGTTAAACTTAAAACTAATTGCCTGATATTTGATTCACAGCAACGCAGCGGCGCGGTCTAAAAACAACAGAATGCCAGCGACACCTATCAAGCTGTACTACCTTCCACCTTCGCCGCCTTGCCGCGCGGTGATGATGACAGCTCGCGTGTTGGGACTGAATCTAGACTTGGTGCTCACGAATATCATGGAAGGAGAACACATGACTCCAGAATTCCTGAAGGTAGGGAAAGGAAACGCCTGTGCATTTTGTTTAGCAAATGTCTTGATGAGTTACTGCACAGGATACAACTCCCAGGCCACAAAAAAGTATAGCCAATTCAAATCACTACATAGTATAAAACAAAGTCGCTTTCTCTGACCCTATGTCCCTTTGTACGCTTAAATCTTTAAAACTACGCAACGGATTTTGTTTCTATAAGTGAATTAGAAATCATTTAAGAACACAACTTCTTCCACATATTTATGTACGTGTTCATTTTCACAGATGAATCCTCAGCACACGATACCTACGATGGATGACAACGGATTCGTTTTGTGGGAGAGGTCAGTTATATGTATACTAAAAACCTACATTTTTTTTTAAATTGATCTATGCTTGTGTCGAAAAGGTACGACCAATCAAGCTTCACCGGACTTGAAGTTTCTTATTTTCTTCATTTCTTTTTTTATTTCATCAATAATTGGCAAACTTCTCTCATCTCTACTCTATTTTTAAAAAGTTTTCCAATTAATAATAAAAATATGATTATGACCCGATTCAAGTCACATAATATAACCATTGCAAAAGTTAACTCATCCCTTTGACGTTTGCCTAGTAAGAACAACATACTCGTATTGCGCCATTTACGTGATAAAAACACAAATGATGACCAGTTTGACCTTCCCGCCTACCGTAACAAATCAATAATAGATGTCACCTATAATTACTGCACTGCATTGTATGATGCAGAGCTCATTTTCCACAATTGTCGGTGTGTGGGCGATGATTCGCTGACAATTGACCGGCTATTGTGCTGTAATTAATGAGACTCGTAGGACAAAATATCACTCCTTGTGTCACTGTGACCTTTACCTGTAACTATGGTATCTAAATGTTGCTGTCGATTATTCTATGTTAGTCATGTTAGTGCATAAGCATGGTCCAAAAAACAAGGTCTTGAATTAGACCACGTGACTGACACGAGCCTACGTCATTTTGTGCTGTTCATCCTTGTCTATTACACGCATTCGACAAGGATGAATAGGCAAAATGACGTAGAAATGACGTAGGCTTGTGTCAGTCACGTGGACTAATTGCAAGACCTTGTTTTTTGGACCATGTGCATAAGTAAGTCAAGCTGCTGGATGCGGGCTGCGTAGGACTGATCATTGTGGAGATCCTTAGGGGAGGCTTTTGTCCAGCAGTGGACGTCTTTTGGCTGAGATGATGATGATGAATCTCTTGGGGGATTAAATGCTATAAAGGATCAATATTATTAAGATTTTGGCTATATTTTAATACGATTTTAATATTTTAAGCCATCAGGTCAACACAGTTGCTTAGTCAAACCACCTACCTAATTGTTTACCTAGAGGTAAACTACCACAGTTCTAACTTTTCCTATTAAACTGAGAGAAATCACTGAATAAAAAAATCACAAGTTTCTTGAGTAATGTTTAATTTCTATTGTTTCCAGTCGAGCAATCATGTCTTACTTAGTGAACGCTTACGGTAAAGATGACAGTTTGTATCCCAGAAATGCAAGACTACGTGCTGTAGTCGACCAGAGACTGAACTTTGACATCGGCACATTGTTCTCGAGATACCTGGCGCTATATGTGAGTGATTCAATACAATACTAACGTTATTTTCAAAACATTGAGGTTTGTTACGTTACGTTAAACATTTGAATACAATATATTTAAAACAACATGAATCATTTAATGCAGCTGATAGATCGACAACAGTTATTATACCTTTTGGTTTGTCGTAAATGGTACATTCCTTTTCTTTTCTAATTGAATGAGTTATGAAGTTGGAACTAATTTATAATTTAGTTGTCCTTTTTCATGATGTCATACTGTATGAAGCCGTTTTTAGATTTTAATGTATTAAAAATAATTTTACATCGGTAGCTGGTGATGAGACAACCTTTATACATGCAGAGCACTGCCTGCCGCGCCATACTAGTAGTAATACTTGTTTTCGTTTATAATCATTGAGAGTTCTAAAATACTCAGATCACAATAAACTAGAAAAATAAAATTATCTTCCTTTCTTTTTAGCTACCAATACTGTTCCGTGGTGCCGAATTCAATGAAGAGGCCAATGAGAAGTTGAACGAAGCCCTTGGTTGGCTCAACATCATGCTTGATGGTCGGCCCTTCGTCGCTGGTGACAACATGACCATTGCGGACATCACCATCGTTGTCACCATCAGTAACTTGCATGTTGGTATTTTTCATACTACCACAGCATATAACAGTCCACTTCAAGACTAAGTCCTCTCTCTTGAAAGACAAGTTATGATGACAATTATACTATAATCGCTTTGGCCATGGTTGAATGCTGCTGCCCATTCCCATATTAGTACACCTTTAGTTGCCTCACACGATACACTTAGGAAGAGTTGGGACTTTCACAATCTTTGTGAAAGATTTTAGAGTCATTTTATTGGTGAGGATTATAGCAAAACTTACTACCACCATGTGGTTACTTTACTACCAATGATTCTACTTCTGGACCTGGACTAAGCCTTACAATACTCTTCACTTTCGATTGCTTCTACTCTTCTAATAATACTAAGCTTCTCAATAAACTTATAAGTATCAACATATTTAAATTTTATACGTGTCTTCTACTGTCTGAGAAATTCCTTTAGTAGCAGAAGTCCGGTTTTGCCTTGGAATCTAATTTGTAATTCTATCTAGGTTCTATTTATCAGTTAAGTAGTACCTAGTAGACATGTGCCCTCGGCCAATTACAATCGATTATATTTTTAAAATAACAATTTAATTTTTACAGGCTTTTGAATACGACATGAGCGCCCATGGCAATGTTCTGAAATGGTTTGATAGGACGAAGAAAGAACTGGAACCTTATGGCTACGAAGAAATTAATGAAAAAGGCGCTGAAATTTTAGCTTCATTCCTGAAGAAAGAATAGAATGCTAAACCACCAAATTGAACGTGTTATATTTTAATACTAAGGCTACATTTAGATTGTCCATGCGGTTTTATTTTATTTGGTCCAATACATTATGATAGCTAGTGTTCAAAGCCATTAGGTATTGTTTATAAGGAAAGGAAATAATAAAAATGAAAACTGCTAAGTCGAAACTAGTAGAAATAGTTTTGTAAGAAAAACTAAAAGGATGAAGTTATTTAGTTTCAGAAGCTAATATATAAGATACATGTTAGCTAGCACATATCAAGCGAAAGATTTCGAGATAACAGTTTGTTTTGTTATATTTTGTTCAAGTAGAAAGTGTTTAGAGAAATAAATTGTTTTCCCAAGTGGTGTTTTTTATTATCATTACTTCTGTTATCGATTGAGTAGGAAATGCTTCTAGTATGATTGAGTCATATAACTTGTAAAGTATGTAACTGCTTCTAGATTTTTTTAGTATTTTTCAATAAAGGCCCATTCTCGAAATAGCTTATTATTTAAGAGACAAATAATTCAATTTCAGTGGCAACATTTTCCCCCTTTGACTTACAAATTTTCCATTTTCATAGGTTACCTGGAAGATAATAGTATCCGGTTAAGAGCATGTTAAAATTAGAGTCCTTTATAGTCTTGATTGTACAGTAAAAATAGAAAAAATATTATTATTTCTAAACAGTATTTCAAGTATATGCAGTACCTACAAATAACAGCAATATCCTCAGATTTTTATGCGTTGTCCTACGCGTTTTATGATTGTGTTATGTCTGTGTTTTGTAAAACTATAATAGTATGTTATGTATAACAGGTATTCCGTTCAGGTCAAAAATAAAAATCATATTTGGATAAAAGACAATTATTATAATCCATGGTCCAAGAAAACAAGGTTTAACCGTTAGACCACGTGACTGACACGAGCCTACGTCATTTTTCGCTGTTCATCCTTGTCTATTAACACGCATTCGACAAGGACGAACAGCGCAGGATGACGTAGGTTTTTGTCAGTCACGTGGTCTAGTGGTTAGACCTTGTTTTCTTAGACCATGTTATAATCCCAGTTTAATTTGGTCATTGCAGAAGGATCCAGTTTCTGCTGATGGCGTATAACCCGTTTAGTGACAATGAAAATTATAATAAACAAGATAGTTTTTACACAAATTATCGTCAAAAATATCTGAGAGGGTTAGTGAGGTCGGTAATCAAATAGTACAATAAAAGTTTGTACTGCAGCATAAAATGGTTTCGACCATGAATCGTAAAAAATTGCATGATGTAATTGAATGCCGTAATTTGATTTGAATGGCATTCGCGTTGTAACTATAGGTAATAATGATGTCCACGTAAGATAATGAGAAACCAGATGTTGGGATTGATCGTCCGGTTGTATGAGAACGTCCCGTCTATTGAATCGAGGCGGGCGTTTCGATATGGCACAACAATGCCACTGCGACTGCGCACAGCCAGGCAGGCGCGCGCGCACCGTACCACGTTTTCAAAACAAAATAGCCGTTCGATTGTTCCAATTTGAAAAATTCATTACAAAACGACCAAACAGTTCGCAGTATCACAAACAATGTACCATTTCTGAAATCGCGCGGCTTGTTGTACCAAAGCACTTGTTAATGAAACACGATATTATTGCATTGATGTGACGAGGGATGAAGATGTAGTTGTGTGTGTTTCCGTTGGAGAGTGTTAACGAAGAACTGGATTAATTACTTTGTGTGATAATGGTGTTGTTTGTAGGTATTTTACGTTTATATTTATAATTATAATATAACTAATCAATTGAATAGTTACGAGACATGCATAAGTAGCCACAAAGTTGTTGATAAGTGAACATAGTTCTGTTATTGAAGTAGGTGAGGCAATTAATGGTAAAGTTATACTTACTCGCTACCAGTGTTTGTGCAATAAAACGAGATTGTTGGGATCATAAAATGAGCTAGAACACTCTAAACCATACAAAAGGTAGGTAGTTTTGTAAATGCATACTCGTCGTGCTCTGCTCGCTCATGTCACGTTTTTGACCAGCTCAACACAATAGTTTTAATACTTTGCAAGTAATGCCTGGGTTACATTATTTTAGTTGCCATTGCTACAAATGGCAGCGATGCTTTGAATCCATTAGTGAGCGATTTGGTGACATAAAATCCAGCACAATTAGAGCCAAAAACATAAAAATATACAAGTTGCGTTGCTCAGGTTTTAAAAATGTAAACGGTTAATCCAATGTTATTCCAGTCTAGTACAAAAGTAAATCATTGTCACTGACCGTATCGACAGCATTTAAATGACTCAAATAATGTTGCTGATGATCCTTCCCCCCCTCCTCTTAGGTATATCAAGCGTGACAGACTTAGTTTTGTCGTGCGTATATTTTAATATACCTAGTCATGCTACGTGGGACTAAAATAATGCAAACATAACCATACATCATAATAATGCATAAATAGGACGGGCTAGAAGCGCGCAGATTTTCTTAGCTTTTTAAATGAACTTCGAAAAACATGTACCTACTCTCATTACTACAATATGTTTCCCCCATTCTTTAATCTTCATGTTTCTGGCTATGATCATAATCACACTGTTGTCACATTAGATTTGGAATTACACCCCTCTTTCTTTACTATTCTTTCTTTTCTATGTTTGAAGCAGAAAAAACTAAAGCGTCGTTATTTTAGCACAACTTCAAATTTTCAAAAATATGGCAAGTGGTTGTCAACGTGCTTGCTAAAATAATTAGTTGGTGCCGCCCATTAAATTTAAAGTGACACATATTCTTTTCGTTAGTAGAGCTAATAAACTCGTCAGAGATAATGCTATTGTACTATAAATACACTTCTAAACAGTTTAAAATTTAAGGAGAATGTACAAATGCGACGAAAGTATATCTTTGGTCCAGTTACAAGCATATAGCCTGTATTAAACACTTCAGTCATATTTTAATACAGTATCGTTTAAATGGGCAGTAAAATATCGTAATACTACTAGGGGAACAGTCAGTTGGAGGATGTAGTTATTTGATTATCTTGTACCTACGGGCTCATATTGTTAAATTGTTCTCACGTGTACACGATGCTTCATGTCAAGGTGCTTTATTACTATTATAGAGATCACCACTGTTCTTAGTCTTATCTCAGACATCGGAAACAATGCATATATTCTAGAATACAAAGGCTACTGTCATGCCAGGCAACATCTTTCATGGATATAAATAAATATGAAATAATACTTTATCCGTTGTTACAGCAATCATGCATTGTTGTTATAATTGTATCTATGACAATTGCTGTCCAGTTTCCTGCGAATCCAACGTCGGAAATGTCAGCTGACGAAAGGAATCTGATAAGGGAAAACAAAACGACAGATCTGTCAGATGAAAGTGGTCATGAAGTAGAAGCGGATCCTGAAGAAATAAAAGAAAAAAAGTTCCTTGATGACGCACTGAAAACAGTTATGGATACAAACACGATTATATCTAAAACTAAAGATGAAGTCGAAATGTTTAAATTTCAAATAGAAGAACTTGATAGGGAAAATATTACTTTGGATGCTTTCATGGAAGAAATGGATAATTTAAGTTTAGAAGTTTGTAAAACATCACAAGAAGCCTTATGGTCTTACGTTACAGATATTGCAAACGAAGGAAAGAAAAATAAAATGGTCAGTTTAAGTAACCAAACTTTTTTGACATTAAAATTAATTTGGTGGTGAAAATACTATTATAATACTACCTCTAAATAATATTACACCTTTAATTAATTATTTCAAAGACTAAGATAAGATAAGGTACTCATAAGATTTTCAATAAATTAAATAAAGTTCTGATTGATAACTTTTCAATTACAGGTGCGCATAGCTGCCGAAGAAGACGAAATTAAAAAGCAGTATTGGAACATTCTGAAGAAAAAGTATTTGAACAGCGAGCAGTTGCTGAACGACTCCAAGTTAAGAAGAAAACTTCGTATCATCAAAGAAAGAGGAACTAACGTCCAGATGCCTCAGAGTAAAGTAGGATCTTATATTAAAAATTAGATTAGAATATTAATAGCAATTGTAGGTTGTTTGTAAGACTATTCAACTCGAATTTGCCTATTCAAATATGTATGTTTAAGTGCTGTAATTATGTTTCTTACCTTAGTTTGATAGTAATTTTGCACCCATTTACAAACAACTATTTTTTTGCGATGCATTACCTGTAGTGACAGATGAGTCTTATTTTGTCAAGGGTACCTATCAAAAATTTGCTATCTAGCATTTGGATTTTGTTTTATTTTGTTTTAAGATACATCTAAAATTTTCAGTTAGGATTTTGTTGGGTGATCCATCTAAAATTTTCAAGATACATCTAACATTTTCTGTTAGTATTTTGAAAATTTAGTAAAGACCTTTAAAAATGTATTGACCTAAATCTAATCTAAAGCATTTAATTTCCAGCAAAGAGAGGAAATAGATACAATGCAAAGGATATGGAGCAGAGTGACGGTTTGCGCGTACAATAACACTGCTCCTTGCAACACAGATGAATCGATGCGCACAATGAGCGGTCAGTTAATACTTGTAACCAATTAGAATCTATTTATTATTTAATAGCTTTCCGCCCCGCGTTAACAGTTCTCCCGTGGAAATGAGGCATTTTTAGCCTATGTTACTCAGGGTAAATGTAACTTTCTAATGGTGAAAGAATTTTTGAAATTGGCACAGTAGTTTTTGAGTTTACTCGTTACAATACAAACATATACACACAAAAAAGTACAAAATCTTTCCTTTCTATAAAAAATCTATCTTTTAAGATCGTTTTCGATTATAAAAGAAGGTCACCAAGAAACAAAAAGAATTGTAGTAAATTATAAAAATCATAATTATTATGGAAAACTAAAATTTAAAAGTTAATTTATAATTTCCCACTTAATGATAAAGTGGGAAATTATAAATTTACTTGACGATGATGAATGCATCATCATCATCATTTTAGCCAAAAAAACGTTTACCGCTGGACCAAACCTCCCCTTAATATAAAGATCCTGCGTTGCGCGCATATACCTACAGCAGCTTCCCGCGACCCTCACCTAATTTGTGGTTAAAAAGAAGTTATACCTCATATCCTTTTGATTATTTTAGTTGCGTGTTCTGATTTTAGGTATTAAAATGTGTCAATTAAAATACTATTTTTACATTTACAGACGTAATAAATATCTTCAAGACTAGCAACAACTCTAAAGAGCTAGCTTACTATTGGAAAGCATATCGAGACAACACAGGAAAGAAAATCCGACCTATTTTCAAAGACTACGTGATAAGAATGAACAATGTTGCTCAGTCTGAAAACTTTACTGACGCTGGAGACATGTGGCGGTATGCTTTTGAAGATAATAATTTTACAGAAGTTGTCAACAAGATTTGGATGGAAATCAAGCCTTTTTATGATCAGCTCCACCGTTTTGTAAAAAATAAGCTAAAGCATTATTACAAGGATGATTTAAGATTAAAGGACAATGTGATTCCGGCGCACATACTTGGTAAGAAATCTATCTTACTCATACAACATGTGAATTTTTTTTACAACTTCCTAGTGCCTATTGGTTTTTTAATGAAAAGAACTATAGAGTGGTCACTCATGTTTCTGCTTATAAGGCGTTATCTCTACTTTATTGGTTAGAGGGATATTTTATAGGATCTGTAAGGCCCCTTTGCAAAATTGTTTTTTGTGTTTTTGATGAAATTCCAGAGATTTTTTCTGTTTTGTTATTTTCTAGAATTAGAAAAATTTAACAAAAAAAATAAAACACTGTTTTTATGATGTTTTGTAAAATTAAAATCAAATATTTCAGGAAACTTATGGGCTCAAGATTGGCAAGCAATTTATCCAAAAGTGGCACCATTCAAAGCCTACATTAGACCTAAGTTATTGAAGAACGAGACAATAAAGTCTAAAGATCTATTTGATGCCGTTGATGAGTTCCACCAATCTCTTGGATTCGACAGTGCAAAGGACACATATCAAGATATCACTGAAACTATGACGACTGCTAACTGCCTTCCCTCAAGCCACGACATGTGTGATGGAGTTCATTATAGGTAAGGAATTAAACATAGAGATGAAGAAAGTAGTTAAAAAAGTTCTAGGTAGTGTTCATTAAATGAGAAAGAAAATCGCAATACGTGCATTAAAATAAATTCTGCTGCGTATCTTGCACTGCACTACTTAACTACGTTTTTACTACTTAGTGGAAAAAAATAAATTTTGATAGATTCTTCCCACAGTAAATAGTGTTTATTGTTTCGAAATGTTTTAGTACCTATGTGAACATAAACGTTTTTAGCTACCCTTATAAATAAAATTGTGATTATTAGATCAAAGTCTTTCTCGTGATTACACTGGGAATAAATCCACCTATCAAAATTCAAACGACACGTCAAAATTTGTATGGATGTTTTTAAATTATTTCAAAAAATGAACGGGTATTCTACGCATATAGGATAAAAGGGTATATTATTACGATTATCAGGATCACTTGAAAAAAAAATGGATCCCCCGTTTTTTTTATAAATTGATTCGAATATTGTATGGTAGAAAAATAATCGAAAGATCTGGCAATACAATTATGCCTCTGGCAGTCCTTTCAAAGCAATTTTTTCGTTGCGTGGTTGCTTTGAATGCTTTTTAAGAAAGAGATAGGCATAACATAACAATGAACTTATTAGGATTTAATCGATTAAAAAAATCTTGATATGACATTAACTTGAATACCTGTCAGTTGAATATCTGTCATCCATCACGTTGACATTCTTTTTTTTATCAGTTTACTTTTTCTAAAAATGAAACGAAAGAGCCTCAAGTTATTCATTAATTATTTTAATTATTGACTGCAAAAAAAGTACTAAAAATAAAAATAATGTTGGTTAAAACAATCTTGGCTGGAAGATTTTAATACAAAAAATATTAGCTACATTAGAATAATAGCTCGTGGAAATTCAATGATCGTTCGTTCATTGTAACTTTTTATCTTCAATAAGTTTGCAATTTTTACGAAAACGGAGGATCGATAAAATAATTTGATTAGTTATCCTGAAACCCACTTACATAAGCTTTCTAAGTAGGTATACTACTTATCCGTTCATTTTTGGCCGAATAAAAAACCACTTATATACATACGTCTCCTTTCTATCATATTTTGTTTAAGGATAAAGTGGTGTGGTGAAAAGATTACTGACGTAGCAGTAGGGTTGTCCCGAGCAGCAAGGTTGTTGGGTCATGTGCAGTATTTTAAACACTACCGGGACCTTTCCCCACTTTATAGAGATGGCCCTAATCCAGGTAAACATTCATACCTATTATATAATCATTATTGATGACCCCGTAACCTAGTTGGTAGTACATCTAACTACGAAGCACAGGGTTGCGGGTGCGAATCCCGCCCAGGGCAAACATTCGTATGATGAAACTGATGAACACTTGTATTTGCCTTGTGTCTGGATGTTGCATATTATGTATGTATTTCAGCTGTCTAACACCCATAGTACAGGCTTTGCCTAGTTTGAGGTCAGATAGCCGTGTGTGAGATGTCCCGCATATTTATTTTATTTTATTTATTGACTTTATTTTGAATAGACACGTTGTTATTTGTTGTTAAAGGTTTCGACACTTTCAATAGTTTTTGCTGGGACATTGGCAATAGTCATTCATTATTTTACTCTGAGGTGATAAAGTAACATCAAATATCCAATTTGCTAAAATAAAATGCAAATAGAACACCTTATTTACGCGTGTCATTGGAATATCCTTATTATGGTGTTCAGTTTTCAATCAGTATGTACAAATAGGGAAAAAATGTGTTCATAAAATCTCATAAGGAAGCTCGAAACACACGAAGGGAAATTAGTAGTAGTAATATATTTAGGAATAACATATTACCAAAAATTTGCCATCAGCCTTTACCTGCATAAGTGAACTAGTGAGTTTAACTTAGGGCCTATACATAGAAGAAACACGATTTAACAAAGATTGTGATCTCAATGTAGAAATGCACTGCTTTAAAAAGCTGAAACGTAACAAGATATTTTACCATTCATTTTGTCTTTCAGCTTTCCATGACGCTCTGTCTGATATCGTGGCAGTTCAGCTGACGACGCCGGAGCATCTCAAAAAGCTAAATCTGGTGAACATAGACACTGGCCCAGAAGTTTCGATGAACCACCTTCTCTTTGTGGCCTTAGAGAAACTTCCTCTGATGGCGTATGCGTTTGTTCTGGACAAATGGCGGTGGGATGTTTTTGGGAACACCAGCCTGGAAAATTGGAATCAGCATTGGTGGGATCTTCGGTGAGAAATAGCATATTTTGCTAGATCTATCTGAAGCAGAGAGTGTCGGTGGCACAGTGGCTAGGACCATCGTCTTTCATTCGGGAGGCACGAGTTCGCTGGTAACGTTTCTTCGACGTTCTTACAGTAAATAAAAAACATTGTGAGGTAAAGAAATTCTGAGGTTGTGTTAGGTATGAAATTGGTTAACTCACGCCAGCGTGGTCGACTTTGGCCTTTTCACCCTGATTCAGGGTAGCCTCAAGCCCCTTGTAAATTTTGGGTAGCTAACGAAAATCTGCAGCAGATTTATTAAAATAATGAAAAACATAATGTAACCCTTTGGTTAATCTGTTTCAGTATAAGGGACACAGGAGTATCACCACCAATGCCCCGCAACGAGAGTGACTTAGATCCTGCTTCGAAGTACCATGTCGTATCACACGTTCAATATATCACGTAAGTGGTTTAAAAATATGAGTTGAAAATAATCGCGATTAAAATGTATTTCTTCAAAAATTCAAAAAAATATTAAAACTTTAAAAATTAAAGAATTAAAAAATTGGATGTGATATTTTTTTTTGTGAATTTTATTTTTTACATCAAGCATCGCAAGATACCTTTTATAAAGAAACCTAAAATTAAGTCACGAGAATCGAAAGATTCAAAAATTCTTTTTTGGAAGATTTAAAATTCCTAACTAGTAACTTATTTTTTCCTTGGTAAATACTAAATCATGAATTTTCCTCTATGAAGTCTACGGTCTCCAAAATTAATCTGCTGCTTTGTATCCCCAGGTACTTAATATCCCACGTATTAGAGTTCCAAATCCTGCTTTCTTTGTGCAAGGTGGCAAACCACACGGGTCCTCTGCACGAGTGTTCCATTTACGGGAAGAAGGAAGCGGGAAGACTCCTCAGGTATTAAGTATATCTATACTTCCTGGCACAGTGTCATTTGCATTTACGTACCAGGAAAACTGTCTGATATTTGTCATTGTTTTGTTCTCTGATGTGATAGCAAGGCCAAGGATAGGTGAAGGGCGTCAGTTTAAGCGAAAACGCTGGTCTAACTGGTATTTTGATTGTATGTAGGGTAATGTACAAACGTCTGAAGTTTTAAATGTTTGTTTTGTAGATTACTATGCACTGTGAGATTCGTTCCTTTACTTAATGGAGTGGGCGGCCTTAGTCTGCTCACAGGGTGGGAACATTATTGTATACGTCTCACATAACTTAATGTGGCACCATATCAACAATCGATTTGATCGCATTGTACAATTCTCTCAGGAAATGATCTTTATATTAAACATCGTGAGAAAACCTATACATACCTGAAAACATTTAACCGCTCTGTGTAAAGTTTATAACTTTTAACCAGGAGAAACTGGTGATAAGTTTCCTTATTTGGACATAATTATATAAGCTGATAAGAATTTATCAATGGTGTATCTACTTGACTAAGGAAAATACGTAACTTAGTTCATTCATTTAGGGGCCACCTTGTGAAAGACCACAACACAATAGTTAATTCATAAGCGCGCAACTAAAGGGCTTGACACGTTTTTTATAGAACTTGAGTTTGTTTATTTAATACGCCAATCTGTCCCGTGGTTCTCTGTTTAGAATTTGGCCAACATATTATTTCCTGTGGTTGTCGCAGAAGATAACTAAAGAAAATTTGTCCAGGAAATTGGAAGCAGGTGAATACCTGTGTTACCTGACAAATACAACTGATATTACCTACCCGCGTACCAAGCATGGTGATCATGGAAACACCATTGAACTATTATTGCGTATATAAATGACAAAATTCTTGGTTGGACTTTTTGTATTTTGAACATAAGTCGCGCAAAGGGAAAGGACACCCGCGAACCGACCGCATGTCGTTTGAATAGGAGCTCGCGAGCTCCAACTTCTGTGGCGGCGTCTTTTTTTTCTCGTCGTGCATTCCGCCCGCCTTCATTGTAACATGATATGAGTGTATTCGAAGTGTCTTCTCTGTTACTTGTACGTAATTCCTCAATGGGAAACACCTTCCTTCCTAAGTAGAGGTCCAGCAAAACATTCGCTATTAAAAACACTTTTCTTTCTTTCCAGCAATGGCATGTCACTGGGTGCTAGTGAAGATTGGAGAACGGTTCTTAAGGCGATCACTGGAGAAACTGAACTGTCTACTAAAGGATTTCTGGAATACTTCTCAACACTCAGAGAGTTCCTAGAAATGGAAAACGAGAAAGCTGCTAAGTTAGAAATAGATGATATTGACCAAAGTGCGCCGATCATAGTCGGTAGTATAGTTGTTTTGTTAACTATACTAATCATAGTACTTTATTGCGTTAAGAAGCATGATGTTGGCAGTAAGATGTTTTCAGTTTGTGGTTTAAGTAAAAACGGTTCTTTAGATATTGTTACTAACGAGCTTTCGCAAGCAAAGACGCGAGAAGTAGATGGTATAAGTGAAGACAAAGTTTGATACAGATTTTATGTAATTTTTGGTACTTGCTTGTTTATTTCCGGAAAGAAAAATCGATAGCCATTTTTTACATTCTTTTTTAATAACTTACCTCTTGCACAAAGTCCAATTAATAGTCTTAAACCAGTTATCTAAACTATATAATTTTAAACGTTTATTGCTTTCATTGAAGAAAAAGAGAAAATAACTGCAACATTTTGAAAAATATCTTCCATTCTATTTCATACGTTTGTTTTATATTATCAACTAACTGTAATAGAACCTTCTTTTTTCATTCAAGCAGAATCAATTTGAGAAAAATTATGATTGTAAATTTTTTATACCGTCGGCTTAGCTTAGAATAATATTTCTTTTAAGATTAGTTTAAGTTGTGTGAATGTTATACATGATTATTGTCATGAATAAAGTTCAATACTGCGTTCATTGACTTTTTTTGAATAAAGCCTATGAAAATCTGCGTTGGAAATAGCCAAATGAAGAATAAATTTCACATAAACTTAACAATTACATGATAGTCTCCACCGAGGGGCACGAGCCTACCCTGAAATCAGGGTGAACAGGCCTTAGACAACCACGCTGGCCTAGTGCGGGTTGGTCATTTTCACACGCAATATTACATCGCAGGTGTGTGCAGGGTCCTCACGATGCTTTGCTTCACCATAAGAACGTCGAATAAACGTACATATCAATTCGAAAATCGAAAACACATTGGTACGGGTGTGGTATGGGCCGAGGCTTGAACCTGCGAACTTCCGAATGGAAGTCAATGGCCCTAGCCACTTGGTCACCTATTACGTCTGTGAATGAGAACTCAGTTTTTCCAGTAGGCTTACTAGGTAAGAAGCGACAGGCTCGAGTAGCTTTAATGTCACTATGTCGCGTTGACAGCTTCTCGAGCTTGTCGCTTCTTACGTAGTAAGCCTACAGAACGGAATGCAGATTTATCGCGCACACACCAAGCGAGCTGTATAGTGCATGCTGCGCGCGGCTCGCCTTAGGTTGTATCAGTCAATGGTTTTGAGCACTCTTACCGAAGATTTCTCAGTAATAAAAAAAAAAAAAAAGCGACGCTCCCATACAAAACAAACGGGAGTTTGTATGGAAAAGTATATTAAGGTAACTTTAGTATTGCTCTGAGGCAACAACGTACTCCAATGTCAAATGCAACATAATTGTAGCATGCGAAGTCTTATGATAGAAATTGAATAAATATTTTCGGCATTTGCAGCAATCGGCAGCCCATTTTACGCCGAGAGAACATTGTAGCTTGATAATTTTCAATGCATCAGATCTTTATTCGGAAGTTTAGTATTTCGGCAAGGTAGATATTACATTAACACATTTTTCACGGGTTTTCTCCGCGATTTAGTTTTAAATTGAGCTTACCGATAGTTATGACATCTTTCTTGTCTGTCTAAAATAATAAGTGTTTTGGTCTTTACACGCCGTAAGCTTATAGTCATCACCATCATTTAGCCTGTAGACGTCCACTGCTATACAAAGGCCTTCACAACGATCGGTCCTGCACTGTCCGCACCCAGCGGCTTCCTGCGACCCTCACCAGATCGTCGATCCACCTTGTGGGAGGCCTGCCCACGCTACACTCCCGACGCGCGGCTAACAATGCATTTTAAAAATAAAATATAATCCACATGTGAAGACAATCATAACCACAAATTAGAAAATGGCGTGTGGCAAACAGACAAAATTAGGTAGGTAGCAGGTTAGGAATTTAGTTAACAGATAAAATATTTAGCAAAATATATTCGTAAAATGAAAATAACGTTACTTTTTAATGAATTTGACTGGAAAATCAATTAGGGCAGCGCAGGACAGATCGTAGTTGTAAAGATCTGAAAGACCTTTGTCCAGCAGTGATCGATCGTCTTTCAGCTAAAGGATGTAGATGATTGAAACAATCAAAGCCTGACCAAAGAAATAAGAAACCTGCTCTGGGGCCGCCACATGTATATTTGTACGACTATGGCAACAATTCCCCTTATAAAGTTAGTTCCATTGAAATTCCGTAATATGGCGAGGTTTCTTATTTCTTTGGACGGGCTTTAAGTAAAAAATATGATGTGATTTACTTGTACCTATTTGACCGAGGAAACACACCCATTGACAAAACAACGAAACAACTGCAATTTCTTATTTTACAAATACGTAATTTTTGTTTTGCGGGGATCTCAATGCTGGTACCGTGGGTGAAAACGTGTCTACCATTATTCTTGCAAAAGATGTAAGAGCTGCTATCAGGTATATGAAAAAAGGAAGATCTCCGGGTCACGACGGGCTCAGCATTGAGCATCTCCAGCATGCTGGTCCTCATCTGCCTCGCGTGCTCGCTTTGCTGTATAATTTTTGTCTTAGCCATTCATATTTACCTTCAGAAATGACTAAAACCCTGGTAGTACCTATAGTGAAAAAAAGAACGGGTGATCTAGCTGACGGGTCCAATTACAGGCCTATCTCCTTGGCTACGGTCACGGCAAAGGTTCTCGACAGTGTGATAAATTCCATCTTAAATAGCTATATAAAGCTACATGACGCTCAGTTCGGCTTTAGACCTGGGTTGTCAACTGAAACCGCCATCTATAGCCTAAAGCACACTGTGGGGTACTATGTCGAGAGACAGACGCCAGTTTATGCCTGCTTCTTGGACCTGTCGAAGGCTTTCGACATGGTATCTTACGATATTTTGTGGCATAAGTTAGGTAGTTTTGGAGTACCGCCGGAACTTACTTCCCTTCTTAGGTACTGGTATCTTACGCAGAAAAACTATGTGAGATGGGCGGGTGAGCTCTCTGATCCGTGGAGGATGGAATGTGGTGTGCGTCAGGGGGGGTTAAGCTCGCCACTACTCTTCAGCCTATATGTAAACGCCCTGATCGAGCAGCTAAGCGGCGCCAATGTCGGCTGCTATATTGACGGCATCTGTGTCAATAATATCAGTTACGCAGACGACATGGTGCTGCTGGCCCCCTCGGTCAGCGCCGTCAGAAAGTTGCTTGCCATCTGCGAGGACTATGCTACCTCCCATGGGCTTGTGTACAATGTGCGAAAAAGCGAGTACATGGTCTTTAAGGCGGGAACCAGGTGTCCTACGTACTTTCCACCTCTTATGCTTAATGGTACGGCGCTAAACAGAGTGCACACTTTTAAATACCTTGGACACTTGGTGACCGATGATCTTAAGGACGATGCAGATATGGAGAGAGAACGTAGGGCGTTGTCAGTCCGGGCGAACATGCTGGCCCGAAGATTCTCCCGATGTACTAACCCAGTTAAAATACTGCTGTTCAAAGCATACTGTACATCACTGTACACGGGGAGTCTTTGGGTTAGATATACCCAAGGTTCTTACAACGCTCTTCGTGTGCAGTTTAACAACGCATTCAGGGCGATGTTACGGCTTCCGCGCTTCTGCAGTGCGTCGTCGATGTTTGCGGAGGCGCGCGTTGACGGTTTTGATGCTGTATGGCGCAAGAAAACCGCATCGCTGGTAAGCAGATTGCGTGGCAGCTCTAATGTCGTCCTGGGTACGTTGGTGAACAAACCAGAAAGTCCCATTATGTGGTCTCTTACACAAAGGACGAAATCCATGCTAGTTATTAAGTACTAACCATTAGATTAATTTTTATATTACTAACACACTGGGCCTTTGTTGTCTTTTTAAATAAAATAAATAATAAAAAAATATAGAGTACATTATATACGTTATACGTACGTTATAGTAAATTTTTTTAAAGGTTTTATGCCTCAAAAACAAAAATAGTACCCCTATAGAACCACTCATGCATGTGTCTGTCTGTAAGTCCATCTGAAATTACTGAACTGATTAAATTGAAAGGTGTATTTTCAACCATTTTTGAGAGCAAAATTTTATTATACCTAGAAATATATTTATTGCAAACTATATTGTGTGCCATATCAAATGTAAGGACTGGTTTAAATTGCCTTACCTTTTTGGCCCAAATAATAATATAGCCTCGGTGTATAAAATTGATTATTTAATGACAAGTTCGTCTTTGGGTTACGGACTTACATAAGTACAAACAGTGCACTTTTTAACTCAATCAGTTCATGCCACACGTTTTGTTTCGGCTGTTGCTAAAGAACTTTGTATATAAGGAACCCTCTCCACTCCACGCGTATTAAACTCGCACTTGTCCGGATTTTGTTTTTTTGAATGTGGCGCAAAGGTGGCGTAGCTATTTTATATTTTCAATCTTTGTGCATTTTTGACAAATTCTGCTAGGTACTACGTACATTATTAGTACATAATATAATATTAAAACGTTGAACTTACGTTGAACATGAATTTATGTCTCGATATAGTACTACATGAATGACTACAGATCTAAATCTTGTTGATCTACAGAAGAATAGGATCGTGTAGAATTTGATCTGTCCAGAACCGACCGCCGCGCAGTTAAGAGACTGAGCCGGTGCGAACCAACTGCAATCCACCGGTCGTTTGCGCTTGCGACGAACGCGCGAAACTCCGCGCACGCACTTTCAAATTCAAAATAAGAACGCCGAATACGCGAGACGATTGATTCAAAAATGGAATAGAAATATTTTTTTTTTAGAAACTATCGTGTGGCCAGTGAAGTGATTACTTGGTTGTGAATAAACATTTTAAATTTAAGGTAAGTTCATATGAGTTAATTTGAACTATTCAAATAGTAAAAAAAAAGTTAACATAAAAGGTAATAAGAGATTATACTGAATTTATTATAAGTGTTTTTTAGGTTAACATTATAAGTATAAGAAATTATTTAACATTGGAAAGTTGCGTCAAGTTATGTTCACGGTAATCGTTCATATTATCGCCGTAACTTACTAACTTTTAAACAAATTATTAACGCATTACAAAAAGATTTAAATTAAAAACTATTAAAATCTGTGAATTAAGTGCTTGAGTAAATTAAATATCTACTTAATTTGTGTTTACAAAAAGAAATAAACTTTATCTTCTGTGAAAAAGAAGCGCCGAAAAAATATAAAAAAATATTAAAAAATATTAATTATTAAGAGCAATATCTACATTTTTATTTAACACTACTGTTAAAAGAACTTCCAACTAGATGTCTGTAGTAATATAAGTACAATATAAATAAAACATATTATTCTTTAATGACACCAATAATAAAACAGAGAAGCAAACAATAAAAAATAAATAAAAAATACAAGTAAGTAAAACAATGAAGCGGCCTTATTACTAAAAAAGCAATTTATTCAGGCAACCATGAAGCTAACCTAACCTAAATAGCATCTATTTTTTACCGCATGAAAACATCCCAGTTCCTTAGGAAAAATTTATGGCAGGCGAAATTGTAAAAAAAATATGGTCGACTCGTGAATATCCTCACTTCTTATGAACAACGTTTTTTTAATAAATTGTTGCAATCAATACTACCTATATCTTTTTGTTTACATAAAAGAAGTTCTTGTAGTAATCATATCTCTTGAAAAATAAATAGAAAAGTTATGAAAGACGCCCGGTACGTGCTGCTCGACCGATCTTGTGCAAACTTCACATAATCCATCTAAATATTCCTAACAAAGGCTAAACATTTGGTTTGGATAGGTGAGACCGTTCTTGAGTGATAAAATTACATACAACAAAAATTGGTATTGATTTATATATTTTTATATTGATTGATTGAAATGACGCAGACCAAACATTTTGCTTTGCTGAACTCGCCACTAAATGTAGTTAAAAGTAAATAATTTTAATTTGTCGCTTCCGTATTCTGTCCACCTTTAATTGTTATATCAACCGTTTCCTGTAAAATGTTGAAAGCATGTTCGATAAAATTATTATAGAATTTTAAAATTAAAACTGATAATAAATTATATTTTATAATGTGTCTAGTGATTTGAAGAAAATGCAATATTTCTACGATGATATCCGACGTGATGACAAATTGGTTTCTTCACTTTTCTAGACGAAACTGATCAAATTCGCCGTGTCATACCCCTTCCATATATAAGCACTAATGATTGATTTATTATTAGCTATTTTACTACTAGCTAGCTTTTACTACTCAAAAAAAGATCAAAATTCATCGAATTCAAATTCTTCTCTTAGTGAAGATTAGCTCATCATCATCATCATCTCAGCCTGTAGACGTCCACTGCTGGACAAAGGCCTCCCCCAAGAATCTCCACAATGATCCAGCGGCTTCCCACGACCCTCGAAGATTTGCTATTTCAGGACAATTATTCCATGTAGTAGGGATAGGCATATATAGGTAATATAGGTAACAGTAACTGCCTCAACAAAATCATGTTATAGAATGATCTAAATGATTGTACCGGAAGTGGCCGTAGGTTGCCAAACTAAACTAATCAATTTAGTCGGTAAGTAAAGTACTAACGTATAATATGTATTGTACATCATTTGGTTATAAAGCCACGCTAATATTTTTCATAGCTTTTCGTTAATTAAATTAATTGTCTGATTTTCTTTAAATTCTATGGTCTTAACTCTTTCGTTGGTAGTTTACTACGTTAGAACTATTATTTTCTTCTGTGCTACTACTACACTTTTTCTTATTAGATTCTTTATTGTACACACACAAATATAACAAAGCAGTACATTTAACTGGTAGTTTACAAGGGCGAGCTTATTTCTATGTAGAGATCTCTTCCAGCCAACCCATAACAAGTGTGAGAAAACTATTACAAAATTGCAGCAACAAGATAATAAAATAGAAAATAGAAGTTAGAGATATAAAAATACGTCTTAAAGGAAATTTTCCATAGGAATTCAGCTTTCTTTGAAACTAGCAAACAGTACATTAGTAACATATAGATAGAGCCATTTTCATTTGGAAAGTATATCATAGGTACTTAAAAAATATTTCAATTTTTAAAATGGGTTACCCTGTGCTCAACAACAGTTTTCTGTAGTCTTATGACTACTTCTTATGTAGGTACTTAAGCCCTTATAAATTAGCATTTTGAAAATCTTTAACTGATTCATGTAAACCAGCGTGGACCCCTAAGTGGAGCTATATTAAGTACCTACTAGCTTTCCACCGCGGCCCCGCCCGCCTTAACAGTTTTTTCCCGAGGGAATGAGGCATTTTCCCGCAGTAAAAGGTAGCCTATGTTACTCAGGGTGAATGTAGGTTTCTCATAGTGAAATTTTTTTTTAAATCGTTCAGTAGTTATTGAGTTTATTACAAACATACACACACACACAAAAATACAAATCTTTCCTCTTTATAATATTATAGTATGAAAGTATATAGTAATAATAATAATAATAATAATCTTTATTTGCATAAAATGGGGTATACATAATGGTGTTAACAATTAAATAATAAATTAAGCCTCTCCACATTTAGTCAAAGCATTATGACATGCAAACATTTATAAAAACTCAACCAGGGTCACTTTACTTAACTAACTTAAATTCTAAAAATTCTCTTATTGAATAAAAATTCCATTTCATTAACCATTCCATTAATTTACTTTTAAATAATTTTATACTAAGATTTTTTATCATTGGAGGGATCTCATTATATGTATATAGCAACACACATAAAATAACAATTCTTCCTAAACCGGGCCGTTCTGCAGATCACATTGGTTGTCAATTTGTTGGGTTCCCTAATATTTATGGCACAAACATCTTTAAAAATAAATAGGTTTATATTTTCTTTCACAAATTTTGCGACCTCGTAAATATATAAACATGGTAGTGTTAAAACCTTCAACCTTGAAAACAGCGGCCGGCATGAGTCTAACGGAGCAGCACCACAAATTGATCTGATGCATTTTTTTTGGGCTATGAATGCTTTGTTTATAGCAGTACTATTACCCCAAATCAATATGCCGTACCTCAGGCTTGATTCTACGTATCCATGATATGCTGTGAGGGCAGCAGACTGGCTCACTGTTTTGCGGAGCTTGTACAATGGGTAGCGAAATCTATTTATTTGATTACAGACATTTTCTACGTGTTCTATCCACCTGAGTTGATTATCCAGTGTGAGTCCTAGGAATTTAAGTGACTCTTTTTCTGCGATGGAATTATTCTTGTATTTAACTTTAAGTTTTGATTGAAATTTATTAAAATTCATATAAAGTATGACTACATATAATGTTAAGTTACATTGAAATTGATTTGCTAGTTAACTATCATTATTATTAGCTCACACTGTTGTTATTGCGTCTCCATTCTACCCAATTTCTGGGCAATTATATTCTCACTATTGGGTTAGTAACACAAATTGGATTATGTAATCAATCACATACAATAATAATGCAAAATTGTGTTTGTTGATTTGATATATTTTTTTATCATGTCCGTATTAGCTTAGTTTTCTTGATGTAGAGCTTGTTTCAGTATTCTTATATGTCTTATAATGTGTAATTTTTTTTACTAGCAATTTGTGTATCTCAGAATCACACAAGTGTGTGCGTATATGTATGTGTATACACGTATACAATCTCTCTATTTTACTCTTGTACACTTTGTAAAAATGTATGTCCATCTATTTTTTTATCCAAGGTCAATAACATAATTTGCATACTAAGAGAGGTCGTAAGGTCAGTCGTAGACCTTTCTACGAGGATATTATAGTGGTTCATGTACACAGCCTGATTCAGATTTAGGTATTTGGATCAAAAATCTATGTAATACTCTGCAACTTCGCCACTACCAAACTTCGCAATGAATCAACAAATTTACAAACTGTACTTTAGAAGTACAGTCTCGGTCTCAACGGTGACTACTCGCCGCTTACAACAGGGGGGTCCGTTCTCTTTGCAGGAGACTGTACTGAACATACTGTGCTTGTGTCGAAAAATCACGTAGGTACGTAGTAAAAAACAGTGAAAAAAAAAGCATTTACTGTAGCGCAGCTGGGTAGCAAACTCTGCAGCTGATTGTACTAAAAGATTTGCCAGTCCACTCCTCCTCTTTTAGTGATTTTTTGTGGACACCCCTCTCCCTTTGGGCCTCACGCGATAATGGACGGCCTCTATCTAATACCACATTTACACTCAGCCCTGTTGGGCAGGGAAGTGAGGAGGGAAGTGGGCAGCGTGAGTATGTAAATAGGTGACTCGCGCTGCCACTGCTCATGCCGCTGCTATTGCCCGGCGCTCCCTCGAGTGTCGGTTTTTCGGGCGGAAGTCAAAGGACGGGCAGCGCGAGCGCGAGTGACTGTTTACATTCAGCCCTCGAATTTGTAGTAATCGGTACTTACGGCGTTCTATTTCTATGAATTTCAAAGAAATAAAAAACCTCGCCATATGGCGGAATTTCAATGGAACTAATTATATAATGGAAATTGTTGCCAACGACAAAAAAATATACACGTGGCACCCCCCGAGCAGGTTTTTTATTTCTTTGGTCAGGCTTTACCCCGACGACGACGGCGTCGATCGATATGTTTTGATTTCTTTTTAAAATATGCATGTAGTTATAGATACTCAGCAGACATAATGTTGTCGCCGCAACAGTTTCGATATCCGCCATCGTTGCGAGTCGTTGGGTAAAGGAGTACGAGGGCTGAGTGTGAACACTCACTCGCCTTAATAATGCCGCAGAAGTATTTTAGGCAATATTTCCGACAACGGCAGGAGCAGTGGCAAGGGCTGAGTGTAAATGTGGCATAAGTAGTTTATGAAGCCCTTTACGTTTTCAGAGCTCAAACAGAAGTGCGTGTGACGACGCAGATGTTATCACTATAATGAACTGCAGCCTTGCTGCGCTCGTCCTATTGTTGCCCAACTTAACATGCCATCATCGTAATAACACTGCATACTACACATTTACCTTATAATTCTTTGAACGTGTGAATAAAAGAACCTATACAGCAGGGTTTCGAAACTTTTTTTCTGACGCTACCGGTTTATTAATAAAATGTTTCATGCCTCCCCTTTACTATTTCAATGAATACAAAAAACTTGAACCTATAAGCCTTTTATTTTGATTGTAATAAACAAACTTTAAATGTTTAAATGAAAAAATTAAATGTTTTTTTTATTAAAAAAATTACATTTCAATATTATAATATTTACATCTCTCTATGCCCCCCTGGTTAGGAAATCCTGTTATATAGGTGTAAGTAGTTTAGCAAATGCTGAAAGGCATGCTTAGTTAACGGTTAAGAGTAAACGTTTCCAAAGAAACTAGGAAATGAATAATCGATTCGACACACCCATACAGATAGATAGTTATTTTAATCGGAAATTTTGTATGGAAAAGTCAAAAAGGTTTTCATCTCTGGGATTTTTTTTATAGTAAGTTGAATAGATAGATAGTTAAAATCCTTATTGACTCACAAACAATACACAGAGAGAAAGTATCGAAAGAATACACAGACAGAAGAATACCATAAATAACACACAAACATACAAACAAACAAAAAATTGAAATTATAAGTAAACTAAAAAACACGCTTTTAGCACGCACTAAAAATTACAAAAGTCACGTGACTATTTCTTTCGTATTCCTGACAGCAAATCATTTCATTTGATACCCATATGACGGGGGTGGATTTCAAACAGCCAGTCCGCCATCTTAGGGAGGCCGCCATATTGGATTCGTAATGACGTGAAAAATGAAAAATGAAAATGAAAATGACCGATTAGATTAGATCAATTGATTTATAATGCACTTTTAAGTTTCCTTATTTATCATTTATCTTTTTATAATTTTTTTTCTACTATAATGTCAGTACATCTTCAGTACTTTTTATATGTAACCATTTACTTCAAATACGTACAAAAAAATCTGTTTGTTAAATTCACATGCATCTAATTCGTGATTTGTGGTTTTTTTGCTTGACGATCGTGAAAAAGTTGACGAGGAGTTGTTAAAACAAAACGTGGGGAATAACCAATTGATGATGTTAGAAGTATCACTATAAAGTCGCACAAAAGCATCTAAGTATGTAAGTACTACAAAAAGTACGCTGTGGTATATTTTTGACGATCATTTAACTTTTTTGCTACGCTGCTTACAAGAAAATACATTGCAAATAAAAAAGGAAGGTCATTTAGGCAAGGGTTAGTAAGTTGTACTCTTAGAGTATAAATAGAAATATTTCTGGGAGGTATAGAGTACGCCTAATCGAATAAGAACCGTAAGCACGGATATGAATAGTCCAAATAATTTCAGCGCGTTCGTTTAGTATCAAATGGTTATCGGAGCTGATTGTTTTTCCCGGTAATAATAAGTAATTAAATAGGAGAACATTTTGAAACGTGCAGTGATAAGTTGCAAACATGACTCAAGGAAAAAATCCAAAAAGAAAAATGTTATTGATTTCATCGCCCATATAAAATCTGCTTACGCTTGACATAAAGGCAGCGGAGCGATGCGCGTGCTCTATGTATATTTATTCTCTAAGGTTGTACTCAATATGCAAATCAAATCAAATATCCTTTATTTGTGAACATAGGTAAAATTTACAATTAAAAGCAAGGTGTTAACAATTTTCTCTCTATGCTCAACCCACTATGTAGGTATACAAATATCATGTTGCGGTCAAGTTTTATGCATTAAATTTTAAATTAACAAATTACAAAACAAGAACACAAAACAAAATAATATAATAATCATGCAATGTCAAAATTCAGGTAATCTCAAGGAATTCATTAATACTATAATAACAATTTTCTATTAAGTAGCTCTTAAATTTTTTCTTAAATATATTTATGTTGTTTTCTCTTATATTTTTTGGTATTTTATTATATATTTTTACTGACATGCATATCACACTTTTTTGCAAAAGAGCAAGTGCAGTACTTAGCGTTAAACTAATGTCAGTCGATTCCAGGTATAGTCACAGGAGATCTCTTTTTTATTGCTTAGACTTGTACATTCGTTTGATACGAGAGCCGGTCTTGGCAAAGCTTTTTAGCTTCTTATATGACGTCATTAAGTGTCCTGAGGGAGCTTTAATGAATATTTCTTTTAAAACCCGATATAGGATGAATTAAAAAAAAAATGTTAATATATATCTATTATTATATTTACTTTAATTAATTTGACCGTCTGACTTAATATTTATTTGTAATTGAATTGTTATTTTTATTTATTTTAATCATTAATTATTTTTGTGCTGTTAAGATATGGAATTTATTTTCTGAAATAAAGTTTATTATTATTATTATTATTATAAAGAAACATTTATATAATCCTGTATGTACGTGTTTATTCAAAAAGATAAAATACATATGTAAATTGGATTATGTTTATGGGTACGGAGAGCCAACATTTTTTCTTGCTGTATAACTTTAGTTTCCTTCAATTATTTCCATGTGACCCAAAATTGGTCTCAAGTGTATGTAAAGCTAAGTTCACACTGCACGTATTCTAATATGAACTAGACCTTTTTTTAATATATTACCTTCTAAAAGCGTTTTTTTAACCTTAATGACTAATTCATCAGGCAAATAGTTTTTGCAACAGTAGGTGGCCTCATAAAACGTTGCACGTGACATACATGTGAGGCGAATTTAGAAGGCCCTATGTATGTTATACAACCTGTTACAAAATTAATAAAAATATTAAACAGGTTTTAATTTAAACTGACTCAGCTCTAGCGGTCAGCTGGTTAAGTTCAACCAACCCGAAATTGACACCTTGAATTAAGAAGCGATGCTAATTTAATTTAAACTAGGTATTAAGATTTAAAACGGGATATTCGTATTAAAACAACCGTGAAAGTTTTAAAAAGTATAATACTAATTTAAAATATTGTATTAAGCTTACGATTGATAAGTTGCGATAATTTAGCTTCATATCATAGCTAAAAAATACTGTAATTAGTAAAATTATGTTATAGAATACAATATATAATTTCACTCTATCATTTCAATATCCTACTAATGTTTTATAAACGCCAATGGATATGTGGATGTATGGATGTTTGTTACTCTTTTACGCAAAAACTACTGAATGGATTTTAATGAAACTTAAGAATTATATAGTTTATACATCAGAATAACACATGGACTACTTTTGACCGCGGGAAAATACCTCATTCCCACGGGAAAAACTGTAAGCGCGGGCGGAGTTTATAAATAACTATATTATGATTGGTACTAGTATAATAATATTATGTATAGTCATAACGAATGTAGGTAGGTATTAAGGTAAAGTTTATATTAGGCGCACCGACGCAAACCCATCAAACTGGTTGCCTTAAAGAAACTGCTACCCAAGCAATAAGGCCGTCAATCATCCAAAAATTTTGTCTACTCTATTGTGTATGTTTGTGTGCAGTACAGAATAACTTCTTTGTGGGGAATTACCAGTTGATGATGTTCATAGAAATCTCAAAAAATATATGTTTAAGCACTACAAAAAATCGCTGTGATCATTTTACTTTTTCGTTACGGTTTGTTTGTTTCATATTAATCCGGACAAAAGGTCTCTATTATGTACTGTGGCGTGCATGCGTCCTAATGCTCGCCGCGTTCGTGCTGGCAGCCTCTTTCCGCGTTTTGAGCCATTTAATTATGAAAAGCGATGAATGATTTGAATTTGGCGGCTGCTACCACAGATAGCCGTAGCTCCGGCTACGAGCTGATCATTGTTTCATGTCTTCAAGAATAAATAATCTTCAACTAAAGTTCCTGGAGGTTCCTGGTATTACTGTCGAGGGCCGATAGGACTAGGATAGCGCTCCCTCTGAGCGCAACGACGTGTTGCAGCCGTCTCAACGGTACATACGAGTAGGTATCTATGTTTGTGTGCAGTAAAGAATATGTCTTTCATTCATTTTCTGTGTCCAAAATCTCGACAATCCGTTCAGTATGAAGGACAAACACACAAACACACTTCCGCATTTTGTATAGCGCGCGGATGCGGATTATTTATTTATTATTTATAGTAAAATTTTTTTTATGATTGGACATTTTTCGTCTATTGGTCATTTTTCATGTTTGGACATTAGTCGCGCAAAGGAAATAAAACAATATTTGATAGGTGCCATCTAGATGCCCTTTTAAAAATTACTTCGATCATTCTCTATTGTATTCTAAAATTTAAATGTTTGTGTATCTAACGAACTCTGAACGGACGTCTTTATCATTGTTTTTAAACATATTTCATTGTTTGGAAGTCTGAAACAATAAATTGCTATTCATAATTGAAGTTGACACAATCTTCTCATGACAACAGCAATCAAATTTTAATGGTAGAGTTATTCGTAAACTCGCGTATCGGGTGAAGAGAGTCAGTTGATGTGTATGTCCGAAGTTTCTGATATACGTTAAGTTTAATCACTGCCGAAACTGACTAAGTAATTACTCGTAGATGCTGAGATGAAGCTCAAGTCCAAGTCATTAATTTTATTCAATATCTTTTAAATATAAAAATGAATCGCTTTAACTTAAGAACGGCTTTACCGGCAACAGCTAGTAATGAAAAAATAAAGGAAATAAAAATAATTTATAGAACTGAAATCTTTAGTCGCGCCTAATACTCCTTCATCGTTACTGCCATGTTAAAGACTTTTAGCAAATCACCAGATTTGAAAAATATCAGATCTGCAAAATAACAGATTCTGTTCAGTGTCATGTATTCAACGTGAGAATTTTATCATATTTTGATATAGGTATACGACAATCATCTTTATTGTTTGTCTTACTAAATTATTTGAGGAAGCAACAAATTACCGTGAAACATGATTTTTATTAACATTGTGTTTTTTATTAATATTTTATTTTGTTTTTCTGCTCAGTCATTTAGTTTATGATGCGACAGTAATGCAGAAGTAATCTTCCTTAAATTGGATGTTATTACGTAGATATTATCTAAAATCAAAGAAATCCTGTGGTAATAGGTTGTGGTATACTATTTTGTTTTATGGCAAAAATACTAGTAATCATAGTAGGTATTCGTGACGAGGCCAAGGTTTTCTTTGAGGTCACAGACGGGTGAATGGCTTCAAATGTAAACTTTGAGTAATAAATACACTAATATACTGCAAATTATAGATATTTTTGAAGTAATTACATTTGTTTTTAAGTAAGAACATATTGCTAGTTATATATCGGTCTTTAGAGCGAGAGAGAGAGATGTGTACAAGGTCGAACAAAGTTTTATTTACTCCATCTTTTGTACACCTTTCTATTTATCCTTAGTTTTGTTTAGTTATTTTAAATCCGGACACAAAACACTCGAAATGCTATTAAAAAAAATCGTTTCGCGTATTCGCGTATGTGTCAATCTGCGTATGAGGCGTGAAGCGTATGTGTCAATTTGCGATATGCCTTTTCGCGTATGTGATAATTTGCACATTGGTTAATTCGTAGAAATGTCACTATGAGTGAAATTGTGTGTGTAGTAATCATAACCACTATTATGATGATTACAGAAATTCTTAGGTTTATATTTAAATTATTAAAATAAACCCTTAAAAATAATAAGCAGGTATCCATCCTTGGTAAAAGATATCAAGTAGGTATATCAGTAAGTTCCTTCGAAAAATGTCAAGTATAATTTTAATTACTGAACAAAACCCGTGCAAAAAGGAGAATCTTTTTATAGATTTACGCTCAGTAAGCAAGAAGGGTTATTTTAACTAATATATACCCATGTTTTTACAAGATTAGTGTCACTGCCCAAGTCAAGGTTTAAATAGTTTGCAGTTCGCACAAAGATGTTTTGTAATAAAAATTAATATACTAAGTAAGTAAGTAAGTAAAAATACTTTGTTGCACACAAAAGAAACAGTAACAATTACAACATAAGTAAATAGAGAGCGCAAAGGCGGCCTAATCGCTTGTAGCGATCTCTACCAGGCAACCTTAGGGTAGAGGATACACAAAAGAAACAGACTGTAGTAGTGCAGTGCTGTGTAGGTACTTAGTTTACATTTTTCATATAATTGAATAATAATACATAACATTAATCACATTAATATTATGAAGGCAAAAGTTTGTGAGTGTGTGAGTGTGTATGTTTGTTACTTCTTCACGTCTAAGCAGCTGGAGCGATTTTAATAAAATAGCTGACACCCTGGATTAACACATAGGCTTCTTTTTACCGCGGGAAAATGTCTCATTCCTACGGGAAAAACTGTTAACGCGGGCGGATTTTTGTGTTCAGCTACACTACCTTTATCACCTACAATCAGTTTTATGAAAAACAAATCAATGTACAGACACGCCGATTCTTCAGTTTTATTATAGTATAGATAGATAAGACAGATATATAGACAAGTGTAGTAGTAGTTATTTGCAATAGACAAAATCGGATAGGTACGCTAAGATGAAGTTGTGCAACATGCAGCGATTTGGTTGCTCAAATTCGTATGCTGACCTGCAGGCTGCAGTCGCATCGGTACGTTATAAGAAAATCCAATACATATAATATGGCCACTACATTACTATATTGTACCATAATATTAGGTTCCAAAATTGCAATGTGACAATAATATTACGACGCACCGATTTGTTAATTTGGTTAGTGCAGCAGCAAGCAGGTTAATAATACCTTCGGTGAATTTTTTTAAAATAATATCACGTACTTAGTTTGTTTAAGCAGATTGAAAACACATGATTTTTAAAATTCCTGATATCTTTCTCTACCACTTTCCTTGTGGGTTTCAAGGTTAACCTAGTTAACCTGGTGTCAGAATTATTGAGTTGCCTAAAGGCTTCTGACATGGCTCCTATAACAACTATATCCGTAGATCATAGCTTGGATCAACCGCTTTACGTGCGTTCCGAAGCACGAAATCATGTTTCTTTTCAGACAATCAGGTGATTCAGCCTGCAATGTCCTAACCGAACTGGGGAAAGTCTCACAAAAGTGATATTTGTTCGACAAGTTCTCCACCGGGATTCGAACCCGGAACCTCCGTAACGTCTGGCGAACTTTTGAGCACTCGACCACGGAGGCTGTTCTTTGCTTATACTATGACTTAGATAAATACAGACAAAATATTAAGTAAAAAAAAATCTAAAGAGTCCGATCAAAGCTCCGTAAACTTTTATGCACATAAAAATACAAGGATCGTTATGGAAGACTTTATTATGAAGTGCTTCCTATATTTGGGGAAAAATATTTCTAATGAAATGAACGAAAATACCACGGACAACTTTTATCCGCGCGCAGATTTTCCTAACCCTTTCATTAAATCAATCTTTAGCTGCTTTCAAACAGGTAGTTGTCACTGTTCGTACTTTTTATCTATAGATTTTTGTATTTTCTTCTCTATTAGTCTTTCCCTGGTCTTTTAATAGATTGTATGCAGTTGTATTAAGCGTATGACCTTGATTCGGAACGCGGAATCGGCCCAGCAAGGCCGTTGCGATGACACTGCTTTTTGTCATCTATTTGTATTGGTATTGCCCAAGCGCAGAAGGCTCCGGACTATAGACGGCACTCCTGGGTTAGAAAATCAAAGATAATTGTAGGTACTTAATTTGAGGGCTTTCTATAGCCTAACTCATGTCGTCAAAAGCATTAATTTTAAAATAAAAAATACAATGTGTGAGATGTGTGATGTGTGTGTGCGAATGTACTTTTTGTACATAAAATAATTAAATGACTGTGAACAAACACTGTGAACTCCACTAACTACACAAAACAATAACTTGAACAAAACAACAAAATCTTTTGAGATTGATTAATATTTTTCTTACTACCCGAATTGGTCAAAATTTGTCAAAGACTAAACACGCTAAAAAACACAGATTATTGAAATACGTTGAATAAAAAAACAAAAAAAAAAAAAGACATTAGTCAAAATATCGAAGTTGATGAGAAGACAGTGCACCACAATATTAACAATAGCCCCAGTAATTATAATAACAAATCATTCAGACTTAGCGAAGACAAAATATTTGAATCTCATCATCAGACAGCCGAGCCGGAATTAACCGCCGGAATCACAGTACCATACAATGGATTTTCATGTCATCACAGCCGCGAGCATCACAGTATAGAATCAAAGGACATTGTGACTCCATGAAATGAAGTGAATAGTGATGTGATGAATAGAGGACGAAACGGTTGTAGCGTGGTTTTAGCGAACATGAATAAAAAATACTGATCCGGAAGTTGGTGTTCTTTAAGTAAAGATAATTAAACTCAATTATATTCAATAAAATTATATATTTAAAAGATAATTAAATTCAATTATATTTAATAGAGAGCGTCGGTGGCCAAGTGGCTAGGGCCGTTGACTTCCATTCGTAAGTTCGCGGGTTCGAACCTCAGCACGTACCAATGTGTTTTCGATTTTCGAATTCATATGTACGTATATTCGACGCTCTTACGGTGAAGGAAAACATCGTGAGGAAACCTGCACACACTTGCGAAGTAATTCAAGGGTTGTGTGTGAAGTTGACCAACCCGCACTGGGCCAGCGTCGACTAAGGCCTATTCACCCTGATTTCAGGGTAGGTTCGAGCCCCTCGGTGGGGACATATATGAGCTGTTAATGATATTTAATAAAGTAAAATATTCAATAATCATATTAATATTAAAGAGGAAAGATTTGTATTTTTGTGTGTATGTTTGTAATGAATAAACTCAAAAACTACTAAATTGATATCAAAAATTCTTCCACCATTAGAAAGCTACATTCACCCTGAGTAATATAGGCTACCTTTTATTGCGAGAAAATGCCTCATTTCCACAGGAAAAACTGTTAACGCGGGCGGAGCCGCGGCGGAATGCTAGTTTATATGATAAGAAAGCATGGTTTAGTTAGATAGTATATGTTAAATGTTATAAAATGTAGGTTTTTTTTATTTAAGCAATATTATTACGATGGTTCACGGGTCTTTGCGCGATAATTTTAAGAAGGTATGTATACTAAGCACGAAAGCCTTAAACAAACTTAAGCAATATTGTAAAAATATTTTTTTAAAGAGGAAAGAACAATAGATGCGATTCTGTGGAGTTTCCTCGGCGGGTTCTTCTCCACAGCAGCACCTGCCAGTTCTGCTTTAACTAATATTGCATCGCCTCTTTAAAATTTAAGAGTAATTGTTTATTAGTGTGAGACGAGAACCAGTTTTGGTTTGAGCAAAGCTTATTACCTTCATTAAATTTACGTCGAAAAATCATTATAAAATCTTATTTCAAATAAAATCCTTTTGATTATGATTTAATAGAAGCCTAGAGGCTTATTTTCATACAGCCAATATTATAACCTCATATACGTTTCTATCTCAGCGGCGCGGCCAAAAGCAAAATCAAAATTGATAATCAGAGATGGAACCCCTCAGACGTCGTCTCCTTCACGATGTTTTTCCGTATCAACGCGCTAGGCCTAGGTCCGAGGCTCCCTCGAGTCGCGTTGGTACATGGTACATGACTACTTAGGGGTAGATAGAGTCTTCCGCTCCTCCGCAACTCCGGTGAAGCTTGATCCGTCGTACTTTTACGACTCAAGCATAGGTCAATAAAAAAAAATTACTTTCTTTATTTTTACTCGAACATAATGTTATACAAGCAGTTTCTGTTGCGAACAGAGATTATGTTTGTAAAGTGAAATTAAGAAGTAATACTGAAGGAATCAACATAGTACTCAGTGAGGACAGCAAAGTTGTTTAAACCTGACCTTATACCATAAACATAAAGTCCAAAACGAATACATTTTATAAAGTTGTTTTGCCTTATAAAAGGTTAAGTCATAGCCCAGCTAGATAGACTTGATTAGTTTTATAATCATAACAATAAATAAAGTGTAATTTACGTTTCAGTAAATGCTACTATCGTAAAAAAAAAAATCGCGGTTTGGTATATTATGTGGCATAAAATAATTAAAACATGAAGTTTTTGCTGTATTGAAAATTGCTGTCCACTATAAACTAATTTTCCAACAACAAAGAATATGAAAAAATACAAGTTGTAAGTAGGTAGGTATATAAAAGTAAAACAGATGCCTGTAATGCTTTTGACCTCCATAAGTTTATTAAAGCACTAACTATAAACTTATTCCTATCTAATCTAAGAACTAAGTAGAATCTAAGGTCAAAAATGAATGTGTAAAAGAGTTTCAAGATAATTAACTTCTAAGTATGTGTGAGTTAGTAAAGAGACGCATTTGAAAATATTTGGATAACTGATTATTTAATAGTATAGGTATGTATGTACGTACAATGATGTAGCGGTTTTGCTTGTTATGTTGCGACCACGTATAGTGATGGATGGCAATGAGGTTCTAACTACCACTTCTTTTGATAATTTGAGTAATAACACATAATAATTATCGGCCTTTAACCTTTGGTTGAATAATTTGCAAATTTTCAGTTAAATGACGTACATTTTTATTTATGAAACTAAGTTGTTTCATTTATCGTTTTGTTTAAAATGCTTGCTAGTTTTACCGTAAAATCATTTTCCGGGATGTAATTAGTTACCATAAGAACGAACCATTATTTACTAACTACAATTTTATTGTCATCTTCAGTTGCTTGTCCGTGTCCTATCGTAAGATGCAATGGCAAATAAACTAAAGAACGTGCCTAAAAAAAACAAATAACGATGTTACATTGACAAACAATGGAATATATAAATAGAAAAATGTTGACAAAGACACTTTGCCTCTTCAATAATGTTTAGGTACGCACTCCAGAATGGAAAACAATAATGTGGAGTATATCAGAGGTGAACTAGATAAAATTGGCTGTTGGTCACCTATGGGCCTTTTGACAAAATAAAAGAAGTAATTTTTTTCAATCTAGGATTATATTTCATTGGTAGTTTATTGTTATTTAAAAAATATTGAATAGAGTTTTCACATTTTTGCGTTCAGATAAAAAAGATACTTATTAAACGAAACAAATTAATAAATGTCGCAAACATTATCCAGAACCAAATCAGCATTCGTGTTTCAAAAACGTTTTATGAGCAACAAAGTATTTCACTAATATGTACTTTGAAGCAAAAAATAATAAGCTTTAATTATTGAGAGGCAGTCTCTTGGAAACAATGAATGCTTGTGATAAAATCGTCGAGTCCGGGTAAATATGATTCCACCGTCGTCGTCGTCGTGGTACGTACGGCGTACGATTACGTTAAGTACGGGAGCAATCATGGAATGATTACCACGTCCGGCATTAGCACAGTTACCAATCAAATGTGCGACAAAACTCGGAAAGACTCGTGAATGAATTACGGTGACAGTAATGTTCAGACATAACTTTGTGATCTACTGTAAAAGTACTTTTTTGTTTTAATTTCATTATCATCATCATTTCACAAACATAGTATAGGTTCTGCCTCGTTTGACGGCCCTTGTGTGAGATGTGCCCATTTATTTCAGCCGAAAGACGTCTACTGCTGGACAAAAAGCCTTTCCCAAGAATCTTCACAAAACGGTCGGTCCTGCTCTGCCCGCATCCAGCGGCTTCCCACGATCCTCACCAGAATAATCATCAATTGTCTTAAAATTTTTCTTCTACCTATTATAAATCTTGTTTCATAATTTACAATAAAACTGTAAGGACATTTTTTTACACAATACCTACTAAAATTTGAATTTATAAAAATCTAACGTATTTTTATTTTGTTTCAGACAATAATATTATGAAGCTATGGCAGTAGAAACAAAAGATACAGAAAATGAAAACAACAAAAACGTAAATCTTAATGGAGGCATAAACTTAAATGGAACGAAAGTAATTAAAAGTAACTTAAGTAAACATAAAATGGATAAACAAAATGCAAAAAATAAAACCAATAATGTGGCTAAGGATGACGATGATTGGAAAGACTTAAATTTTTTTGAGAAATGGAATAAAATGATCTCACTCATTACTGTGGAGCCAATACTAGCGTGTTACGTGATGCCTTCAGTGCTCTCTGCACTAGCCACTCAGAATCTTTACTTAGAAAAAGCTTGTAGAGTAAACTTACATTATTCCCACCACGTATGTGACGCATTGACAAAAAGAGACACAGCCAACTATACGATTGAAGAGGAAGAAGTTCAAAAGCTAGTTGCGTCAGTAGCTGGCTGGAAGACCGTGCTGCAATCTTTCTTACCGTGCTTTATTTTAATATTCTTAGGAGCGTACAGTGATAGAGTCGGGAGAAGAAAATTCTGTATGCTTCTACCAATAGTTGGGGAATTTTTGACAAGTGTTGGACTGATATTGAATACTTATTTTTTTTACCAACTGCCTTTAGAAGTAGCAGCAGTGACTGAAGCTATATTTCCAGCTTTAACCGGAGGATGGTTTACAATGTTTATGGGAGTGTTCAGCTATATAGCAGATGTTACGACGGATGAGCAAAGGACTTTGCGAATAGGGATAGTGAATTTATTTTACTCTGTGGGAGTTCCTGTAGGAGCAGCTCTTAGTGGCATACTGGTGCGAAAGATTGGGCTTTATGGAGTGTTTTCTTTAAGTGCCTCTCTATACATTATCAGTTTTTTCTATGGTTTCTACAGAATTAAGGAAACGAAAAGGCCCGATGTAACTTATGTGAGTAATTTCATTAAATTTTTTCAATATCATGACAAATTATTTTCATCATGCGCGTGTTAAGTGAATTCCTTATTTAAAATAGTGTCTTTCATACCGATTAATTAATGCAATCATTCCTTTAACCAGACAATACCTGTCTGTGTTTTAATGTGTAATAAGATCAACAGTTTGTGATCTATTGACTTATTGCTCACTTTAATTGTAAATGGTAGCTTTCTGTTCAAAGTAACTATTTATAGCTTTATGCGTTCACTTATTCCAATAATAACTCATAGCTTGATGCATTGTAGCTGTTAATTAGGTTTTAAAACGTCAGTCTACAGTTTTACATTACATGGCATTGAGGTTTTAGATCATGACAGGCGATTGTCTAGATTTTATTACATTAGCTCGTGTTGCCTCCTTGATCTGAATAAGACTTTTATTATTAGCATTAAGCTATTCATGTTTATTAGTCCAAATGATATAATCAAGTAATTGCCTCTTTAATTAAAATTCTCTTAGATAAAATAACTAAACACGAAAGTAAAAAAAGACCTCCTTAAAGTAACAAGAACACAAGAATCCAAGTCAAATAAAATCAACGGAAATGAAATTAAGAAGATTTTTAACAAAAAACTGTTTTCAATAGCAAAATATAACCGGTGAGATGACCGTGAAAGATGAATAAATTATATAACAGGGTATTAGCGAGTTCATTGGCTAAATCAGATCACCGAAGTATAACAACAAAAGGCCGTCAACTTGACCTAGATTGGTGTCACACTCTATTGAAAGGATCCTTCAATTCGATGATACTCAGGAAATTTCCAAAGGGACGAATAACTGTTTTGTTTGTCAAAATTGTCACTGATTATTCTTTGGACTGTATATAACACGGATGACGGAAAAAAGGTATATTATACGTGTACCAAAAAAGAAAAATTAACAAAATTTCAAATGCAAATAACAATGCTTCAGAATTTGAAAATGAGTGCACAAACTCAAGCGATTTGAATGATTAAAATCTTTGCATCAATCAAGTAAATAATAACATCAAACATTTTTGCAAATGGTCGTTTTAACAAGTAGGTACTACTAAGTCCAGGGTTGTTTGACAAATCTTAGATCTTAGAGTGTAGACTATTCAAGCATAAGTAATCCACGTGTATGGCTAGCTTAAACTGTCTAGGATTTTGTCTTCTTCTTCTTCTTCTTCTCGTCCTGTTATCCCTCAGCAGGGACATAGGGCTCTTAGTATAGTCTTCCAAAGATCTCTATAGGATTTTGTCTTACATAATATTTTTTATTTATTATTTCTTCTTAATGTAGATAGTTACAAATATTCTGTTATTTTAAACATTGTTTAAACATAACAGCTTCCTTATAAGTTGGAGGTAAAATTAACCTAGGTGAGTGAGTTTGTAGGTCAATACTAGTTATGTCATGACATGCCAGTATCGTTAGCTCGTATGAAGAATAAAATAATAATTATCATGCCAATGATACTTCAGTAGTTGTTTGACCTCATAGAACAACTACATCATAAAGGTATAATTAGGTATGTTAAGTATTAACCTTTTGATTGATGGTGCTAGCATCTATAAAGAATTATTTATATTGAATACGTTCAAAACGATGACTAATTGTTGCAAAATCGCAATCTAATGATGGATTGAAGATATAAAATGTACTATTTATTGACAATCGTTTTCTTATAAATGAGGGAACTTCGCTTTCACAGTACTAACATTCATATTTCTATTGGTTATTCTCAAGTCAGCGTCTAAACTAATGAATGTCTCTATTTATTATCTATTATAAAACTTTCAAAAACGTTACCTGATGAACTGATATAAATATTTTTATTTACAATACAAACTATACCTGTCATTTAGATACTCATAAGAGTGTTATATCTGTTTTTAAAGTACAATAAAATCTTAATAATATGTTTCAGAAAAAAGCAAACAACTTTTTGGAATGGGTAAAGGATTTCTTCGATACTCGGTACGTGAAAGAAACTCTGATGGTAGCTTTCAGGAATGGGCCAAACAAACGAAGACTGCGAGTAATCATTCTCATTGTTGTTTTGTGCGTCGTAATTGGACCCATCTACGGTAAATATAAATGAAAGTTTTTCATCAAATCGACCTACGCTTGTGTCGCAAAATTGAGGTATCAAGCTTCACCGAAGCCATTTGGGGGGATCGGTGTGCTCTACCTCAAAGTAGTCATAATGTCAGCGCGTCTAGGAGTAGCTCGAAAGAGACTCGGACCTCGGCCTAGCAAGTTAGGAAAAACATCATGGAGAAGACGTTGCCTGAGAGGCTCTCTCTCTCTATATATAATTTAAATAAATTGGGCCGTGCCCCCGGTGGCGAGTGCAGGCATTATTACCTGAAGAGGTAAATTTAACTAATTTCGTACTATTACTTAGAGATGGACAAAGGCCTCCCCAAAAGATCTCCACGACGATCGTCGACGATCGCCGTGGACGTCTTTCGGCTGAAATGATGATGATGATGATGATGACTTAGAGATGAACAAAAGTACCTTTTTACTGAGGGACATCTAAAAATAATTTTAAAGTCTACGTGAATCCGTCCGATCACAGCTGTCACTCACAATAATTATTTAGCCTTTGCAATAAGTTTTATGAGTTCAACTAAACAAGGAATTATAATTAATTTAAGCATAGATGTATTTAGACGCTCTATTGATAGTAAAAAATGTAAAGTTTGCACTCAGACCTTCACGTGTCAATTTCTGTATTCAAATTTAGTTCCTGCTTATGTTTAGAATTAAAAGTTTTAAGCTTGTGTGATTTGTTGTGCATAAAATCTGCAGATTGATTTAAATTGATCAATAACGCTAAAGGTTCTTTCTTGACGTAATGATTTACAGTAAAAAGTATTTAAGTGTACCTACATACCTATCAATGTTTATTTATAGAACCTGTATGAATTTCTTGCGGAGTTACTTTCACTTTTACTAGTTTTACTCGCGCCATGTTTAAATTTTGCAGCCTTTATAATATTTGCGATAGCTTAGTGTTATTTGAACACTGCAAAATTATGGTTAGGTATAAGATTATTAAGGAAGAAATATCTTGTTATAAGAACATTAATTATATGAATTGGTCCTAGGTCAATCTTGACTGGTAGGAAGCCATAGCTCAAGGAAATTTTCCACCATTAATAAAATCATCGATTTCAATAGCCAGCAAATTCATTTTGTTTATGAATACCTGAAAAAATAGATAATTAGATTCATTATGGAATGCCAACTCGCACTAGGTTTTCTTTTCAACTTATATCATCTTATTTATACTATTTACTATACATATACCTAATATTGTGCAGTACTGGATGGATCGTAATATAAAACTCAAATCAAAGAGCGTCGTTGGTCAAGTGGCTATGTCAGTTAAATTCCATTTGGGAGTTCTCAGGTTCGAATCTCGGCACGTTACGCAATATGTTTTAGATTTTTGAATTTATATGTACAGTAGCCAGCACATATGACTGGACATATTGACCTTGAGAGCGCATTCCGTAGCAGTAGGGGTGAATTTCGTAGTGCGAATTGCCAACCGCATGTGCTGGCTTCTGTACATTTTTTATTCGATGCTCTTAGGGTGAAGGAAACATCGTGAGGAAACCTGCACATACCTGCAAAGTAATTCAAGGGTTGTGTGTAAAGTTGACCAACTCGCACTGGGTCAGCGTGGTCGACTAAGGCCTATTCACCTTGATTTCAGAGTAGGCTCGAGCCACTCGGTGGGGACATAATAGAGCCATTAACGATTAATAAAACTCAAACACAATCAGTTAGTGGTCCACAGTAGTATAGATTTATTGATGTTAGTGCTCTAGCACTCCATTCATATCGTACGATATAGTCAATAGTGTTGAATGTGACGCCGCGCTGAATTGTCCATCACATCCTGCAGTCTAAACGTCATTGAATCACTATCACTACATATTATAAAACAAAGTCGCTTTCTCCGTCCCTATGTCCCTATGTCCCTCCCTTTGTACGCTTAAATCTTTAAAACTACGCAACGGATTTTGATGCGGTTTTTTTTAATAGATAAAGTGATTCAAGAGGAAGGTTTATATGTATAATACATGCATAATATACTTAAGGATAAGCCACAATAACCATTTTCCCGTGCGGAGCCGGGGCGGGTCGCTAGTCTTTAATAAAATATTCTTATTTCAGGTAATATGGATGTTGACTGTATTCAAAATAAATTTATCTTACACTATGTAGGAAATAAAACATCTGAAATTACTTTAGTACCTAGTTATTTATAACTTACGTAGGGCCAATTTTTGCCAATTTTATGATTTGGGATTTTTTTAATGTAAATCAAAATCGTACAAAAACGACAATACAAGCTTGTGACGTCATAAGTTGGTATTCCCCTTAATACAGATTGAAAAATTTATTGCGAACTTATGGAAAATTACTCAATTTCAGGTGAGATGTCTGTAATGTATCTCTTCACGCGATATCGTTTCAACTGGAATGAAGTAGACTTCAGCATGTTTTCTACTTATGCTATGTGCACTTCCTTAGTAGGTGAGTATTATGTTAAATTCATTATTTAATAACACTAAATTTAAAAATAATAATAAACCCCGACACAAAACCTTACTTGATCCTTTCAGCAACTAGAAAAGAGCTGATAATCTTCAAATGGCTGAAGATATTTTCTTGGATCATAGCTAAAAACACTCTCGATTGTGACATCTTGCAAACAAAAAAAAACTAGATTAAAATCGGCGCATCCGTTTAGGAGCTACGTTGCCACAGACAGACAGACACACACGTCAAACTTATAACACCCCTCTTTTTCGTTCAAGATTTTTATTTCTACCTTTAACTCTTTCAGGAACTCTATTTTCTGTTGGAGTTTTCAGCCACCTTCTGAAATTTGATGACGCTATAATTGGAGTGATATCTTGCATGAGCAAGATACTATCTGGTTTCATGTACGCGTTTGCCACCCAAACTTGGCAAATATACATAGGTAAGCTTTGATAGTTACAAAGTAGACCAATAGGCACTGGGACAGCGTAGTCGACTCCTTTCACTCTGATTAATAAGTAGCCCATTACCCTACTAAAGTAATTTTCACAATTGTGAAAATAACGCAAATGCAAAAATTGTTTTCTTATTAAGTATCAAAATATCTATTAAAAACGAGTAATTTCATTTTTCTTACAGCACCTTTAATAGAAATATTCAATGGGACATCGTTTATCGCAATGAGGTCAATGGTTTCCAAATTAGTGGACAAAGATGAACTGGGTGAGCCATTTAATAGCAATTATTTTGCACTTTGGGTATGTATGTCCAAATTGTCCAATGCTTTTTCTATATGGGTGGAATGGAAACGTTTAAAGAGATAACAATAGACGTTGACTTGACGACCGGGTGATCGGACATAAAGAGAACTTTGTGTTCAGCCAAACTAGCGACATCTAGCTATAGATTATTGATAATACTAAATGAATGCACAAAAACTATCATTATGGTGTTCGTCTGTAAGACACCAAGTTCATACAGTAAACTATAGATGGCAGTGTAGGTGGCATGGCGGTAAAGTAAATAATTTAGCTTACCTTACAAAATAAAATCATCACATAATATTTAAATACTAACGTATTTAGTATACGTAAAAATAAGGAAAGTTTTGGGTAGGTAAGCAGTTGTTTGCTTCGTGGATTAAAAGTATAACTTTTCTATTTTATTTATTCAGGAAAAGTGAATTCGATCTTTGGGGTAGCAGAAGCGATGATGCCTTTGGTCTACGCTCCAATGTACACCACTGTGTATTCCGCCACCATCAAAACATTTCCTGGAGCTTTTTTCATACTCGGAGGTGGTCTTACAGTGCCTGCAGTGGTTATTTTCCTGTAAGTTTCAATTTATTTAGCATTGAAGTCTTTTAATCATAATGGATGTCTTATAGTGTAAACAAATTACAACAGGAGTGTCGCCTTGACAAAAACCTTATGATGATGGGTTCATATCATAGCCAAGTGTAAGTCAAAAAAATGACCTCTATTTACTTGATGATTCAATGAACTCAATTTTATGTATATGTATACCAAAGAGATAACTTAGAGCTTCTTTTATGTGATGTTTGTTTACATTAGAAACCCTTCGTAAATATTAATATGGATTATACGTTAAATTATTTTTTAATTATTTGAATTTTTTTCTGCCAAATCTAATGTTTAAATAAATAAAATTATTAAATTTGTGTTCGATCATTGCAGGTGGTTATATTTAGCAAATAAGAAACTTGGAACCACTATTGATAAAAAACCGGATGCAGAGAAAAGTACAGCACAGGATGACAAACCTACTAAATATGGTATTGAAAACAAGGCTTTTGAAGAAGATAAGGATACGCCTAGAAAAGCAGAAATTTTAGATTCCACCAATCACGATGCAGAGAATGTTAACCAATCACAAATTGAAATGGGAATTACAGAAAGCATGGTTTGTACGAATAAAAGCCCTTAAATAATTTACTTATACTCGTATGTTTCTCGAAATAATTACTATTATTGTAAACTGTATTTTTTAGCACAAGATTGAAATACTAATACTATATTTTTTCTATTTTTGTTATGTTTATCTATTGGAAGTAAGAACTCAGTTGCCTCTCAATGACCGAATTTACCAGTTATAAATGGAATTGTACAAAAAAATACTATCTTGGGGAATTAATGGCAGTTTTAATTGCCGCTTAAAAGAAGCTCTTAATGTAAAGTTTGTGTAATAAATATATATCAATATGTAATGTAAAGGATAATTACTTTTACACCATGTACAAAGTAAACGCTAAAAGTAAAAAGATGTATAGTATTCCTTGGTGAGAGCCAATAACATGAAATATGTAAAAATCTGAGGAAGAACAGAGAGCTACTTAATATAGAATATATAACAAGTATTTTGAAAGATATTTGTCTCGATTCAAAAAAATACTGTGATAATTAAGATAATACCTAGTTTAGATGTAGAATATACAGTGATCACAATATTTAATTTTTGAACGCAGTATTAGTAGGACTGACCAAAATTTTCCGCGTAATAGTCTTTAATGACAAAAAAACAATCTACATGGCACTATAAAATATGTAGTAATGCTCTACTACGTCACGTCTAATAGAGAGACCAGCCGGGGGGGTGAGGTCTCACATGTGACAAAATATCTCCAATAGAATGAGATAGACACGACAAAATATTATTATGATTACTATTATTATTAATAGTATCATTATTTTGTCGTGTCTAACTCATTCAAAATTTTAATTACTTATAGCGTTTTTTGCACAAGATATTAACTAATTACATGTCAGTTATTCTTGTACCATGCCAAACTATGCTTCATGTTACTTCACGAGGTATGCTCGAACAGTGCTGTATTGTATGATTGTATGGCACATTTTGAAGAAAGTTGTTAAACAACTATTGTACCTAGAAATCCAGTGAATCTTTGACGAGCACACACACCTCTAATACTTCGTTTCAAATTGGACAGAAATGGTAAATAGTGCAAAATTCTAAAATACGTATAACGTAGTATTTTGTAGAACAAACATTTCTTTTGATCAAATGTACTAATCTTCAACGCACGCAACGCGATAGAGGGACCCATCTTATCGTATGTTGACATTCCGTGCAATATTATCTAAAACGAAGTATTAGTTCTTTTAGTTTAAAAATGAATTTTAGGAAAATACACTTATGGTGCTCTTAATTAGGGCTTGTAGATAATATTTAAGGTATTTTAGTACTTATATACTTGTTGTGACGCTACATAAATTATCTGATAGGTATTAAGATCAATACCACCCAATAATATTCCTTTTTCATAATTTTAATTTATTTTATAAAATACTAATATTGACGTAACTGTAAAAAAAGTAGGTTTTTAAGCCTAAGAGGGGTAATTTGCTCTGATTCAAGGTTTAAGTTTGTTCGTCCTTTAACAGGACGGGTGTACTAAAATTAAGAATCAGAGCAGGCTTTTAAAAATTACTTATTTCCGATGTCGTTAGAGAACTCTATTTTTGTAAATAAATATAATGTATTACAGAGATTACAATAAGTTACCTAAAATACGTTTTGTGTACTTATGTTATAGTTTTGATTATAAAAATATATTTGTGTTTTGAATTAGGTATGAGTTTTATTAGATTTGACCTTTTTTGTTAGTCTAACAACCCTTAACTTGGCTAATACATTAGAAATTAAAATTAATTAAAGAATTGTTTGCAATAACGAATTTATTTTTTCCTAATAAGGATACATTTTATAAAATCACATAAAAAATACGAAATTCATATAAAAAAGAAATTAAAGAAAAATTAATAAATCTTAAATGATAGTCCTTTAACTACATAGATTGTTTCTCTTTCTATTTAGATTGCACACCGCATGAAAACGCATGATGTTATGTGTGGAAGTACTTACAGGTCGACATTTTATGAACATGATATTTGAAAATTACAATGACAATTCTGTATAGATTGTGGCATCAATAAGAGCTCGATTTATATGACGATCCTCGCAATGAACATCAAATTGTCACTGTAATTTATAACTGTCAGGTTCATGAAATAGGGCCCTGGTACTACGGACTTCCGCAAGGTGGCGCTTGAATCAACTGGTTATATTATTGAGCTAAATAAGGAACCGATCAAGCAAGATTTATTTTCCCATTATCCTTCGTACATAATATAAAATAAAGAGTCTCTTATTGTAGTAGAGTGAAGCACAACAGTATTGTCCTACATTATGTAATACTTACAATCTAGTTTTTAAATTCATACTCTATTATAAGAATATTTAAAATGCAAAATTTATATACTTAGCAAAATTAAAAAGATTCATGCATAACATAGATACTACTAGTTTCGCAGACCATAGACCTTATACCAAAGAGGTTGGAAAAGCAGCGCTTAGTAGTATATTATATTTTCACTTCTCTGCCTTATGCATACTGAGTAATCTTAACAGAATTACATAATCATAAAAAAGTAAGTACTTTGTTTCTCAACAAACGATTTTTAAAATCTTTCTATAAAAATCTTTTGGCTTCTAACATTTAACGAAATATTCAGAATATTGTTTGTCAAATTGCCTTTGCTTTAGAAATTTCTTTCCCTTGTCTTCACTTATGTTGTGTAGACTTTGCAACGCAGGCTTTTAAATTAGACAGTACAGAGCACCTCGTAGCACTTGTGTGCATGTTCTTGGCCCGCGAAGGAGATGTACAGAGCTTGGTGGGAGGGGTGTACCTAGAAATAAAATACGCATTGTCATTATTTTTATCAGGCACACACCATCAGAGAGATAGGAAATCAGCGCGTTTTGATCTTACTTGTTAAATACTCCCAATCTAGTACTTATTCACATTCAAAGAAGGAACCAGAGAACTATAAAAAAATCGTCATCATTTCAGCAGATAGATTTTCATTGCTAAAGAAAGTCCTCCCAAAAGGTCCCCACAACAACCAACCCTGCCTGTTTGCATTCAGTAGCTTCTACAGACTTGACCAGATCGTAGATAGGGGGGGACACTATGAGGAACCAACGCGATTTGTAATTTTATGAGACTACTGCCAAACGTAACGACAAAATCGAAGAAAAACAGCCTGTCACTCGTTTCGCCTGCGGGGTACGGGGCGGGGAACTCGTTCAGGTGCGGGGAGGTGAATTTTCCTTCTGTACGGGTAGTAAACAGGCAGATGCCGTCTTAAGCAAAAAAGAGCTCATCTGTCAGTTTTTCTTCAAATTTGGTAAAAACACCTTTAAACTGTAAAAATCATCTCACCAAAAACATTCTGTAAAAAACTAGCCAACTCTCGATGGAGCTGCTTGTTTATCTCTAAAAAGTAATGAAATCTAGACAAAGTCGTACCAAGTCTAAGGTTCATTACTGCGATTTCTTTATTATTATAGTTAATGTTGTGTGACTTTGTCTAGATTTCATTACTTTTTAGAGATAAACAAGCTGCTCCATCGAGAGTTGGCTAGTTTTTTACAGAATGTTTTTGGTGAGATTTCACTTCTTTTTGTAGAAACGTGGGTATATTGATTTATTTTATTAGATTTTCTTATTTCACATAGTATTTTTTCTTTTTAGAAGTTGTTTTTTTATTATTACAAATCTTTCTTTTCTTAAGCGCGTTTTAAAATACAGTCAGCGCCATTAAATGACGTGTGCGGGTATCACCTCCAGTCCTCCATCATATTTTTAGAATTAATATTTTAGTGTAATTTGTTTATTTAATTGTATAATGTTTGAGTAAAAGAAAGTTAATCGTTCGATCTTTCGACTATTCCTTCTTGTAAACTTGTAAGTATAAGTATAAAAGCCAGTCTAGTCTTTTCCATAGTTTTCCTTTAATTTTATTTATATACGTATTAAAAGCAGAAGGGGAGGCATTCGCCCAGCAGTGGGACGCTATAGGCTGGATTAAATTAGAAGATGTGTTCCACTATGCTGGATTTTTGCAATGACAGTCGATTTTTTTAAGTACCAATAGCAGAAGGGGGCGTTAGGTACCATATCTCCAATACAGCTGAAACCAGCCGAGGGTTCTTCATCAGATACTTCAGGCCTTCGATTTTTGACATCAAATGAAGCGGCCCACCAAGTTGAATATTTTTTGTAAAGGCGGTATGTCTCGATCTCTAATAGTTTGGTTGGGCCCTTGTGTTTTCTAATCAGGGTCACCAGGTACTCCAGATCTTCGATTATTCTAGTTTTTATAGTTTTCCCTTTATGTAGCCATTAAACCCTAACTCTGTACCAAATTTCAGGTCGCTGAGTTTATGGGAAGTACTAGATCTATTTTGATGATCATGAGTGAGTGTCGAAAATGCGAAACTTTGCTTTCGCTTAACTTAAGAACTAAATGACCTACAGACTTGAAATTTCGGATTTTTAGTATGTGATCATAGCTTAGTGGATGACGAAAATTTCTGCTTTCTGGTCTTATCCAGAGGTTCACAAATAGGGGCCTGAAAATGCGGCGAAATGGTTCCAGTAAAGATGGTACGGCAGTGTTGCTTCGCGCTCGACTTGGCGGGTCAACTAAATATTTAAAAAAAGAAGACAGATGCGCCGTTTTGTAATATGACGGATTTCTCCTATGTCGTTCGTTTAACTTTGAAAAAGAGAATGAAAATCTCAGGTATTACCTTCCCAGGAGTCAAAGCGCCTTCTTGTTTGGCTCTTCCGATGTACAGTGTTTCTCCAGAAGACGTATGCCCTCCTGGTACTGCGTTTGGTGGCACGGCGCCATCTCTGCATTGCACCCAGCGGACTGTTTCTGGACGGGCGCAGCATACCTGAAGAAAAAAAAAGCACTTTACTTGACGATACGACGGCGAAGAAATTGCATTATCTCTCTACTTTTATGCCATTTTGTCTTGGATTGTGAGTTAGGTACTAAAAGCTGGCAGGTCAGTCAACACGGAAGCTTTTAGTAACTTTTAATGTACTGTACTGTTAAAAAAAAAAAAAAAAAAATACACTGTCTATGTCTGTGGCTACTATACCTAATGCCACCATAATTTAACCTTTGTACCCAGCGTACGGTGTACTACAAAGCGATTTTTTTTCTTATATTTTTACCGGTTATAGGGAGGAAAAATATACTTGAAAATATACCTCAAAATTTTGAACGCTGTTTTCATTTCCGTTCCACGGAACATAAGCCGAATGATGTTTGACGGCCAGTTTTCCAGGAATTAGGTCTCCTTCAAATCTAGACCTGATGACCCACAGAGGACTGCCATCGTAGCCTTCGTATCCTGCTACCACAGCCCTGTCCTGAAGATGTGGCGCTGATTGTGGAGAAGACGGAACCCATTCAACACCTGAAATGAATAAAAACAAATAACTATGAGTTTCATTGAGTCTTTACTAGCTGGATATGGTTTCCCATCATAGAATTGGAGTAACCCAACTTTACCTTTAGATGTCGTACTATACGAGTAAAGATTCGTAGCTTGAGAAATAGGCAGAAATAGCTTTCACTTGTGTGATGAGTGACTGATTAATTACAGAACATTTGCTTGGAGTCGCTACCCAAGTATATCTATTTTATTTATTTATTTGGAACAGAAAACAACTGCGTTACAAATGTTAAACTGAAGATATAAGACAAAGTTGGAACACAGTCCACACCACACCATGCAGTTTGCAGTAAATTTTTATAGTAAAAAAATATTTTGTACAAGAATTGGCTTACGAAATGCAAAATAAGGTGTATAATTACAAAAAACTTAAAAATTAATCGGTTTAAAAAAAGTCTTGTATTGAAAAATCTAATAAAAGATCTGCGCTCAACGTGTGTAAATATTGATTGTGGTAAATACGGTTGGCGTCATTTCATTATTCTTAGTACTAGCTCAATAACAAAATCTAAAATTATCAATTCAATACTTACTTGCTACTGGCGTCGGATTCACAGTTGGATATCCACTTGGAGCGACATTAGGGTACCCTTGCGGAGTAACATTTGGGTATCCTTGTGGAGTAACATTGGGATACCCTTGTGGGGTGACATTTGGGAATCCAAATCCTGGACCAGGGGCGGGAGCGCTGGGTGTCGCATTGGGGTAAGACATTGCTGCTGGGTATTGATTGGGCATCCCTTGTTGGGGCTGGTAGGGGAATTGAGGGCTGCCCCCAGGGAAACCGCCTTGGCTTGGCGGTGGCGCATTGCTCGGATTATATAATTGGGGGTAGATCTGCTGGTTCTGCGGTGGCGGGTATTGAGGGTTGCCGTAGGGATTATCTGGAAATAAAAAAAAACAAAATTTAATGAAGATTGTCGGTAAAAAATATTGAGTAGAAAATTACTTTTTTTTTATTACGTTTTTAAGTATTTTTTATTGGAAATGTATATTTGGTTTATGGTTTTGTTTTATTACAATAGCAATACCATGGATTGACGCAAAGAGTTATTTATCCTAGCCACAATAAAATTCTCCTTGTGTGGTCAATCCTCTAAAATTTAAAATAGGTGCATTTTGTATGTAAAAGGTAGCGCGGCTTTTTCCTACCTCTCTTTAGGCATTAGTACTAATATTTTCTTCTGTGATTTAGGTTTACACTGGAGCTTATGAAATGGAAAATTTTGGCTCTAGCCATAGACATAGGCGTCTACTCATAAATTACTGTAGTTTTAGTTTGTAAGTCTAAGGTTTTCCCTTGGTAAAATGTAGCCAATCATTGCGTATGTCTTTGGTTGGCTTATCTAACTTAAACAAACGAAAATAAATTATTTCTTCTAAATTTTAAATAGACCATTACTGGACAAACAATAATAATCGGATACGATAGCTCAGACTCTTCAATCGCCAAAAAAAAAACAATCTAGCTCAAATCTTAAAATAGTTGAGTTAAATATAACTTGACCTTCATATAATAATTCGCTTCAAAATCTGCATTCTATTGGCGCCACATGACATAATAGTTATAGACAAAGAAGTATATACCTACGTAATAATATTACGTATAGATTAGGTATTGGGTACCTAACAACTAACAACTGGTGGGCGAAATATTTGGAACTAATGCGAAGGTCAAACTCTATTGGGACCAGACGCTGCTGTAACCACATACATAATAGCTGTTACGTGATATCGGATCGTGTAAATAATAGTGTTATAGTGAATATGTATGTAACTTAGTCCATCCATAGGGTTACTATTGTAATAGGAACAACTAATTCTGTCTGACTTATTAATAAATAATTATGTGGAGATTACTCACACAAGGCCTTCTGACCCTAAACTAGGCAGAGCCTGTACTATGGACGTCAGACAGCTTATATAGATAAATATATTTATAAATATAAAACATCCAGACACAAAGCAAACACAAGTGCTCATCACACGAATGTTTGCCCTGGGCGGGATTCGAACCCGCGACCCTGTGCTTCAAAGGCAGACGTACTACCAACCTGGCTAGGGGGCAGTCAACGTCAAATATTATAGTCTATTCATTCATGTAACGGAGGTACAATAATAATGTTACAATGTAAAAAAATGAAACGGGAATCATCACAACTAAAATCATGTGATGGGTTAATAAATAAGAAACGTATAAGAATATTAAATACGAATTTCGGTAAAATTAAAAGACAATTTCAAATATAGGTACAAGAAATCAACTGAAATAACTGCCAAAATTTTATTGTATTTAAAAAAATCTGTTGCTATTGGTTGAATTGTATTTTTAGATAGCATAAGCACGCGAAAGTATGCTCAAATTCATTACATTACCATCTGTTATCTGTTCAGACAGACAGATATATGAATTATAAATAGAGATTTTACGAATGCAAACATTCTTAATGCAAAATGTATGTCGGTATTTAATATTTCAATAGTTTTGAAATGTGAAAAAACTTATATACTTATTTATATTTATTTATAACCTGAATTATATTTTTACCATTTGACCAGTGATGGTGTCTGTTTAAATTAAGTAGACCAAGTTTTGTTTGTGAGGCTCGTATTTTCTGGAAAGAGACGGCACTATTTACAGTGATGCTTCTATTTAACTTTTCCTTTTTTCAGACAAGCTGTATCAATAAGTGATTCACACGTTTTGGAATACCTTTAATGTACCTAAACAAACCGCTCACCGGAAAGCTGTTTTCTCTTTTGTACCTATATACCTTTACGTGCCTTTACATTGAGTTTATTGAATCATCAAGTGACTAGGCTCAGTTTAAATTGACTAATACAAAGGCATTATTGGTATTACTCCATCAGAAGATTTTAGTTATGACAACTTTCGTCATATTATGAATAGATATCAAAATAAATTATCAAAACACATTTAGGTATTTCCCGTTTTTTAACGTAGTATAAGTCTCTGTAAATCTGGGTTCTACTACAGACAAGAACAAGCTAAGCTGAAGCTGAATACTTTGAACTTTGCATCTTTCTTATGTCCGTTAAATAAGGGAGAAAATCGTTCAGCTTACTCTGCACTTGATCGTACAAACTGCCATCAGGTTTGATTTCCACCAAAGCGGAGAGGCCGCGTGTCTCCGCTTTTGTGTAAACCGGACCTTATTGTTAATGACGCATCTCATTATTATTCATTTCAATTACACAACATTAGTAAATGTTGACTAAACAAGTTCTAAATAATTAAATTTCTTTTAAATTGATTTGTTAATTTAGTTGTCGTTAATAATTATAGATACTTACGTTATAATTAAATTGTGTTCAACTAGTTTTCTTCTTACATCTTTGCTTTTTTTTTATTGACCAATGCTTGTGTCGAAAAGGTACGACCAATCAAGCTTCACCGGACTTGACAATCTTTGCTTTTATATGTTTTTTACTTCAAAACAAAAATGTTTGGTATTATCACTATTATTTATTCTGTAATACTAATCAACCCATGGTGGGTTGATGAAAATAACCACCTATAAAATAACTGTTAACTTGTGAAATAATTAATATGTACTTTGGTAAGTATTTAATTAGGTTATGAGACTGCATACTGAAATTGCTTTTACAAAAGTAAGTTAAAGGTAGATGTAAATAATGTAAGTAAAGTACCTATACCTATACAAAAAAGTAGCAACCTCGCCGAACCTAACCTAACTTCACACAGTTTGAACAGGTACAGTCTGCATAAAATTATAAAATATTTATTTCACTGATTTCTGTTCCCCACTGTCCACGTAAGTGAACCACGACAAGATGAAATAAATGGCCTTAGAATTTTATAGGTAAGGAACCTGGCAAAAAAGGTCTTTTTTTGCTGATTATTTGCATAAGTATAAGCAGGATAGCATGAGATAACGATGAAAGTGTAGCCACTATTTTAGCGCTTTTTTGTTTAGGTACTTCAATCTCTAGTAACCCATAATATAGGTAATTAAAATTATACTCGTAAACAGTACCACAGAAGAAAATAATAGTACTACCCCAAGAAAACACATACATGAGTAAAAAGGCGGTCTTATTGCTAAAGTAGCAATCTCTTTCTACCAATATTTTAAAAGTGCCTATATTAAATTTTATTAACAATAATATTTTCATCGTAAATATGAAGAATCTACGGAAAAAAAATCTGCACACTGTACCAAATTCACTCATGTGAAGTTAGTAAGTAATCCAAGACATCGCAGCAACATGATGACGTCACTATCACAAAAAAGGCATTGTTTTTCTCTACGAAACACATAAATATACATTCAAATAATATATTAAGCTACTAAGAACATGTAAAATCAAAGTTAATACTCACATCCAGACATGATTCCGAGAATAATTCAAGAGAAAGCTATCAAAACAAACAATGTTGCACAACTCTGCCGGTTACGTACGCCGCCCGACTACTATACTAGTCTCCAAGCTTGTATAGTGTACTGACTGGCGCTGCTGGCGCAAAGTGACGTCAAAATGACGTCTACCAAACGAAGACGTGTACGTTTATCTGTGCTCCACAAAGAGCGCGCGTTCGAAAACTAAATCCAACCACTTTGATTCTTTCAAAACGCTTCTTTTCTGGCATAAAGTAATGAAAAACCGTGCAAATGATGCATATTAAATAGTTATAATTACTTAATTATAGTTATTTAAAAAAAAATAATTATTTAATGAGAGTAGATAAACGGGAACACCCAAAAATTACGAATTACTTATTCCCGAATTTGAAAATACTGAATTTGAAAACTACGAAATATTGTAATTTCGAAATTTTTAAATAACGAATTATAAAAATTACGAAATTTTAAATTCCTAATATTATAATCACGAAGATTTGTTATTCCGATTGTTAAATATACGAATGTTAAAAATTACGAATACTTTATTATACGAAAAATAAAATACCGATCTTTTATAATCACGAAAAATTAAAATCCCGATCGGAAATGTGATAATTCGTGATTTAGAAAAAAGCTTAATAAAGTTCAAGGTTGCAAAAAAATAATACCCGAATATAATAGGTTAAAGTACCTGATTAGTTCTGGTTTTATAGTTTAGGATGCATGTAAGGATTTTTGGCAAAAATACTACAGAAGCGGGTGCGAGCGAAGCGAGCACGGGACTTCTGGGCACTCCGACACGGATAGGTTAGGTTCGAAGGGAATGGCAGAAAGGAGCGCGGCGAGCGGAGCGAGCCCGCTCGTTCTGCCATACCCTTCGGGGTTAGGTTGACATGAATGCATGCCTGCTTGCATGCATGCATGCTTGAATGCACGCTTGCTTGCGCGCTTATTTGCACGCTTGCTTGCATGCTTGCTTGCTTGCTTGCTTGCTTGCTTGCATGCTTGCTTGCTTGCTTGCTTGCTTGCTTGCACGCTTACTGCATGCAGCAGGCGTTTAATAATATTTCTTAATATTTGATTACTTGTAAGTTAAATTCGGGATTTTGATTTTCGGAATATTAAAACTTCGGGATTCGTAATTTTGAATATTCGTTATACTAAAAAATCGTACATTTGAAACATCGAAATTATAATATTCGGAAAATTTACTTTCGTATTTGTAATAAATCGGTTGTTTGAAATTTCGTTAATTAACTATTCGTCATTTTCACTATTCGGAAATTTTAAATTCGGTTTAAATTCTAGTTAATGTTTTTAAAATAAAATTTTAAAAACTTTAACTAGACACTTACAAGAGAATGAATTTTGTCCGTGTTTTATTTTAAATAATTGAAGTAAGTTTTTGAACGCTTACAAATAAACAATAGGAGGCGGGCGCCCTGTGACTTTCGGTGATGGATGAGTGATGATAGGTACCTATTATCGTTTGTGAAATGTCACCTTTGTACCAGCCAGTAATAAAATGAGTCATTTTTCATCACTGGAAAATACAAATGATTCAATGTTGAATAATAATCAATCAGTCACTTTTACTCAACATAATCAGACAAACAAAGTAGAAAATATATTTCACATGCTTGTATTTGGTCACTTTATTAGTACTCAGTAGATTACATTCATGGTTTAACTTTAATACGATTGGACGCAATTTTGTCGTAACAACCATATTACAACAATAAAATTTACACTACTTTACCCAAAAAAAGAAAACTACGCACTAGATGCCAGCTTGTTAGAGCCACCTAGCGTTTTCAACTCTAAGTAAAACAGCTACGAAGTTACGAGCTACTTCGTGACGGACTTAGGGTAGTTAACATTTTAAAACTTCTCAAAAGTTAACACAGAGGACGCAAGCATAGCATACGTACCTAGATATTATTATGCTTAGCTATAAAGGTTACTTTAATTTGTTGGTCACACTGGAAAATACGTTCTTATTTTCATTCTGTCGCGTTACTACTTATAATGATTTAAAATGAAAAGCTTCCTTTCTTTTATTTGCCGATTTAGTTCATTTTACGTACTTAATCTGCTAAACGGAAATTCCCCCCTCAAATGAAGGGCTTGGACTCTGCCTTTGGAGTTACTAAAGAAAAAGAAAAGTCCAAGTAAACTTTGGAATATCTTTATTATTTTCAAGAATCAATCTACATAGTTTTAAAGAACACATCGGTCATTCTCGCGATCCGGTGTTCTTCGGGTGATTTCCGTCACGCTTTTAATTTTTCAATAAATTCTTGATAATAGTAATACAACATAAGCTATGCGTTATACTGAACACATTCGTACATTTGGCACTGTATTTATCTATTTAGTTTCGAAGTTATTGAGTCATGAATTTTTAGGCGTGACGGAAATTAGAAAACAACTTAAAAATATAAAAATTGTTTTATTATGAATTTCTTTTTACCTTCAACAGTTTCTTAATTAACTAGCAATATACCTAAACTGCCTTCTCTTTTTTCTTATGATATTTTTGGCGATCTTTTTATATGCGATGCGCGTATACAACGCCACCTCCGAAATCACAATACGCTCTTGATTAAAAAATCAACTGAGCAGAATCGAAGATCGAAGTGTTTGTACCAGAACTCGGTAGAAGCCATTTTGCAAGTATGACTACATCGACAGAGAAAGTAACTGCTTCTGGGTCTGAGATTTTCGCGGAGATTAAACACGTCTACACCAGCCTGTATAGTTCACACGAATCGCAGCCTAATTCTCAAGAGTTAGACCCCAGGGCTACCCTAACCCGGCATTTCACTGAGGATTTGTCCAAAATTATGATTCCGAGATTATGTTGGCCTTTAGACAGATAAGAAATGGTAAAGCTCCAGGTAAGTACGGCGTCACAACAGGGCTTTTTAAAGCCACGGAATTTCACTCCCTTTACTCAAAGAGCTCCAAAAGCTCTTCTATGGAAGAACTCCCAAGGCGTGGCACAGAACCGTTGTTATTTCTTTCTTCAAAAAAGGGGACAACAGCTTGCTGAACAATTATCGACCGATCTCGCTTCTAATTCATGTTTATAAGCTGTTCTCTAGGATAATTGCAAACAGGCTCTCGCGGAGACTCAGACTGGGTTTCGCAGCGAATACGGTACCATAGACCACATTCACGCAGTGCGGCAGTTGATACAGAAGAGTACAAACAGCCATTGTGTTAAGTATTTATGGAGTATGAAACCTGGTCTTCGAGTCCTTGCAGCGCTTTCAGGTGATTAAATGTCTTTACAATGCCACGACTTTGACCGTCCAAGTACAGAACCAGTAGACTAAACATAATTCGCCTGCGTCGAGTGCGACAAGGGATATATATCTCCGGAATTGTCCATAAACGCTTTAGAAGATATCTTTAGCACTCTGGACTGAAAAAAAACGGAGTTAATATAACCCTGTGGGCCTGAAGCCGGTTGCAATAAATGGGGTCACCCTTGAAGTGGTTTCAGAGTACTTATACATAGGGCAGGTACTGCAGTTGGATAAAAATAACTTTGAGAGAGAAATCAACAGGCAGATTCAGCTGGGCTGGGCTGGGCTGCATTCCGAAAACTGCGTAAGGTCTTTTCGTCACCAATGCCACAGTGCCAGAAAAGAAAGGTTTATAATTAGTGCGTCCTACCCGTAATGATCTACGGAGCTGAAACGTGGACACTTACGTACGATTTGTCTGATCCATTCGCTCAAAATTGCTCAGTGATCTATGGAGAGAGTTATGCTCGGTGTTTCTTTGAGAGATCGAAGTGATTCGGCAGAGAACTTAAGTTACCGAAATAGCTCATGGAATCAGCAAGCTGAAGTGGCAATGAGCTGGGCATGTTTGTCACCGAACTGACAACAGGTAGAGAAGGAGTATATAAGAGTGGAGACCGCGTAGCGGCAAACGTAGTATAGGGCACCCTGCAGCTAAGTAGAGCGGCGATATACACAAAATGGCTGGCAGTAACTGGATAAGAAAAACCGATGATCGTGCTCAGTGGTGTGTATTAGGAAAATCTTATGTCCATAAGTGAACTGATACGGGCTGATGATGATGGTGAAGATAGTGTAATAAAATTGAAATTTTAAATTGGAGAAAAATATTGTAACTAACAAAAGTTTCCAGGTAATTTATAATTTGTCACGCTAAAACGTGACAGAAAAGGGTGACCGAAGTTAGGAACATGAGGGTTTTTTTTTATTTAAAAGAAGAATCCAAGTAATGGTGAATAATGATTTGGGCATAAGATTAGCGACATATTTCTACACTATATATTTGAACTGACTAAAATTATAAGAGTGCTATGATAAAATTAAGTATGCAAATGGAAATTAGAGAAGTCGTGATCCACGCGAACCGGAATTAGGTATTTTCGTTAATAGCTCGAAAACGGAACACGTTACACATCTCTTCTTCCGTTGACTGTCGCGGCACAGCTGACGAATGCTGACGATGCGTTAGGGATGGCAATGATTCAATTAGCTAGTGTGGTATTCACCAGTTTTTGACCGGTGACAGAAATTAGGTGTAATGAAAGGACAAACATATATTTCGTCATTATAAAATAAATAAACCTGTTAGACAGATGATATGTTTTAAATAAGAAGGAATGATAATCCACCTCTAATATGTAACTAATAGAATGTATGAAATGTTGGTGATTTTGAATATATTTGTGATAGAATATGTAATTCTGGATCGCGGACAGTGACGGTGTATTAGGAGAACGACTTTTAGAGAATAAATTAGCACATTATTTTACAGGATTATATGTATGTAATACCAATCCAAATTAGATAATAGCTTGAACTTTCTACGAAAAAATAAATCAACCCCGTAATATTGCAGATTAGCTAGATATTTGGCCGGACGCTAAAAAATCAGGCCCGCTGAGAATGACCGACATGAAGGTAGAAATACTGTATCATGAGCACTGTGTAGGATATTGTTCGGCCTCCAAGCGCCAGCACGGTCGATAGATCTGCGGTAAACACATTACCTGAGACTTGCATCTTTCTGGAGACAACTAGGTCAACCATGGTTTGTATCTGATCGGTATATTGAGCATCTGAAAAAAAAAAGTTTAATTTTTTTTCTAAGTAAAGCCACTTTTGATGTTTTTAACAAAGTAAGTACCCCGCCTTCCGTTCCGCTCCCCCGCAAGTACGGTGAAGCTGGACTCATTGTACTTTTTAATTAAAAAAACTGTAACCGTAAATTAAAAAACAAAACAATTTGTCATGGCTTGAGTTTTGAAATAAGAATTTACATAATTATAAAAATAGTAAATAGGTACTTATTTATTTTTTAGAAAAGTCAAATTTTGGCAAGTACGTGTAGAGTATGCGGTCCACTGTGCAGAGGAACTTTACAGGCCTCAAATGTATTATTATTGAATTAGCGTTTTTCAAATTTCATAAATTAATTTACTGTGTATAGAAAATAATCCATAAAAAAGACAATAAATAATACCCTCACCTACACCATGAACTAATCCATTAAGAAGCATTGACAAGGTTTTTATTCTCTCCGTTTTTAACAATTCACATATTTTAGCCAGAATAATAGGACGTGCATTTATTGAACAATACATGAAAAGGTCGTTTAAGAATACTTCCGAGTACTGAAAAGCAAATAGAACATAATAGAAACCTACAATATAATACAATCATATTATACTAGCTTACCATCGCGGCTCCGCCCGCGTTAACAGTTTTTCCCGTGGGAATGAGGCATTTTCCCGCAGTAAAAGGTAGCCTATTTGTAAGCATGTTTGTAAGTATCGATGTTCCACTTTTATTCCCAAGCCACTCAATAAATATGGATTAAAATTTAGAATGGATATACTCGTAGTTTGTACCCTAGACTAAACTGACACATAGGCTGCTTTTTACTGCGGGAATATTTCTCAATAATGCAGACTATAGTCAAAATACTAGATGAGGTAACTGAAGTTGCTTACTCTAAAAAGTAAACTAGATTTTTGAGACGATAATAACCATGAAGGATTTCATGATAATAACTATAACCACTTATTTAAACGTACCTTTACAGATGGAGACAAAGATCTGCATATTGTTAGCAGAGTACAAAGAAACCACCCGTTGAACATTATAAATATCTAGAAAATATAAAAATACATTTTTATCATCATCATCCATCACCATTTGATAGTCATGCAGTTGATGCAGTGGTTTACTTACATTTAATCAGATTAAGTAAACTAAATTATAACTTTACTATATTGGAATACTAAATTCTCTAAAAAAAATATTATTTTCGAGAATATGTGAGCTATTCTAGATGTCCATAGTTCACCCACGTGAACTTAACAGGACTCCTGAGGGGCTTAAAACAAAGTAGGTACATTTTTACAGCAAAGGGGCAGGTATTAAAGTATACCTTTCATTATAAATTAATCGAAACAAAATTATTGTTGAAATTGCATCATTCCACGAACAAAGTTTTTCAGTAAATAATTTTCCTTCACGATGTTTTTCCGTATATATGCTAGGCCTAAGTCCGAGGCTCCCTTGAGCCGCCCCTAGACGCGTTGGTACATGACTACTTTGGGGTAGAGCGTCCCCCGCAATTGCGGTGAAGCATGATTCGTTGTACTTTTTCGATACAAGCATACCTAAGTCAATAAAAAAAAAAGAATAATTACTTTCCATATAATAACGTAAAAGGCTGTACTTACTTGCCCGGCATATATTTTATTAAAATAATAAATGCAATCAGCTATCTTATCATATATTTGCATGAGTTCGAACCAACAGTAATGGCTGTTTACTTTCCTTTCGATCAGTTTCGTGTCCATGTATATAATCTGAAATTGTAGTCACCTTTTAAAAACATTTCATATAAGAATAAAAATTGTGTAAATAGTAATAAAGACAATTCAAAATAACGCTTTAATATTCACAGCTAATCCAGCAATAATGGTTCAAAATTTACTATGAAACTTAGAGAGATTAAAATACCTACTCAGAATAACGGAAGCGCGCAGTTTTTCTTAGCTTTTGAAATGAAAATAACACATTTTTTTTTGTTTTTCTACATGTTAAGAATCAGGCTCATATCAAGCATACTTATTATAATTTGTAAAAGGTATATCAATAGAAAGTAAATTAATAAGACAATGCGAATACTTACTTCAAATAAGTAGTTTAACAGAGTTCGACGAAAAAGGAATTCATTTTGCTGAGTTAAAACTTTAACAATTTTCTTTTTGACCAAAATATTAAATATCAGTTGCTGTATATAAACTAGGATTATCAAAAATAATATCAGACACCCTTGTAAAATTATCATGAAATAGGCAAAATGAACTCCAATATTACGGACGTTAAATTTTCTCAAAATAAACGTACCAGAAGCAAGGACAACAGGAACTATACAAATGAAAACAGAAACTATTCTCGTCTTTAAGTAAACAGTTTTTGTAGTACCGAAGTGGCTATTGATATCGTCAAGCTTTTTGAAGAACTTTATATAGGTTTCACAGTTCCCAAAGGTTGTAATGAAGATACAGTATACGACTTCAACAATGTTATAAATGCCAAATAACTTCGTCAGGATATAAAGGGGCAAGTCTGATTTCGTATCGCGCCAACTAACAGGCCCGATTAAAACTATTAGTGCAACAATCAGAAACATAATCAAAACACTGTAAAATTTACTACTGATTTTCCCTTTCGAAATATCGTTTTTCGTATATTTCAACAGTTGCAATCCGAAAAGTGAAGAAAAATAAACGAGTGGTTTCATAGCATTGGCAACTAATGTTTCTTTTGGTGCTTTTAAGGGTTTGTTTTTAGATTTTATTATGACAGAAAAATCATTTGGGTATGACTGCATTTTAAGAACGAATTATGAACTTCGAACTATTTTTCTATCGATTGGTTGACTGTCTTTCCTGTCAACTACTTAAAAACTGAGACTCCTGTAATTTTGTAGGACTATCAACAGAATCATTATATTGAAAAACATACTTTTTCCATTCAATTACAATTGTTTGATTAACGATACCATCCGTCGTACCTATTGGAAAAAATAATTACCATTTTGATGATTTAATAAAAACAATATTGAAAAATCTTATCAATGACTTCACTATTTATGTTTCTCTTTATTCATTATTCTATCTTCGATGGTAACAAGTTAGTTCTAATTTAAGAGATTTTTAAGCTGTTTCTTTGGAGTGTTTATCCTTACGTAGAACATTTCTTGACTTGGGTAACATTTTTGACTCTTCGTAGGGCTAAAAATATAAGTTATGTGTGTTATGTCCGACACTAGTTTGTGAGAGAGGTTAACCTCTGAACCCACATGGTAAACGCAAAATTAATAAACAGGGGTAATAGACGTAGTAATATTAGTCTAACGTCCTTGGGTGTAATAAAAGGACGTAAACGATTCTGAACAAAACCGAAAAAAAAACTTTTCTGGAAATATAAAAAACTAGCTGTCCGCTAACGGCTACGCTAGCATTGTTTATTTTATTTTATTTAGCCTATGTTACTTTCTATCCTTTCAACTAACTCTATGCCGAATATCAAGTCGATTGGTTGCTTAGTTAGGGCGTGAAGGAAGAACAAACAAACAAATCGCATTTGCAAAAACAATATCAAAAATTATCAATGTTTTGGTTTAGGTTTACTAATACACAAGGTTTACAGATCCCCACACATTGGCGTCTTTCCAGCTCCGTCGTCGCGCCAGCGCTGGCTGTCGCGCATATCCAATAATAGGCGGGAAAGCGAGTGAGACAAAAGAAAGTTAGGTTCGCAAGAAAATGTTGTGTTCCAAAAAACCGCGGCGCTGCGTCTGTTATAGTGTGGGTTCCGACATTAACCTGCCTCAGAAATCCTAAAGTCAGTTATTAATTATTTACCTAAGAATCCGATGACACACAAGGAAAACAGTCATCTTTTATCCCTTTATAAGGCAAAACAACTTTATAAAATGCATTCATTTTAGACTTTATGTTGAGGGTATAAGGTTATAATTAAGGTGGCACTGCCTTGTAAAGGTTTATTGTGGTCGTAAGACATAAGGACACTATGACAGTTGACTCAAAATGTTTTGGTTTTTCCCCAAAACATAATCATATTGTACCTATATTCAACAACAGTACTTTTAAAACATTATTTAGGTAAAGCGTGTCGGTGGCCTAGTGCTAGAGCAGTTGGTAGGTGTGGGTTCAAACCTCGGCACGTACCAATGTGTTTTCGATTTTTGAATTAATTATTTGTGGCTCTTACGGTGAAGGAAAATGTCGTGAGCAAAACTTGATACTCACAATATGACCCCAAAACGTCACACATTGTTACCAACAGCATCACAACAACAAAGTTGATCATAAGGACGTAGACGACAAACGGCCAATATACCAGCCGAGATCTGAAGCAGCTGACAAAAATAACAAGATAAATGAATAAGATCATAAAATTTAAGAAAATCCACGTTTTATTGAACCTAGTGCTTCCTATATCAACGATTAATCTAAAAAACTATCAGGAGATAGAAGGAGAAATTTGTGTACTTATTATGCAGTATCGTAGTAAATTTAATGCAGATTTCAAATATGTATGACACCTTGTATAGTTTTTCTACAAAATAATGAGAAAAGGTGCTTAGAAGACAACCGTAGCGAATGTAGTATTTTTCACGCTATGCACCTGCCGCTCAATGACGCGCACGCGGAAACTCGCGCCGCCAGAATTCAGAAGATAGAGGTGATAAAGAAATGCCAAAAACCACTGATTTAAAGCATCTTCAAAATTACTAACCATCGTATTCTTTGATTTCATAGGTAAAACTAGTAACTTTATTAATGTCATTGGGTAATGTTTGTATTAATTAAGCAAAGATAAGAAGGTACCGGCGGCGGTAGCGACTATCTTATACTGGAGTACATCCAACGTTCTCAAAAATTACAGTTCTTTTGACGACGCCCTATAAAAGGCAGATAATTTCCAAATAGGAATGGAAAAGATCCTTCAGGCGATATTAGTCATTTTCTCAGATAGATGTACTATATTATATGTGTACTTACCATACATCCTTAAGAAGATAGTAAACTTTCGATGTAAGTTCTCTGAAAGACACGGTAAAAAAACGTAAATTTTTAATCCTTGTTCATTTTGTTTATCACACACACAATGTAATCTTACCTGATTTCCGAGAATTCAATCATGTTTTATAGCAAATACTAATTAAATTAAATATTGATAAATTTATACATTTTTTCAAATTTAATATAATTTTATTGGTTTTAGAAGTTATGTCTTTGTCATAACGACATTGTCTCTTTTTTATAATTGCCAACTTTTAATTCCGATCTAAAAAAAAATACCAATTATTATATTTATTTGAAGCTTATCGTGTGGGTTGCAGCATATATATTTGATACTAGTTGCCCGTCCGCAGGTACGCTTGCGTTGTTTTTCGGCATTTTCCCGCGGTAAAAAGTAGGAGCATCATAATAATATTTACATACCTACATATAAAAAATACATTTCATTTTTGAACTGAATATCAATACCTATAATCTGAAACAGTGTAATATACTATGTAACATATTATATATCCTTGAGGACAGATTCATACCTCTGCGAAAATCCTACGCAGATCTTTGTAGATAAATAAATTATTCTACGTCTGGTAGAGCTAAATAATAAAATAAAAAGAAGTATACGTATGTATTGATATAAGTTTTATTTACAAACACAGGTACTTAAGCAATTTGCCTGAAAAACTCAACAATATGCTACACATTTCAGCTACAAATCGGGAAAATAAAGTACTAAAAATCTTGCTAATAATTACATTTCACTCAACGTAATTTTGTTTGTTTATGATAATAACAAATTGTAACTGTAGTAAGTAAATACACTAAACTTCAAAGAAAAAGGATCGGTTAGAAAATCTTCAATATCTTCGAAAGATCCTGACCTAGCTTTATAAAAAGCTAAAAATAAAAAGCTTCAAGTTATTATTTTTTCATCTAAACACATGAAAACATTCTTGAACTAAGTCTTAACTTCATAAAGTTATTGAAGATTTTATAAGCGGCCCTTTGTTTGCAGCCTTGGTTTGCAGCCCATTGTATGATGTCGTCACTAAGGTAAAAGTTAAAATGAAAAATTATAAAGTGAGAAAAATATGTTAAGCTTTATCACTTTGAACCGTTTTTATGTCCCCTGAAAAAAATGGAGATAATTGCGATGATCAGCTTATGTTTCGCTTGACCGTACATTTGTATTTGTGCTTTCTTTGCACTCGTACAGAAGCCAGCACATACGGTTGGACACTCGCACTACGAAATTAACTCTTACTGCTACGGAATTTGGGTCGATATTTCAAGCCGTATGTGTGCTGGTCACTTTGCATCAGTAATTTGACCACCCCAGGGGCTCTACCCTTGAAATCAATCTCGATCCCGATTTCAACCCAATGTAATACCAAAGTTAATTTTAGACCGCCACTCTTGAAAATCTGCCCGCTAAGGGTTGAAAAATGTCCGGATTAATTTAGTTCTTTTGTATAATTTTACCAACAACTAAGATCCGAAACTTGCCTTCCAACCGTGATTATGATAACACTCTTTAAAGGAAATACCTTAAATCAGCTAAGAACAGAAATAATACTTCTATGATAGTGCTTTTTTGCTCTTCCATTTAGTACAAACGGAAGTTATCGTGCTTATTAGTAGCGGCAATAATGCGATTTTTTCACAGAATGGATTATTTTTTCCACTCGTTCTAAATTATTGGTAATAATATTTAACACTTTGATCTGATTTCACCTAAAGCAGAGATCATCCCATGGTTCACAGTTCTTAACAATGAATTCACAATTTCCCTCAATTGTTGGATACCTACTAAAGTCGCACAGAAGCAGTTGATTATTGTCAAAAGGAGGGCTTCTAGATTTTTCTGAAATAATCAGTAGGAGCTTAGAGTATGATTTATTATTTATTTATTTATTAACAAACAAACATAGAGCGCGCTCCCCTGCTTTTATGTCAAGCGTAAGCAAATGTTCTATGGGCGGTCAAATCAATAACATTTTTCTTTTTAGATTTGTTCCTCTGACTCTTCATGTTTGCAACTTATCATTGCACATTTCACAATTTTCTCCAATTAAATTACTTAATTTCATCAGAGAATCAATCAGCTCCTATAACCATTTGCCACTAAACGAACGCGCTGAAGATATTCGGACTGTTCATACCCGTGCTTACGGTTCATACTCGATAAGGCGTGCTTCCCACATTTTTTATCTATGCTTCCCACATTTTTTTAATTTATAATCTAAGAGTAGGATTTATTGGCAGCAGCATAGTCAGGTAGGGCACACAAGCCAACCGCGCAGGCGCCGAAATACGATATGACAAATATCATCACAGCGAACACTATCGCAAGGGTTATCTTGCATATACACGACGAAATCAATAACTCACACATAGTAATCTGAAAAAACAAAAAAGTATTTTTGTATTTCACCAACAAAGCAAAAATACTTTAAAAAGATATACCTATTACATTTTATAAATACTTGTAAAATACTCTGTTGGTTTATGATTGGCGAGTCCTTAAGTTTCAGTCCCCACATATTATATTATTATTACTTAGTTTGTAAATATGCAGAAAAAGAAATAATTTACTAACTATTTCTGTAGTTTCGATGAGTAAACAATTGTTTTTCGTCTATTTATTGTTAGTTGCACTATCTACTTGTTTCGTTATTACGGCATTTCGTCTTCGTAACAATTCCATGAGTTACCTGAAATGTTTATACTAAATTAGTTACAGCTCGTAAATGTACCAAAACTAACGAAGTTTTATCAGTTGATGAGCCTTATTATAGGTTCAATGATAGGTTCAAGAAGGACCTCAATATTATGTGGAAAAACTGTTTCTCGTTTCTCGATTTTGGAGGTGGTCTCGTTATCAAAGTTGTTGACATTAATATGTTTGTTTATTTTTTTAGTTGTTAAATGGCTATATCGTCGAATTGTGTTTAATTGTTTTCTCTTTTGGTGTCATTAAAAAAATTGTATGTTCATGAATTTTCCCTCCAAAGCTGTAAAACCAGTATTTTACAGTGTATGAAGAAAAAACACAAACGTGTAGTTTTCGAAAGTAAGTAGGTATATCACCACGTAATCATACATTACATTACTTAATATACAGTGAAATTTAACTGGTTGTATTTCCGCAATATACTGTAGTACTCATGAAACTGAACAACTTTCCCTAAGGTACAGAAAGCAGCACATGCGGCTGGACACTTGCACTACGAAACTCACCCCTACCGCTACGGAATACAAGCGCTCTCAAGGTCAACATGTCCAGCCGCATGTGCTGGCTACTGTACCTACTTAGCTTGAAATCTCAAAATCAGTAGTAGTGGTATAAAACTTTGTATTACAAGTTTATTCATTTAAGAAAATAACTTACAGAAAATGAATACATGTGTGTGCCAGCAAACATAAAAGACGAGTCCAACAATAAATGAACATAATACTAATGTGCTGAAAAAAACATAAAAAAATATAAATATACAGCAACAATAAGTTATACAACAGCAACAGAAGAATAAAAGATGTATGCTCTGCTCAAGCCTTTAGGCGGGGACAATTTTGAGCTAATTACTCAAATGTATACTATAATAATATAATATTATAAAGAGTAAATATTTTGTTTGTTTGCATTGAATAGGCTTCGAAAATACTGAACCGATTTAAATGAAACTTGGTATAAATATAGAATAGACCTAGATAAGTAATATAGGAATTTTTTTACCGCGGGAAAACTCCCCATTCCCACGGGAAAATCTGTTACGGACGGAGCCGCGAGGCGGAAAGCTAGTATAATTATACAATTTGTACTTACACCATCTTTTAGCAATGCAAGTTGAAACACAACAGAGTCAATTCATTCCATAAATTGAGATAAAATTGTTCCATTTTATTATTATTATCTACCAAGAAATTAATCACCAACGATACCTCTTACGTAATTTATACCTAAAAAATCAGTTTTAAGCACCGAAGAAACTTAGAACATTTATTATTTTCTGTTATTTTCAATAGAAAATTGTAAACAATCATGTAATATTGTTCTACGTATTGACATAGACAGCTGACACTGTCACAAAACAAACATCAAAACAAAAAAGGATTTAGGCGACTAATGTCCATAAGGAAAAATGACTAGGTATAATAATGTCTAATGTCTATAAATATTAATGCCTAAGTAGAAAAATGTCAGTATGTAAAAATGTCGTAGTAGAAAAAAGACAACTCATAATAATGTTGAAGTAGAAAAATGACAACTCATAATATTGTTGAAGTAGAAAAATGACGACTAAAAATATTGCTTTGTTAAATAATATTTTTAACTAATTTATACCCGCGGCATCCCCCGCGTAGCATTATTGCATGTTGAATAACCCGATACCTAGTCCAAAATTAAATGCAAAAAGAAATTTTTTTAAGAAAGCTTTTATTTAAAAGCTCTAAAAAGAAGAAAATAATTTTTTTCTTAAAAATTTTAACTTATAACTTATATTATAACCTTATTATATTATATACAATTTATATTATGATCATAAAAGCTTATCGCGCGATTTGTAAATAAACTATTACCTAAGTTTATTTTATTTTCAATTTAACTAAATACTGATAGGTAATTAAACTTCGCGACAAGCTTTTATGATCGTAATATGAATTGTATATAATAAGGTTACCTATAATATAAGTTATAAGTTAACATTTTTAAGAAAAAAAATATTTTCTTCTTTTTAGAGCGTTTAAATAAAAGCTTTCCTTAAAAAAATTTTTTTTTGCATTTAATTTATATTTTACTTTTTAGTCATCGCTGGCTATGATCCGCCATATTGGATTAAATATGACAATTTTTTGAGTTATTCTTAACGAGCCCTTTCATTTGATACCCATATTGTAGAAGTGCATTAAAAAAAACTACTCCGACATCTTGGATAGCCCGCCATATTGGATTTAGAATGACGTCACATTATTTTTTTAGTTACTCTTAACAAACCCTTTCCTTTGATACCCATATTGTAGAAATACATTAAAATAACTACTCCGCCATTTTTTGGTTTTTTGTAATAACAAAATTTTTATTATTCTCCATTTTCACTATTGTTCAACACGCGTGCCACAGAACAAAAGACAGGTGACATTGTCATTCACATTATCATGGAGGATTGACATCTGCTTCACCTGAAGTGGCCAGGTAGCTAAGTATTAAAATCTCTTTTACAGAAAGCTGTTTACACTAGAATAGTCTGGCCGGGGCGGCCGGATTACCCAACCGTATCTACCACGGTGGACGAGGGGAATTTAGAATAGTCGTTTTTATACTAAGACCTTAATTTAACTAGACAATTTTATTTTGTACCGATTCTTTAGTGTACAATTTTAGAAGTCGTCATTTTTATACTGTGTCATTCTTCTAAGTAGACTTAGAAGTAAAGGTGTACTAAAATAGAAGTAGTCATTATTATACCTAGTAATTTTTCCTTATGGACATTAGTCGCCTAAATCAATAAAAGGTAGGTTTAGGTGTTCAAAGAATTTGTATAGTCATCATCACTACATAGTATAAAATAAAGTCGCTTTCTCTGTCCCTATGTCCCTTTGTACGCTTAAATCTTTAAAACTACGCAACGGATTTTGATGCGGTTTTTTTTAATAGATAGAGTGATTCAAGAGGAAGGTTTCTATGTATAATACATGCATAATATACTGAAGGATAACCCACAATAACCATTTTCCCGTGCGGAGCCGGGGCGGGTCGCTAGTTACATATAAATAATACTAGCTTTCCGCACCAGATTTCGGCTCGCCCGCGCTAACAGATTTTCCCGTGGGAATGAGGTATTATCTCGCGGCAAAAAAGTAGTGTGTGTGTTATTCTGATGCATAAGCTATATTATTGTAAAGTTTCATTAAAATCCATTCAGTAGTTTTTGCCACTACTTACAAACTTTCGCGTTTATAATATTAGTAGAATTGCAAACGAACACAACTTTACACGTACATTACGTACTCGTAGTACTTATAAAGTACTTAGCCTACTAATTTTATAAACTTGAAAATTTATGTGGACGAATTCACGGATGTTTGCTACTCTTGATTGATTTTAATGAAACTACAATAATATAGCTTAAACATCAGAATAACACGTTACCTTTTACCCTTAGCGCGGGCGGAGCTGCAGGGCGAAAGTCTAGTTAAAATTTTAGTAGGAGCACCTTTTCATGTTAATCCTTTAAGTGCCAAAAGATTTAGATAGCAAATAATTGGAGCTAATGCTTATTTTTCATACAAGACATCTATTTTTTTTTAAACAGTAAAATATATATACCTAAATTATGTGCACTAGCAAGTACTAACTGGTATAACTGGACCGATACTAGTACTGGTTGCTCTACTTAGTTTAGCTCTACCGAATTGGATAGGAGACAATAAAACAAGAAGAAAAGGGGAAATGATTTATTATTAGTGGTTGATACGTCAGAGTATCCATTAAAAAGATACTCGTCCCTTTGTATAAACTTAACAATAAAAATTATGAACATTACTAAGCTTGCAATAAATAACGCTGTCGTGAAATAACCGTTGACGAACAAACTAGAACAAAATAAGCTATTATTATAATTATCATCAACTTGAGACTGGCATAAAGATAACTAGTACCAGAAACGAAAAAAAAAAAAAATTATCAATCGCAAGACGCCCATTACTGCTTTGCATTACTGGACAAAGGCCTAACCTGAAAATTTCGAGAACGCTCCTCGCTTCCCGCATCCAACGGCTTCCCGCGACCCTAACCAGAACATAATCGGTCTACCTTGTGTTGTTATAATTGTTCGTTAACAGCTCGTATAGGGGCTCAAGCCTACCCTGAAATCAGGGTGAATAGGCCTTAGTCAACCACGCTGGCCTAGTGCGGACTGCGGGTTGGTCAACTTCAAACATAACCTTTGATTTTTTTCACATATGTGTGTATGTGAGTGTAGGTTTCCTCTTACAGGGAAACGATACGAAGACGTTTTCCTTCATCGCAAGGGCGTGGAATAAACGCACAAAAGAATTCGAAAATCGGAAACACATTGGTATGTACATGGCGAAGCTTGAACCTGCGAACTTCCGAATGGAAGTCGACAGCTTTTGCCAGTGTGCATGCAACCGACGCGGCGCGTTACAGATGCGGGAACAACGGTACACATTCCTAACGAGACACATTCTCATTTGGACACAATTCCAAATAGACACAATGAGCGGGCTGTGAAACGACACCCGAGTTTATATGCAGCCTGTCCCGAAAGTGGGCGCAACCAGTGTTACAGGCTTAGCATATAAACTCGGAAATAAACAAATGTACAAGACTTACCACATTCCATCGCAAAATTATGGAATTCTAAAATATAATCTTGAATAGTTCTTTAGTTAATAAAATAGATCACTGTTTTAATTACTAGTGAAGCAGATTTTATATGTTCTGAAATTTTATCAAATAAAAACATTGTTTGATGCTGTCAATGATAAACAGAGACAACATCAGAGAATGACAGAGATAACAGACTAAGGAATTACTGCTTAGGTCAGAGAGGTGGAAGCCGCTTCGCTTGAGGTTGTTGTCGTTGTTTTTTCGTATTTTTCCTTAAGGTTATTTTTTTGTTTTGGCATGATGCGTTCTGCGTATGGCATTTAAATATAAATTTATTACATTCCAAGCCTATTAAATATAAATATACTTCACACTGGCACAAAGCTATAAGCATGTATGTTATTTATAAGTACTACCGGCTGATTCTGTTGAATTGAAAATCTGTAGAATTGGGAATCTGTAGAAATGGGATTCTGTAGAACTGGGAATCTGTAGAAATGGGATTCTGTAGAATTGGGAATCTGTAGAAATGGGTCGAAACGGTACCTACTTATAACATCTTTGGCTATAAGCTATGGTCTGGACAAAAGTTCATTGACCTCTATCTTTTCTTGACAGTTATACTAAAAAATAATGTAACGCCGAAATGTCGGGCAGGCAAGGTCACACGCTCACGCCGCCGCGCCGCCTTCTACTATGGTATGCCAAATTACGCATTTTGCGATAATTTTCTGTACATTTATCGTATCGTTTGAAGAAAATTTGCGCATTGTATGCAGGCTTCAATGACCTTTTGTCTGGATTAATGTGAAATACTAATATTACTAGATACATGCTATTAGTTTTGCTAAACTTTTCGGATGCATAAGGCAAAAACATAGCCCTCTAAACATAGTTACCCTAATGTGCGGAGCATAAAAGGTTAATCTCTGCACATTAGGGTAACTAGACAATTTCAAATGATAAACACAGGACTAATGTTTGAAATAAAATGCAACAACAAATTTGAAATTGAATAATTTATTACATCGTATGAATTATTGAAAAAGTCTTACATCTAAGTAATTTAATTATTTATACATTATATGAATACTTACTACAACCTGTTAAATTAGATATTAACTGGTAATAGTAAAGTATTTTAGTAGCAGATCCTTCATGAACGATGTCGCTGCATCCATCGTGAAGAAAATACCCGTCGTTCAGTCTTCGCTGTAAACAAATAATAAGTTATTTAAAAATAATAAAATACATTTATTTTATTACTAGCTTTTTATATTTCGATGGTCCAAAGCTAATACTTAGACCTCGTAAGAGCCAACCTAATTTTAGGTCAGCTTAACTGACAACCCATAATAGGTTCAGGGGCCTTAGCCCAGGACCCTGATTAACAAAAAGAGTCTTTATATATATCTTTGTATTGGCGGGCGGGACTATTCAAAGTGCAAAATGGGTTACAATATTATGTCATAATTTCAGAACGCTGGGCCGCAAAATTATGTTTTAGGAAACCATCTTCGGCCGGAATAGCAAAGTGTTTTTTTTCTAAAGATAGGACGCTTGGGTCTTAAGAGGAAATACAGCTAACTGTACTCTACCAGTTAACACAGTTCCCGGCTACTCTATTCGTGTAATAAAACCGACATAATGAGTGAAAAGTGAGATTCACGCGGGCTAGGGGCGCAAGTAGCTTTATTAATATGTCAATTTTGCGAGACAAGCGAAGGTCAATTAAAAAAAACAAGAAAGTACTTACTATCATGTAAATATAATGCCGACGCCCCACAAAATGAGGAGAATTACAGCTATTATGAAGAGCAGGGAGAAGAAGAAACTAATGAGCTTGCACAGAAGATTGCAGACACAACTGAAAAGAAGCAAATAATTTATTTTTATTTTTATTTATTTATTTATTACAATAATTATCATAACAGTAAGTTTTCTGTTGATATGTGACCACAAAATAAAAATTTGAGGTGATTCATAGCTAAATTGTCATTATCATTATCACCAAACTTAATGAAACATAGGTAGTTATTCAATATCGTGTGAATAATCTTGTCGTTACGGTGATAAGGTGCTACAAATTAAAGGAAAACTAAAACTATTAGGAATTCGACAATAATTTATTGTTTACGTGGCAGATAAGAGTGGTAATAATTAATTCGTAACACGTGATAGGAATTCACGTTTAAAGTACAGTTCAAATAATATTTTGTTGAGTACAATCAACATAGACGAATTTACAAAAATCATAAAACTTAGGTCATTCAAGTACCTAACCTTAAAACCAACACGATAAGTAAGTAAACTCATTCAAGAGTTTTTCCAGAAGAATCTATGAAGATATTTTTTAAACATCCACAACATAATTATCATTTTAAAATATGTAGGTAGGTATTTTTGAATTAAGTTAATAATTCTGTTTGTATTTGTGTTCACAGAAAAAGACATATAAAAATAAAAAATAATGTATTGTATTTGTACAAATATCAAATAAATACACAGCATCTCTTGAATAGATAGTTTAGGAGTTATCTTTTCCACTTAACCTGAATGTCGAAACGTAAAAGATTTACTTAAGACTATTACGACCCCAATTCAATAGCAATTCACGGTATCTTATTTTGTTACTACAGAAAAAACTTTCCTTACAAAAAGACAAGAACATTAAAAAAACACAAGTTTATTTTTTACCATACAAAGGACAACAGTGTGTTGAAGAAAGTAGGTATGAAAAACATTTTATGTATGTGTTCAAAATAGTAAATAAAGTTCTTTGTCAAATAATTTGTAAAGACTGTAAACTAAATACAAATATAACTAACACCATATGAGCAAACAAAAGGATCGATATTTAAAAGAAACCAGGCCATAACGAAGTGCTTACAGTAATAATGGCACCATTAGACTTGTCATTATTGGTTCAAATTAAAATAATGAAATATTGACTTTATCGGTCTGGACTTGGTATTTTGTATGAGTAAAGCAATAAAGAGGGTTTTAAAATTTGCCATCTGCTTGATGATTAGTAGAAAATTTTATTTTAGGTGCATAATTTTAAATAACAGCTAAGACTACACAAATGATAATATGTGCGTGTATATTTTCTTAGTAATCGAATAACTAAATCAACTTATAACCTTTTTTTTTTGCTGCGGCTTAAGTATAATTCACTCACATATTCGTACTAATATGATTATTATATTTTATTCTCATTAAACTTATTTTTCTGTATATGAAATAAACTATACTTATATATATATATATATTCACTGCTCTAAATGTGTTGTCATAATGCCTATCATCATCATCATCATAATGCCCACCTGGGGCTGGGAGGTATGTAGCGGGGGATTGGGGATTACAGTTGTTGTTTATCAATTACTATTAGGTCTACCAGAATCTGATGGCAATAAAGCCTTTTAAAATAGCGATTTCCATAAGGAAACAAAAAAAGTCATTTGTCAAGAACTTTCGAGGAATTGTTTTTGGCTTGGCTTCAAATTTCCTTTAAAAAATGGTGAAAATGTCGAAGAAACCTTGCTAGCGTTAATTTATTTTTTCCCTTTTTACCCATCAGATTCTGGCAGACTTAGACCTATTTCTGGTTTATGTATCTTTATAGACTCACTTTATACGTATCTCACAAGAACAGATGTGTTGATCCAATTTTAAGGATATAAATAGGATTAAAATATAATCTGAGGCTTTTTTTCTTTCGAATACTTTGTGTTAATTAAACTTTTATCATCACTTACCACATTTTTCTGTTTAAATTGACTTCTTTCGAGATGAAAACAAAAATCCCACACAATCCTTTCTCGACACACAGTCACGACTGTTTCCGCAGAATCGAGTTATCACTGCTTAAACTCCAATATTGTTTTATCATACTGTTTTATCTTATCTTCGCATTACCTATCTAACAATCGATACCTTTTGTTTTTTCACACTATTATGTATGTGTTATATTTTCGCGATAAAACGTACCAGAGTACGTGCGAACATGATTCATGTTTGGATTCAACTAATTTGTTCACGTGTTTAGTGTGACATTGACCTAAAGCGTACCTAAAGCCAATTATATTGAACGAATTATAGAACGTAGTTTATTAGTAATACTACTGAGTGTGGTACATAGCTGGTTTTCGTAGAAAGCACCTTTGCTTATAGTTTAAAAACAAGCAACTTATTTCGTCTGTTGCTATTTCTCTTTTTTAAGAGAGCTATTGGTACAGGACGGATGGATTCAGTGCATATGCGACTTTATTGCTTAGGTAGTAAAGTGACTTCTAGAGGACCTTCATTTTTAGGTACGTCAGGTTTTATTGTAAACTAGCTTCCCGCCGCGGCTCCGCACGCGTTAATAGTTTTTCCCGTGGGAATGAGGAATTTTCACGCGGTAAAAGTTAGCCTATGCTATCTTTGTGCCAACTCCGCCCGCTTTAACAATTTTTTCCGTGGGAATGAGAAAATTTCCCGCGGTAAATTGTAGCCTTTGTTCTTTCCTAAGTTCTATTCAAACTTTGTGCCAAGTTTCACCAAAATCGGTTCAGTACTTTCGGAGTATTTTCAATTATTAGGAATATTTTACGTATTTTTTTCACACCTTGGGTTACATTATTGAAGTTTTAGTAAAGATCCCTAATTTTTTGAAAATAAAATATAGCCTATGTTACTCAGGGTGAATGTAGCTTCCCAACAGTGAAATAATTTTTGAAATCGGTTCAGTGGTTTCGGAGCCTATTCGATGCAAACAAACAAACAAACAAAAAAATAAACAATCAAACCTTTCCTCTTATAATATTAGTATAGATAAATACGATATTCCTTGTTGAGAGAAAAATACATAAATAATTAATCAGTTTCAGTTTTAACAATAAATGAAAAATATCGAAGGAGAAATAAAAAAAGAATTAAATTCACTTTAGAACCGCTGCGCTGCTGCACCGAATTGGTAAATTATATTCTAGTTATTTTCGTTAAAACGAGGTTTTTATGACCATTTTCCAAAAGGAAAATACTTAATACTATACTAGAATGAATTATAATGCGGACAAACCCGCAAGGCGGCAGCTACTTTAAAACCACCTGGGTGTAGCACTCCTCAAATACTAATTATACTACAAAACACGCTACACATTGTAGTCAAAGTCACACATAATCAAGATAAAAGGTCAAACGTCCTTCACCTAAATTAAAACGCAAGTAATTAAAAAGTTATAGTCCACAAGCACATAAAACTATTATTTATACTCTATGCCACGTCCATACGTCTAACATCTAGTAGAATAAACACGTAACTGCGACTGTCCAGTGAAATAATAATATCATTGAAGAAGTGAAAGCAAGGACGCAAACGCATTTAATGCAGTAGGAATAATAATGTGCATCGGTCTTGAGATAGCGCACGTTTCTATAGAAACCGGCGAATAAAACGTAAATCATACTTAACTATAACTACATAGTATAAAACAAAGTCGCTTTCTCTGTCCCTATGTCCCTATGTATGCTTAAATCTTTAAAACTACGCAACGGATTTTGATGCGTTTTTTTTAAATAGATAGAGTGATTCAAGAGGAAGGTTTATTATGCATAATACATGCATAATATACTTAAGGATAACCCACAATAACCATTTTCCCGTGCGGAGCCGGAGCGGGTCGCTAGTATATTTTAAAGAGGAAAGATTTGTATTTTTGTGTGTGTATATTTGTAATGAATAAACTCAAAAACTACTGAATCTATTTAAAAAATTCTTTTACCACTAGAAAGCTACATTCACCCTGAGCAACAAAGGCTACCTTTTACCACGGGAAAATGCTTCATTCCTACGGGAAAAGTTGGTAAAATTGATGATGATGACCTTACAAACAACTGACATGAATAGAAAAGCTTATGAATGAGTAATAATTCAAGAGATAACGTCAGTTACCTTAATTTCTATATTAATAATTTCGTCAAGGGGTACGGTAGACTCGATCGAAACCTTATATGAATAACAAAACATAAAAAAATATTGATTTCGAGTCGACAACATATATCCGCAAAATTCGGATTATGGAGAATTTCGTTAAATTCTAATAACACTGACAAACAAATCGCAGTCGCCATGATATACAAACCGCAGTCGCCATGGAAACATTGAGTGAATCATAACCAAGGATGTTGTACGTATAGTACTTATAAAATCCTTGATCATAACAAAACTAAATACTTTTCTTCGGTCGTTGACGTTTCGCGAAAATATTGTTTTTGACACTTTTTTATGACATACTCTTTGTTAGGTGCTTTTTACTACTGACAGAAGCCATAATTATAAATATTGAATTGAATTCAGCAGTGATTTTATTTCTATAGAAGAAGAGCAAGAAAACATTTCAAATGGCTGGCAGACGTAAATATTCAAGCAGGTTTTGTACAGAATATCAACTAACCCTACTATGTACCTATATTTAGCACTTTCAAATAACACCATTCAAGTATCAGTACTTTCAGTTGGTTGTATGATTTATGAATGTGTTTATCTGATTCTAGAAATAACATATGTAGAAGCAATATAATGAGGTCCTTACAAACAATGTTCAATGAATCCAATCCTTTTGTCAAAATATAAAAGCTAACAATTAAAAGCAGCCTAAGAAAATCAACCCAAATACCTATTTGGTATCAATGCAGTTTTATTACATACTTAGATCTCTTGATTTGCATGGGTGTAACACTGCATCATATAATGAGTTAGCGGTCATCTTTGTAGGAGAAAACGGCGAACCTCCATTAATGTTGAGATTATATATCAACCTATTCTATACTCAAATCAACCAGTCCCAGTAAATTCGTAATTTAGCCAAGGCTAAAGGGTAAGGAAAGCCTTTACTTTTTCCTAATGGAGAACTTGGAGGGTATGAAAATCTTCAACACAGAGAAGAGAGTCGAACTGCTCGAAGCCATCATGTTACAATTTTATCAGTACCTAATTACCTATAGACTTGCTATTCGTCAAAATTGGCCTATGTTAGGATTGAATCTCAAAGATTATTGTTTCTTCGAATGAATCAAAACAACTCAGAGCTGACAATTATAACAATTTAATGGATAGCCTGTACAATAATGATAGAGAAACGGATAATAAAATGATAATATTGCCATTAACTTATGTGGAAAGTCCCCAGCATATGATGCAAAATTATCTATATCTATATAGATATCCATGGCAATTGTATGCAAGTATGGTAAACCAGACTTATTTATAACATTTACGTGCAATCCGAATTGGCAGGAAATGTTAGATAATTTCCAAGGCATTAAAAAAGAACATAGACCCGATTTAATTGCCAGATTTTTAAACTTAGATGACATTACAAGAAAACATATTTTTGGAATACCGAGTGCGTGGTTTACATATTTTTAGAATATGGAGTGCGTGGTTTTACACCATTATCTACTCGCCAAAGTAGAGAAAGACACTGAGTGCTTAAAACAAAGAGGTTTACAGAGAATAAACCTTAAAAGTTCAATGTTTTATTAATTTATGTTAGTTTATTTTGAATGTTGATTTAAAATAAACATTATCTGTGGAAAAACGATTGCAGTTTTTATTTACTATATTTACTAAACACAATGAACGAAGCTATACGAATCATGCCTTCTTACCTTTAATATTCCTTGAGAAGCGATGACTACAGAAATATCTAATCTACCTACATTTTGTACCTAGATGTGTAATTATGAGTCACATTTCACCCGAGCGAAGCCGGGTTTTCATCTAGTACTATTTTAAAATCTTTTACTTCGTCTATCTACGAGTATCTATCTATTTATATCTATAATGAAACTGAAGAATCGGCGTAATTGTACATTGATTTATTTTTTAAAAACTGATTGTAGTGATAAAGGGAGTGTAGCTGAACACAAAAAGACAAGTTTTGAAAAAAAAAATATCCGTCTGTCTGACTGTCTGTATGTCTGTCTGTTTGTACACACTCAGCTCTAGGACCGTTGCACCGATTGAAATGAAATTTTGCATGGTGGTACCTTATATCCCCCAGTCAACATCACATACTTTTTACCACGGGAAATAAAAAACAAACGATAAAAAAAACGCGGGCGTACCCGTGGGCGGACAGCTAACTATAGTATGGCCACTACCGCTGTGCACCTCTCTGAGGTATGCGCGGCGGCGAGGTGGGAGCCGGGGAAAAAAAAAGAGTTCACATGAGATCAATACACGACACGACGACGACGACGAGTTTACATTTCTAAGGCAAGACTTGTGGCGGAACGGTGCTCTCCTACCTCGCCGCGCAAACCTCAGAGAGGTGCACAACAGTAGTGGCCATACTATAGTAGAAAAAATAAAACAAAACACTGAATTCGATGCTTCATACAAAGTCGCCGAGTAGTTCCCACAAAATGACAGTTCGAGAAGCTTGCAATGATGGGAAGGAAATAAAACTACAGCAATTTCAAGTCTGTAGAACACGACTTTATAACCACTAGTTTCTTGAGTCGGTCGGGGTGGTGTAATAAAAAAAGTTTTGTATATTTTTTAAACTTTTTCCATTAGACAGGATTGCTGGGAGGGTTGTTCTCATTTGCGACCGAACTAAATTAGAAATTAATTTTCTTAGACTCAAAATAAAGGTAAAGAGTGCTAAAAAATAGAGTAAATAAAAAACGAATAACATTTGTTTTCCTACGATTTATTCTCGAACATATTGAGAATCCGGTCCGATCCAACCTGTGGAAATGACTGTTATTTTCTCGCAGACTAGCTTTTAGTTTAGCTAAACAGCCGTATTTGAAGATGCTCTAGAAAACACGGCGACCATTATTATGTCGTGGTTCCTCACATTACGGCGGTTACAGCATCAAATTGTTTGATATTGGTTGCTTGTGTAGTATTGGTAACTTTTGCTTGTATCGCTAAATACTAGTGCTACTACTGTGGTGTGGCTCTTATAGTCTTACAAAACAACGTTATAATAAGAGTTTTAAAATGATAATAAATCTTCTATCTATCTTCTTCTATCTTCTATCTATACTATAATAAAACTGAAGAATCGGCGTGTCTGTATCTGTATATTGATTTGTTTTTCAAAAAACTGACTGTAGGTGATAAAAGGAGAGTAGCTGAACAAAAAAATACATGTTGAAATCTGTCTGTCTGTTTGTACACGCTATAATCTCTGGAACTACGGGACGGATTTTAATGAAACTTTCCAATAAATAGCTTATACATCAGATAACACATAGGCTACATTTTACCGTGGGAAAATACTTCTTTCCCCCGCCTTTGCTTTTGCCGCGGGGCGGAAAGCTAGTAAATAATAAAATGTATAAATGTATGATAATAAATAAATGTATACCTAATATACTTTATTGCACAGATAAAAAACAACATCAGTCAGAATTTTTACAACAAAGGCGAGCTTATCTCTACGCAGAGATCTCTTGCAGCCAACCTATACGCCAGGTAGACAAAATTGATAAATTAATAATTTTGAGATAGACAAGAAAGTGCACCGAAATGGGGTTTAAGAAAAAAATAAAATGGACAATAATTAATTACAAATTATACCTAGCTACATGAAATAAATTTATATTATTATATAACAATAATAATATAAACTACATATTTAAAATATATTAAAATACTAAATACATGTAATATACATACATACATAAATACCAGAAAATCATAACGAAATAAAATGCTTTGTATCTAATCTTTGTATATAAGAAGCACACAGGAACACACCTATAACTGGGAGAAGGCGTGGTGGACTAGTGAGGCGCTGGGCGCTTTGCGTGAGAATGAGCAATATCCGGCCGAGCGGCGCGATTTCGATCCGGCTTCCTGTCTCGCCAGCGATTTTAAAATTTATAGAATCGCTTTACATTGAATTCAAAATAAGAACATTGATGCTGAAATATCCAAGTGAAATATTACTGGCCGCAAGAAAATTGGTTTGATAAACATGCTTTATAGATGAATTTGTTAAAATACCAGTAGGCCTACTATGTAAGTAGCGACAGCCTCGAGAAGCTGTCAAACGCGACATATGGACAGAACTACTATGGCTCTAATGTCACTATGTCGCGTTTGACAGCTTCTCGAGCCTGTCGCTACTTACATAGTAGGCCTACAGACTTGAGGAATATTATTCGTGCTTCAGTGTACAGATAAAATTTCTTGGTGAAGACGAGTATGAAATTAGAGCTTTTTAATACAAATTTTAATCTGATAGCTATAACCAGTAACCATGTATAACATTAAACATCCCATATTCAAAATGAACTAAGGGATTTTCGAAAATACGAAAATACTCGTACGTTTACTCAGCGAGTAATAATTGTTAACGGATGACGCCGCCACTTTCAGTCTTCTTCTTCTTTGCGAGTCGACTCAGCGATTAAATTTGCGAGGACCAGTACTCCGCCACAGATATAGCGTTATCTGTGGCGGCGTAGAGGTCCTGGAGCGTGCAGGTAGCAGGGCACGCTGGGCAGGCCATTAGGTGTGCCATGGTCTGGGGAGGGACACCACACAGGCAAGCCATCTCAGAGCTGTAACCCCACCGACACAAGTTCTCCCTGCTTCGGCCGACTTGAGTTCGGAGTCTGTTTAGAGACTTCCATGTCGGCCATGGCAGGTTATGTCCTGGCGGTAGAGACTCAGATAAAGGGATGGGTGGACATGTGGGGTATCACTCTTCCCAAATTTTTTGTCTTGTTTTGGCGGGTTCCCCGTGCAGTGAAGATACTTCTTTAGGTAGGAAGCCCCTTAAACCTTAAAGCTTCACCGGAGTTCGCCAGTCAGTGATCTAGGGCCACTCTTCGTATTCCCAACATTATTAACCAGGATCCTTATTCACAGACTTTCGGCGCGCATTGCTGTGAATGGTCATGATAAAGAGATACGGCGTGATTTTTATCACTATATTTTTAAAGATATAGTACTCAATCAAGATATTGAATACAGTGCTTTTGTCACCACAAATGAAAGTTGTGGTGACAAAAGCACTGTATTCAATATCTTGATTTAAAAAAGTAAAATGTGGGAAGTATTTGGAATTCGAGTAATATAAATCTATGTAAAAGTTTGTCACTATTAAAAAGTTAAATACATATTTAAAAAGTAAACGCTTATCTAAAAGGTGTTGTATGTACATATTACATTTATAAATAGGCGTTGAGTCTGTTTAACATTTTTATAGTAAAGTAGGTGGTGCTTTGTTGGTTGTATTTTTATCTTTTTACGTGAAACTGACTGAACATATTTTGATGTTAAGTTAACGTTGTTTTATTTTTCACATTGTAACTGAGTAGTAAAAAATCAAGCTATATAAAAAAGATACATTCCATGAATAAGGCTCCGCCGCAGTTTGATGGCATCGTAAGTTTCTATAGGTGAAACAATACGACTTCAGGATAACCACAGAGCAGAGAAATCCGCACCCGCCCGCTTGCTAAGACGCCTTACTCAATAATTTGCTTTCTTGGAGAAAATTTGCTATGCTTCCTAAAATACGTCACAATCAACGTAATATTTAACTCTGGCTTCAAACAATATGCTATCCGGATTTAACAGTTGAGCTCGTAAACAAATTGGAACGTCTGCAGAACATGTGTATCCGTTTTGTTTTTGGCCTGCGAAAGTACGACCATATCTCTGCCTATCGTCGGAAACTTCAATGGCTGCCTATCCGCCTTCGTAGGGACTGTCACATCCTTTCCCTTCTTTACTCTGTCCTTTTCAATCCTAATGCCCCTCCCTATCTCAAAGACCTCTTTATATTCCGTTCCGATACCCTTAAACGTAATCTTCGCTCAAGCGTAAACCTTTCCCTAACATCTCCTTCTCCTTCTTCTCAGTTTTACTCAAATTCCTTCACTGTCCTTGCTATCCGCCTGTGGAACCACCTTTCTGAATCTATCAGACGCGCGCCGCCGTCGATAGATTCATTTAAAGCCCGTGTCAAAGCGCATTATCTCAACACTTTATTTAAATATTTTCCTTCTTTTTTACTAAGTGATATGTATGTATATTTTACGTATGTATTAGTCTATCTTAGGTTTATTTATTTATTTATTTTATGTAGCACTTCATGTAATTTATGTACACTATTTGTATGTAGTTTTATTTTATTTGCCATCAACCCGCAGAGTTTTTCCCTTTTTTTAAACTATCCAGACCCTAAGGTTGCCTGGAAGAGATTGCTACCTTAGCAATAAGGCCGCCTGTTGACCTCTTGCATTTAATTTGTTATGCTTTTTTCTGTAATGTTTTCCTTGGTGTCAATAAAGTATATTATTATGATTATTATTATTATTATGTTCAATAATTTTTCTATAAATATCTTGTAACACAAAATCTCATTTTTGTTTTTTTATTTGCTCTAAGTGAGAGTACAGTATTTTTTTTGTTGAAATAAAAAGCAGGCTCAATTATAATTAAAGGAAGCATGGTATAAACCACAGGTATAAACTCTTTAATTATCCAACCGCACATCCTTCTAAATGCACACATTGCTCGAACCCGCCAGTAATGTTCAAAATGATATCGCATCGCCTCATTTTGATTGTTTGATCTCTTTTTTATTGCTTAGACTTGTACATTCGTTTGAGACGAGAGCAAGTTTTGGTTTGAGCAAAGCTTTTAACTTCTGAAATGACGCCATTAAGTATTGTGGAAGCCTATAATGAGTACAATATTTTTGAATTTTGAATTTACTACGCTTCGTGTCTTTCTACTTTGATCTCTGGTCACAGAAATACAGAATAGTTCTACGTACTATAAAGAGTTATATTTATAATACGCGGCTATATTTCTATGCTCTGTAATTTCTTCGGAACAATAAGACTTCGGAATAACGAACTCAATTGTGTTAAAGTCAGATGCACCTGGCCGAGGCATCGCTTTTTCACCGCCCCCGTTCGTCTCATTGCATTATAGAACGGAAGGCATTTAAAGCCACTATAAACATAATCAAACGTTCTTTAAAATTATTCAAATGTACTGGATATGTGATAAATGGTCTATAAATAAAATATTTATTTAACATTGGATTAGAAACTCTTCTGTCTCTCTGCTCCATGGCAATCTATACTTTGCTATTCAAGTCAATAGATCGATTGTAATACGACAATAATCACAAATTTATTTTATTCTGCGAGTAGTACACACTCTACAATAACTACAACAGTGTGGGTACAATTATTTGTATATTTTTTATTGATATTGCTTAAAATTTGCATTTTTCCAACATGTTAGCGTCATAGATGCATGCACTATAACCTATTTTACACCGACCTATTAATTCTAGCAGTGTTAAAGTTAAAGTGCAAAGTATTAGAAGAAGTAGAAATTGCTACCTTAGCAATAAGGCCGCCTTTTGTTTTGCTTTAATTTTGTTTGTTGTATTATCTTGTGTGCAATAAAGTATATACTATTCTATTATTTTTCAAGTTGTGGTTAGTAAAGCTAAAACAATTATTTTCATAGTTCGTTTATATTATATCCCTTATAGAATAATGCGCTTGACTGCGGCGCGGTCGTGATTGCAAGAGATAGGATTTCAAGCGGATTGCGCTTCTTAAAAATGTGCAGTATTCAGTAGGATTGTTAGTTTAAAAGGCATTTTGTTGTGATTGCGAACTTTGGTATAAAATATAAGCCGAAAATATACAGCAGACATGATAAATGGTACTCCACAACAAATAAAACACCAAATAGGTACTTTAGTGTAATGACTTAAAAAATATCTTACATAATAATATCACTATTGATACCTATGTGTAAAAAATACCCTTAAATTAAAATATGTATTGAAAAAAATATTTAGGGTTAACAATAATGTTCCTGCAATTTTATCTAAGTATTAAATGCAGAACTTTTTCAATGAAAACCACTCGTATTTCGAAATCAATCTTCAGGAAAGTTTCGAAATTTCATCAAAGTCTTGGATTGTTGAAAAAAGGTCGCCCTCAGTCGCAAGTTGGATTCACCGGGTGCAAACTTTGGGTCAGTAAGGTGTTGCCAGGCCTATCTTTCTTTTTCGTTTTATGACGGTTTCTCTGCGACTTTCTGGTGAGGGTCGATCGCTTCGAAGTTCTTTGGGGCAGATTTTTGTAAGTGGACGTCTTTCAACTGAAATGATGATGATGATGATGACGGTTTAATTTATTACATAATACGTCTATGAATGTGGTTCGGTCTATTAGCTAAACTTTTTTGAATTTCTAGTGATTTTGCTTGGTCCAATTCCCTGGAGGTCTAGTCTGTCTACTTTGTTCATTCCTTGAATGTGTCTGTCATTTAAATAATCCTTGAATACCAAAATTCTTGAGAGTCAAATAATCAAAAACATCTACTGAGGAAACGCAAAAAGGAATTATACCATTTATAATTATCAATTTATCACTTTTCTTGTAAATCGTAAGAAACATCTAAATTGAACAGCAATGTTTACTTGTAAAGCCTGACCAAAGATATAAAAATACCTGCTCTGGGGGCGCCACGTGTATATTTTTACAACTATAGAAACAATTTCTCTTATAAAATTAGTTCCATTGAAATTCCGCAACATGCTGAGGTTTTTCATTTTACTGGTCGGGCTTTAAAACTTAAATTGAGTTCAAAGAGTTGAAGACTATGTGACTGTCCTTTGTCGGTCTATGTGTGCAATTAACTGTAATTTCAAACCTGCCTGTAAACGTAAAGCACATGAATAGCAGCCACCATTTTTAATTTGTGTTTATGCAGAAAATATACCTAAAAATAAATGAAAATCACCTTAAATTTGCCTGAAATTTAAATATAGATTGGTATATTATATTTTTTTAAAACTTTAAATGACTTCAGACCAAATTTTAAAGTTAGCTACAACCTAACCCAAGAGATTCTAACTTCATCAGAAATGCTCTTTTTCACAAATTGGGTTGGCAGCCCAACTGGATCGAACTCGTTCTTGATTGCACTCCTTCCTTGAAAATTCTCTGCAAATACTTATATAGGTACTCTTTAGAGCAGATCAAGTTAGGCCAGTGCTACGCTATTCTGTCTCTTATCCAACTAATATAGAAAACGATGCAAAGTCCAAAGTATAATACTTGAACTGCTCTTGACTGTACCCCTGGAGAGAAACTTCTGAGATCTCCGTTCAGTATCTTCGGTGAAATTGTATTGATTCTTCCAAATTTAATTTGCGATATTTACTGGATGAGAGGAATTCAGAAATACTTTTTCGCTTTTTCGTTTCCATTCTTGATTGGGCGCCGACGGATTCGCGGAAGTTGATAATTTAGTTTAGATATTTAGAACAAAGTTTGGGAAATATAGAGACCTCTTGATTATCAGGATTGGCAGTCCTCATAGACATACTCGTTGACTCGAGCCATAGGGCTTTCCGAAAGCAAAGCGTTCTACCTAACTGCCGTTATCTAGACTTAATATTATAAAGAGGAAAGACTTCACTGTTTGTTTGTTTGCATTGAATAGGCTTCGAACTTACTGGACCTATTTAAATGAAACGATATAAAGATAGAAGATACACTTTAATTAGGTACATAGTATTCATTGTACAAAAGCAGTTTTTGTCGAGTTATGACTATGAGCAACGGGACTAAAATAGATAATCATAATAATGATAATATAATATGCACCGAAGGTTTTTGTTGCTGAAGTCGGGCAAAAATTGAGGAACTGTGGCAGTGACCCCCGTGCCGGCTCTTTTCTGGTCCAGCAATCATCGCTGGCTATTTAGCGTGGAAATGCGGCACACGAAAATGCAGCATTATGGGCACGTTCGGACCTGGAGAGGGTTGGGGCGGGGTTTTAGACTAAGGAGTTTTTCTGTTACCAATTTTTGACAAAAATGTTATCTTATATCAATAAATGGAATTATTACATTAAAATACTAAAAAAAAGATAATATATGGAATACAATTTTTCAGATATCATAATAACATAATTAGTGCTGAAAGCAGATAGGTTGCATGAGTCATGCGGCAAAAAACGTTATTGATAATACTTTGTTTTACGAGTATCATTCACTTCGAATGAAAATAGAGTAATATACCGAATAATAAAATTACGCCCAAATAATTTTCCTCTATTGTGATTTTAATGTTCAATGACAGAAACTCAAACGACTATTTTAATTTAAATTGTGCCTGATCTTCAAGCTGTTTGAAGTGTTTGGGCGTGAAGCACAAAAAAAAATTAAAGTGCACTGAAGATTGATATGTCGTAATTTTGAGACATTAACGTAAGCCATTTTTTTTAAAAGCACGAGTATAACCTAAGCCCATTGCTTAGCATTTTTTAAATTTACTATTAATTTTGTTTAGTTCTCTTAGGTCAGAGACTCTAGGGATTCGGAACGGAACGTTTCGGATTAAAATGTCAAATAAGCAAAATGACAAGTGGGAGCAAATGGTCAAAAAAAGCAGAATGTCAACAAAGAAAATAATTATAATTTCTCTTATTTTTGAAGTGATTTTCATCGTGAATTTATATTGAATTCGTGTATATTCTCTTTATTTTAATACTAGCTGCTACCCACGACTCCGCTCGCACTATTTCGGAAATCAAAGTTGTTTTTCTACTTACTTTTCATGATGAACAGAACGTAGTCACAGAATATATAGTCGTAGTGAGTGCGTAGCTGCTCTTATACTGTCTGTCAGTCAAATAACTTTTCTAATACTGCCTCCAACTAGACAAGTTCGTCTAGTCGCAGAAGCTAAAGTTCAGAGCGTTTTAGAGCTTAACTCATACTGCACCTACAGCTACATAATCCTAAAACTCTAAGTCAAACAACAAGTCATCCTGCAAGTATTTGTCTTTGAGCCAACTTGGAACATACGGCTTGGAACACCATCCCAATTAATATTTGCTGAAGGTAGTTTGTAGTTTGGCAACATAGATGAAGGAAAGAAGATGTAAAGAATGCCTAGCTTGTCATCATAAATGTAAACTTGCTTTATTATTGCTTGCTTGACTTGTCAATTAAAGTCTTAAATATCATCTCAAGCAGTAAAGTTGTTAAGATTTCTATTTGTAGCATTTTCATAGTTTGTTTCTTTTTTTACCCTCCTTCAGGGTTACGTTATAAGTAAATGTAATTTAATTGTATGTATAATTAATTAGCATGCTCTTTGGTCTTAACGGCTTGTTGTCAGAAAAAAAGAGTAATATCATGTTTAAATTTTATTAGAAAAGAAAAAGAGCTTTCTTTTTCCGACTTTGTAGATATTGAGGACATAGAATAGTATAATAAAAATTTGATTTATAAAAGATAAATCAATTTGATTGTTGTCAATTCGCGGCCCAACAAATCCGACACAAGGGTTTGTGAGGTAGGTTAACTCGAAACCCACTCGATATGCAAGCAAGCAATTCGTTTTTTTTGTTCGGTGTCACATTTTCTTAGTCTATCTTCCATATTTGAGATGGTGCAGAGGATTCAGAACGCACGATTAACTTATTCAGTGATAGCCTAATCTTACAGGGTATAATGGTGATTTTGCGAATGCTAAAAGGACATGCTCAGTCAATGTATTTGATCAACTTCTATGTGTATAATAAAACTGCAGAGGTTAAAAATCTGTACACAGAAAAAAAAGAGCTAAATACCGAGTAAGGGGGATGTAAGAAGTGATATAGAATTTATTCAGATTTATTAGATTTTTTTATTTCTCTGTTTGTCTGTTTGTACTGAAAGGCTAATCTCTGAAACTTTTGAACTGATTTGAATGAAATTTTGCATGGTGATACCTTATATCCCCGGTCATCATCTTAGATACTTTCAATCCCGGAAAATTAAAAAAATCCCGTGGGGTACTTAAAAAACCATACTAACTCATACGGCTGAGCATATTTTCTTAGCCTATCTTCGTCATTTTCATGTCCTATTTGTGGTGCTTTGCAGGAGTTTGGAACTGAGCAGACAGAGCCGCTGCGCTGTTTGGTATCCGGTTAATACTTCACTTCAGTTCAAGAGTTGCAGATGGTGCAAAGGATTCAGAACGCACGATTAACTTATTCAGTGATAGCTTATTATATCTTACAGGGTATAGAGGTGATTTAACAAATGCTAAAAGGATATGCTCAGTCATTGGTTTTGATTAACTTCTATATCTATCTTCTTCTATCTATCTATCTATATAATAAAACTGTAGAGATCAAATGTCTGTACGTACATAGAAAAATAAGATGAAATCCGAATCAGGAGGATGTAAGAAGTGAAATACAACATAACCAAATAATTTTTACCAAATAAGTTTGATGCAAAGATAGGCTATAAAAGCCATCTTAGGGTGCACCAGCAGCGCCCCACTGATTAGGGGGTTAGTTTCGCTATGGTATGGTTTCGCTATGGCACCCTCTCAAAATACCAACCAAAAAGTATCGGCATGGTACCCATCTTTCGGTTCTACGTTTAACAATAGCAGGTACAATTGAAAATAAAAGTGCATCTTGCCAACCTCTACTGGACTTACTTTGTAGGAGTGTAAATAAAAAGTCGGTTTTCAATATTAAATCAGTCTTGTATTTATGAGATTTGGTCCTATTAATAAAAATCAAGAATAAAATAATCAACCATTGAAATAATAATAAATATTACAAAATTATTATTAAAAATTATTAAAAATATTATTAATTAGGATAAAATATTGAATAGTCTTGGTTTTCTATTTACTGTTATAAATGGGCATGTCGTGTAATATTTTAATATAACACCGTAAAACTTTTCTTTTTAAAAGTCCCATAAACTGAAGGGTGCCAAAGCGAGACTTTTTGATAGGTATTTTGAGAGGGTTCCATAGCGAAACTAACCGGAATATGAGTCGAAGTGGTCGACCCTGTCAAGAGGTTGTTACACCCGCGGCTCGCCTTGCTCTGGGGCAAGCCAGCGGAGTAACCACGTTAATACGTAGATAAGAAGAAAGGAAGGTTCTGCACTACAACACACACTGTGGAATTGGAATAAAAGCCGGCGTTCACTGTTACTAAGTTAATATATATTTCGAGAGTTTAAATAAAGATAACAACAAATATTTGCGAATACATTTAAGAAGTATGGCCGTGTTGTACTTGGCCTAAAGGTAGAAGGTGGACGACTGACGAAAAATGGATGACTGACTGATGAAAAAGGATGATTGACGGATGATTTTGAATGAATTCCAAAATTAAACATATTTGAATTTAGATGAAAATGGTAAATGAGGTGAGAAATGAAGTAGAAAATGTGGCAACGAGGTAGCACACAATGCACCTCGTTACAGTACCGGGGGGGGCCGGGTAAAAAAAAGGCAAAAAGGCTCTTTTTTTTTAAAAAAACAAAACTTAAGCTAAATGATACTTAAACTAAACTAAACTAAGTATGGATTGTGAGTGATAATTTTGTAGGTGTGGATGTAAACTACAATGGGAATGTACACTAAGTTAGTTCATACATATATCCTTCTATTCTTTCATGCATCAACTTTCAATGTCTCGATCCACAATAGGAAAACAAAACCCTTTCATAATGAGGAAACTTATATAAATGCATAAGTATTCCTCTATGAACTGAACTTAGAATGGTGAAGGCTTATTTTACTAGTCACTACCCGCTAGTGTGAAAGATGAAAGAATTTATATGTACAATTGGTGCCGATGCGCATTGCAAATGCGAGGCAAGAGTAGAAAAGAAATGTGATAAGGGCTTATTTATTGTGTTATCAACCGCACAAGTGTGATAACTACGTGAAATGTGTATTTAAGATATAGGCTTATTTTATGTGTTATCGACCGCACGAAATAAAATAGAGAGAAATTGAGGGGTAAATATTTATTTTAGGTAAAAAAAAGTAAGATTATAATTCAATACTTAATACTAAATGGTTTCAAAAAGGAAATGAGGTGAGTATAAAATAACATTAATAAAAAAAAAGAAACTTTCCATCCTTCCAACGCAACAGTTACAAAAGTGTTACCTAACCTTTGTTCATATAGTGATTTGGTGGGGTTTTAGATCTTTGACATGCCAACGACCTAATGGTTTATGGTTCATGTCAATAAGATCATAAATGAGAGGTGTTATTTTATTTGAAATAATGCATTTAATAAATTTAGGTGCCAACTTCGCACAGAAATGTTTTTCAGACGAACTGATAGGGTAATTACGTTTCCAAACTATGTCACCTTCGTTAAAATCGAAAGATTGACGATGTCTGTTGTAGATTGCAGAATTGTTTTGATGAGCAATGTACAGACGAGATTGAACTGTAGAAAATATAGGAAGGAGTTTACCCATATTTTCTGCGTAAATGTCACGGGGACTTAATATAAGATCCTCAGAGGAATCTTGGTCAGAAAAAATGGAACCACAGGTTGCAAGTTCTCGACCAAAAACTAGAAATGCAGGTGTAAATTTTGTTGTTTCGTTGACTGATGTGTTAATTGCAAATTGAATTTGGTTCAGAAATCTATCCCATGAACGATGATCGTCATCGACAAAAGATGCGATTGCGGAGATAATAGTTTTGTTGTAACGCTCGACTGGATTAACTTGAGGGCAGTAGCGTGGTGTATAATGTATATGAGGAATTTTGTATGAACGGAATAGGTCAGTCAACTCGGTACTAATCATTTGTGGACCATTATCAAGAATGATGGTTTCTGGGATTCCATAAACCATAAAAACAAGATTTTCGAGGATATTTCTAATAGCGAGAGAAGTAGCTTGTCTAATAGGGAAAATTAAACAGTATTTCGAAAAACAACAAGTTACTACGAGAATAAATCTATTAAGTTTATGAGTTATAGGAAGTGGGCCAATTAAGTCCATGGAAATAGTTTGGAAAGGGCGAGAACATTGTTTAGGTTTACCCATGAAACCAACCGTTTTCTGGTTATTAGATTTATGTGCTAAGCAAATATCACATTTAGAGATAAAGACTGCTACGTCTTTATACATGCCGGGCCAGAAATAGTTTAATTTAATGCGATGGTAAGTTTTGAAAATACCGAAGTGAGCTGCTGTAGGAAGACAGTGATTTTCAGAAATTATGTCTTCACGATATTCAGCGGGAATTACAAGTTTCCAACTATATTCAGAATTATATTGAAAAGTGGAACGTGAATAACGGAAAAGATAGTTATTTTTAATAACATAGTCGGGAGTAGATTTGGGGTTATTCTTACATTTAAGGAATAAGGTATTATACCAAACATCTTGTGAGTCCGAGAAAGAACGTGAAATAGTATTAATACTTTTGATCCGAGATAATTGATCGGGGACAACATGTTCGCTACCTTTCTTGTGTTTAATTTCGAAATTGAACATTGAAAGACGAATACACCAACGAGCTAGCCTACCAGTAGGGTTGTCGAGTCGTAAGAACCATTGTAAGGCTGAGTGGTCTGTGTATATAATAAATTTCTGTCCATTGTCCAAATAACTACGCCAATGTTCGAGAGCAGTAATAACACTAAGAAGTTCGCGTTCAGTAATAGAATAATTTCGTTGGGAAGTAGAGAGGGATTTGCTCATGTAAGCAATCGGTTTTTCGACACCGTCGAATTCTTGTGTAAGCATTGCACCGATTCCGTAAGCAGAAGCGTCGCAATGTACTGCAAATGGTTTAGAGAAGTCAGGGCATGACAAAATAGGGGTACTTACTAAGGCTTTTTTAATGTCGTTAAAAGCTTGATCTGCCTCAGATGACCATTTAAACGGGGGAGCTTTTTTGCTGGTAGAAGTAAGTTTGGTAAGTGGGGCTGCTAAAGTACTTAAGTTAGGAACAAAACGTCTATACCAACTGGCGGTACCGAGAAATCTTTTAACGTCTTTGGCTGTCTTAGGAGTTTGGATATTAAGAATAGCCTGAACTTTGGTAGGATCTGTTTGGAGACCGTCTTTGTTGATAATATAACCAAGATATTTGAGTTCCTCACGGAAGAAAGAACATTTAGGGTAATTTATTGTGATGTTAGCTTGAGATAGCTTAGAATGTAGTTTGTTAAGAAGTTCGACATGTCGTTCGAATGTGTCTGTAGCAATAACTATGTCGTCTAAGTAGCAAAATACGGAGTTGTCGCACATTAAGTCGGAAAGTAAAGTGTCTAAAAATCTCTGCTGTGTAGCAGGGGCATTAGTTAGACCGAAGGGCATTACCTTGAATTGGTACATACCACGACCTGGTACATGGAAAGCCGTTTTGGGGCGATCCTCAACTCGTAGCGGGATTTCCCAAAAAGCTTTGGCAATGTCAATAGAAGAAAGATATTTACTATCCTTCAAGTTATCTAGAATGTCAGAGATAAAGGGTAGTTTATATGCGTCTTTTAAGGTGATATCGTTTAATTTTCGACTATCTACGCAAAAACGCCAAGTACCATCTTTTTTAGGGGTGATGATTACGGGACTAAGCCAGGGGCTTTCACAAGGTTCAATAACATCTAGTTTCAGCATGTCATCGACCTCCTGTTTAAGGGCTTTCTGTTTCTCTGGTGATAAACGGTAGCACCGTTGCCTAATGGGGGGATGTTCACCAGTGTCTATATGATGTTCTGCTAGGTGAGTTTTACCAAGAGGTTGTGTTTCGGTAGAAATTCTTTTGAATTTCTCAATGATTAAATCAGCTATACTACGCTGGGACTCTGATAAAGAAAGATAAGGGAAAATATGTGAACTGGGGGTATTAACTAGAAAGGTTGTATTACTGCGAAGTTTATGGGAATTAATATTATTTAGGATATTTGGAGCCAACTTAAAGGTTTTCCAGAAGTCGATTCCTAAGATTAAGGGTTCAGTTACACTAGGCATGACGTGCGCAGTGATGATTGAAAAGGTATTTCTAAAGACAACAGGGAGGGAGATTGTACCAATAGAATTAATTTTTTGACCGTTAGCGACGGTTCCAAATATTTTCAGGGAGTTTTGTAGGGATAAGCCATGTTGTAGTAATATTTCGTGGGAATTGTTTCCTAAAATGGTTATAGCGCTTCCACTATCAAGTAAACCATTTAATGTCAACTCGTTGACCTTAATATGAATATAAGGACGCTCAAAGTCAGAAATATTCTTGAATAGGAGTGTATGCACATTATATGTATTAGAAAATAATTTAATATAATTTAGCCAATTATTCCAATCGTTTTTGTCGAATTCGGGTGGTTTGTGGATACACTCCCTAATTAGTTTTTTTTGGAGATCGATTTTTGACAATCTGGACAGTTGGTAAAGATAAAATCTTTTTTACCGCAACGATAACAAACTCTTTGGGTACTTGTGCAGTTAGCAAGGAGATGTGAGTTTGTTCTACAACGAGGGCAATCGAAAGTTATTAAAACTTCGTTAGGCCTTTTAACGGAGTAAACGTTAGCAAAAGGAAATTTAGGTATATGAGGAGGAGGAGTAGGGGTAAGGGAGGATTGCTTATAAGAAGAGGAAGGTTTATCCGGAGGAATAGGGGAATGGGAATAGAATAAAGAATGGTTATTGACTTGCAAAAGTTTTTCGGAAAATTTGCATGATTCAAAAAGCGAGGCTATCGAGTTGAGGTCGTTATTAGTAATACGTAAACTGAATTGTGGTAACAAATTACGGAGAAGTATGTCTATTTTCTCCTTTTCGGAAATTGGTTCGTGTAATTTTGAAAATAGAGTTTCCATTTGGGAAAAATATATAATTATGCGTTCATTTGGTAGCTGTTTTCTACGGTCAATTTGTTTTTTAAGTGTATAGTCATAGTCATGTATTTCGAAGTCTTTCAGGAGGGAAACTTTAAAAGAACTCCAGTCCTTAATTGTGTCTTTACGGACTCGAAACCAGTCTAGAGCTACGCCTGACAAAATATCGTAGACATGATTATAAAGCGATTTATCAGTGATGTTGCGCGCAGAGGCGAATTCCTCGAGGTTCTGGATAAATTCTTTGGGGCAACCGTCACCTTTGAAGGTAAAGCGTTTAAAATCGGATGTTTTACCGTCAGACAAAGATAGAAGCTTTTCGGTGAGGGTTTCAAAGTAATTAGTAACGGGGAGGGCTTGTACAGACTCAGCTGAGTGGTACGTAGTTGTGGGTAGGGATGTGGGATTAGTAAGGGCGAAATATTGTGATTCGTATTGGGTAAGTTTATTAAAAAGGGAATTATAAACTGTAAGCTGATCGGTAGTAAGCGAGTCACTGGATAAGTCAATGAGGTTTAAGCGATTTTTAATATGGGAAAGGTAGGTAGGAATTTTATTCCTACGTTGGGGAAAGGAATTTAGACACGCTTCTAAAAGGGCGAGGCACCTGATTATGTCGGTATTGTCCGTTTCAAAATTATTGGGGCTAACATTTACAATAGTCGCGTGAGATTGGATTGCGGAAACGAGCATTTCTCGCAATTCTTCCGCGGTTTGGGTCGTAGCATGGTCTACATTTCTGATTTTTAGTTCATATAGAACCTCTGGTTTATTTAACTCAGAAGGTTCCATATTGAGCTATGTAAAGAGAATTTAGTTAAGAAAAAGGAATTTGTGTCTATGATTGTGGTGTGTCAGTGTAGTAAGTCAAATTTGATAGATGTTACTAGTTATAGTAAACAATTATAAATGATATGAAAATGAGATATTTGGAAATATTAAAATATGAACAAAGGTAAGTAATACTGTAGGATATGATGTTGTATGGTAAAAAATATGTAAATAAAATAAGGCGCTGTAGTCGGCCTCTAGAGCCTAGCGTCTTATGTGTGTGTATTTCCGCCGTTACAAGGGCATTAGTACCAGTCACATTTGTGACCAACCCAAGTAACGTGGAGGTCTTTTTGTCTGATCAGTGGGAGTAATGTGTTTGTAAAGTAAATATAATGTTAGTGTTTGTTACAGGTGAAATATTATTATAAATAAAATATGGACTACAATAATATATGGATGACAGGGAATGGAAATTGCACGAATAAAATCACACATAAAAACACACAAAGAAAGGAAGATCCTGGAAGAAAATCCTACCTAACTATAATATTGTGTTTTAAATAAATTTTATTGTTTAAATAACATGCATTATTGTTTTCTTCTTGGGGTTACAATTAGAGGTAAGGGATAGTTTAATTTGCGATCGAAGCCACTGGTGTCACGCCCGCGGCACGCCTTGGTCCTGGGCGGCCCTCAGGCGTGATTACGGAGGTTGGAGCAGCCGTCCGCAACCAGGCAGTCGTGCAGCAACCAGGAAGCCGTGCGCAACTAGGCAGCCAAGTCGTCACAGGTTTGAAGGGGGGTTTCTTGACAGCAACCGTGGTGACTGTCGAAGGTACACGGCCTTGCAGGGGCCCAGCAGAAGTTGGATTGAAGAAATGTAAATACTGTGGAATTGGCACGTTGGGCGCCAGTGTTACACCCGCGGCTCGCCTTGCTCTGGGGCAAGCCAGCGGAGTAACCACGTTAATACGTAGATAAGAAGAAAGGAAGGTTCTGCACTACAACACACACTGTGGAATTGGAATAAAAGCCGGCGTTCACTGTTACTAAGTTAATATATATTTCGAGAGTTTAAATAAAGATAACAACAAATATTTGCGAATACATTTAAGAAGTATGGCCGTGTTGTACTTGGCCTAAAGGTAGAAGGTGGACGACTGACGAAAAATGGATGACTGACTGATGAAAAAGGATGATTGACGGATGATTTTGAATGAATTCCAAAATTAAACATATTTGAATTTAGATGAAAATGGTAAATGAGGTGAGAAATGAAGTAGAAAATGTGGCAACGAGGTAGCACACAATGCACCTCGTTACAAGGTAATTGAAGATTTGTGTGTGAAGTCGATCAACCCGCACTGGGCCAGCGTAGTCGACTAAGGCCTCGGTGGGGACATATATGAGATGTTAATGACCCTTACGATACCTTTAGGAAGAGTTTGAGTTCTTCAATATAAGTTGGTCACCTACAGCTATGATATGCTCGATAAAAATTATACATAGTTTAAAAAACTAAAAAACACGCTTCCTGTCCGCCACCTTGGACGTCCGCCATAATGGATTTAAGTCACGTGACTTTTTTTTTCGTATTCCTGACAGCAAACCCTTTCATTTGATACCCATATCATGGGGGTGGATTTCAAACAGCCAGTTCTCCATCTTAGGGAGGCCGCCATATTAGATTTGTAATGACGTTTCTTAGCTAGTCATGTACTGTCATCAGAACTCAGAATGTATAAAAGTCACTTACACTGCCCAATTGCTTATCTGATAAGCTATCGATTTTTTTATTTCCACGGATATGATAAACGAGGATAGTCGACCTTACGATTCCAGTAATCTTATCAAGTTATAAAATATTTGCTTAAAATATTTGATGACACATGGCTGTCACGTGTAATACCTGAGTTTCAGTTCATTGTAACAATGACTGTAACAATGACTGACTGACTTTTTTAGGATGAATATTTCAATTTGGCGTCTGAAGCAGTGTTATTAATTATCATTGCTATTCTAAGAATCAAAATATTTAATAAAAAGTAGTGAATGAAAAAATATCGATTAAACTCAAAACCTTCGAACCACCATCTTAACTATACAATTGAAGCGAACAAAAAAATCTTGGGCAGTAATTGAACTTGAAAATCTTAAAAAAGTAAAATATTAGATTTAATAAGTACCTACTGTTAAAAAAATACCTAGGTAATAAAGTACTTAACTGTGATTAAATTTTAAAATGCTTAAAATTCGACTTTCAAAATCAATTTCAATGCGAAACAGAAACAGCCCAATTCCCTCCCCCCTCGCCCCGATAGCTTGCCACCTCCCCGCCACCTTCCTGCGGAAACGGTCCTCGGTCCTCGACAGCGGAAGTGTCGCTTAAGCCGCCGATAGCAAAACGCCGGCGAACGCTCAATTATCAACCCGGGTCATTGCTGTACTACCTCTTAGCAAACAGTTTTTTGCGCTTTATAAATAGAGCACCAGCGCTGAATTTTTGGTATACTGCCTCTTAGAGAACTGTTTTTGCGCTTTATAAACAGCAGCAACGATACAGCGCTGAAATTTCACATAGCACTGTGTGTAGAAACCATAAGTGTAACTATGTTACTAAGAACATCATAGTAGATATAGAATGTAAAGCAAAAAAAATAATTACCTCTATGGTAGAAACAGTCTTCTAAACGTAGATTTAAGCGTTCTAAAATTGTTTTTTTTTTATTACTGACTTCAGACGCAATTTTTCTAGAAGGGGCTCTAAGATAAGGAATATAATCATTAAGTTTCTCTAAGGTCCAATTTGCGCTATTCTACCTCTTTCATGTATATTATAGTATACAGTAATTTGCATGACATTGTCTGTCATGTCATCTCATCATCTGACTAAGGCTAGCTAAATGAACCCTAGTCTACTAGATACTAAACCCTGCAAAATTTCCTTTCTTCTATATAAGACAGCGTCACGTTTGCACAGTGCTAGGCAGAAGACGAATGACGCGCTCACCGGTCGTCATATCCGCGGCCGATGGGGCGATGCAAAGAAGAATTTATGGTCACCATCCATATTGCCCCTCTGGCTCAGGTTCACACACAGACCTGTAAACATTCAGACTCTTCTATAAACAGACTCTTTTAGCAAAAAACAATACTTAAAGGAAATCGAAAAAAATAAAATAAATGACAATATTGATCTATAAATACATAATGGTTTTTTGAGTTTATGTGGTGCACGAATAGGTACAAAGATAAATTAGCCATTTTAAATTAATATGCGAATGTGTGTTTGTCTTCCTAACAAATTAAAACGGAACGAAACATAGGCAAGATAAAAAAAAATAAGATTTCAAAAAGGCATAACCTTATTCTCACTACAGGGAATGTTATAATATAGAAAGGAGAGTTCAAAGTCTTGTATTGAACTGATATTAGTATCAGAGATTTGTTATAAAACAATTTACTATAAATTACTGGATCGCTTAATATGCTCTTTGATCTAACAAAATGGTAAAACTGTTTATTTAGGGGATAGCTAATTTTCGATGATTTTTTTTAAATAACTCTTTTGTTTGATTAATTTAAAATCTAAAATGAAATTGCAGGATTTGTTTATTTACTGCACATTTTTGTAACAAGCAAATTTAACCATAATCATATTCATATCGTTCATTGCTTCATGTGGTTACTTTTAATATTTATTACTCGTATTTTCCTCTATTAGGAGGGGACGTAGTCGATGAAATAAAACAAGAGGCAAATTTAAAGAGACATGAGTATTGATTAGTGTCTCGAATACAAGTCACAAAATAATAAAGTATGTTAAACTTAATTGCCTAACAAGCAATACGCATCACATGTTGCAGCGAATAACGGAGTGCTGCAGGCAAACTATAAATGTAGTCATACTAATACCTCAATTTAGTGCTCTTGATTGGTCTTTGGTTTTCATGTCAGTGGTTCTGAGCACCCACCACTGAAAGCATTTAGCATTGTGCGCTAGATTTATTGTGAAATATAGCTCGGTTACAACTTCACGGTGCATTTTTCCATGAGAAATGGTGAGTATCCACAAGTTTGGCCGTAATTCCTGCGGCACTCATGGTGTACGGTCGTTAGGTTCAAATAAATGGGATAAACTTGTATAAGTTATAATCTCAACAGTATTAATGAGGAAGAAATAAGTCTAAAAATAAATATATAAGGTTAATCGTATACTTACTATGTCGTATTTAGTTTCCGTACGTCAAAAATGAAAAACGGGAACCTGTTTAAGGTTGCGTTTCCACCAGGGTTGAGCTAGGTTGCGTAGCATAGCAAAGGATGTGTTTGAGAAGTACCGATAGATTTGCTGTACAGACAGAAGAGAAGTAATGTTTGCATTGATTTTCATCCAAAAATACGAGTAATGGGTAGTGGTACAAGGAGGATTGTTGAACAATAAATAGGTTGTTTAGGCTTCAGGACCGGATCGAAAGAAAATCTATAGTCATGACGTTACCTAGCGTAATAAAACCAGATGTAATTTTTTTCATAAACATAAATATTCTAAACTTTCAAGTATTATTTGTAAATAGTTTGCAGTTACAACTTCATCTCTGTTCCTGTTAATAGCTCATATATTATTTCCCCACCGAGGGGCTCGAACCCTGAAATCAGTGTGAGTAGGCCTTATTCGACCACGCTGGCCCAGTGCGGGTTGGTCAATTTGACACACAGACTTTGAATTACTTCGCAAGTGTGTGCATGTTTCCTCACGATATTTTCCTTCACCGTAAGAGCGTCGAATAAACGTTCATATGAATTCGAAAGTCGAAAAATATTGGTACGTGCTGAGGCTCGAACCCGCGAACTTCTGAATGGAAGTCAACAGTCCTAGCCACTTTGCCACCGACGCTCCTACATCTTAGTACGACATCTTTGTTCAATACCTTTCATTTAAGAGAAATGGGTCTCTGAAACTTAAACATCAAAGTAAAGTAACTACGGGTAACTTACGCCCGCGTTTCGTACCTGCTGACAGCTCAATAACTAACTTTGTTATTTCCTCGCAAGTCAAGCCTGTATTATGAATATTAACGCTGTGAATAAGTAAATTTTAAATGTGTAAACTGTAAATAAGGAATTAATGGTTATAAAAAAATGGTATTATACCGGTTAAAGAGAAGAAGAAAGAAAAAAAAATAAAAAAAGAAGAATTGCAATTAGTAGGATATTTACATTAAAATTAAGCAGTCTGTATGATTTTAAATTTTTGCGGTCACTATTATAACACTAGAGACATTTTAACGAGTTTATTTAATTATTTGTACAGTCTGTTCGTGAAACTAGCCTTTTGAGATCTCAATGGCTTTTTAAAGGTTGAAAATTTTTAGCCAACCTGAGAGTTTCTATACATATTTTCCGTTTAAGTGAAGGGGTCCAATAATCGTATATATGTATAAATACACTTCACTTAGCGTGATATACATAAATTCACCTCACTTAGCTTGTAGGTTTCAAGGTTAACCTACCTCACAAACCCTGGTGTCAGAATCATTGAGCCGCCTATGGCTTCTGATATATATAAATACGAAAATTTAAATATTTTTGCGTGGTGTTGATTGAAATGTCGCCTTGCGAATGGAAAGCTACAGCCCGACCTTTTACGGTAAAAAATCGCACATCACTACATAGTATAAAACAAAGTCGCTTTCTCTGTCCCTATGTCCCTCCCTATGTATGCTTAAATCTTTAAAACTACGCAACGGATTTTGATGCGGTTTTTTTTAATAGATAGAGTGATTCAAGAGGAAGGTTTATATGAATAATACATGCTCAATATACTTAAGGATAACCCACAATAACCATTTTCCCGTGCGGAGCCGGGGCGGGTCGCTAGTAAATAAATAAATATGTGGGACATCTCACACACGGCCACGGCCACGACGACCCCAAACTAGGCAAAGCCTGTGCTATGGGTATCCGACAGCTGACATACATACATATATAAATATACAACATCCAGACACAAGGCATATACATATAGTGTTCATCACACGAATGTTTGCCCTGGGCGGGATTCGAACCCGCGACCCTGTGCTTCGTAGGCAGACGTACTACCAACTAGGACAGGGTCGTCAATACAATTTGATTATCGATCAAACAATTTGTGTGTACGAAAAAAAATAAAGAAATAGTTACTTATTTTCACATATTATTATTATTATGGCACCAAAAACAGACGAAGATAAACAAATACGTACTATGATTTACTTTAACACGACCATTTTACAATATTGATTACCATAATACTTACCTGCCCATCCAAATTCATACAAGTTTCCAGTATTAATAATGTACACATGATCCCTGTTTATATGCTGATGCGGACGCTAGTGAAATTTGCAACTGATAAAACAAGCTGGTGATGTTATGATGTAAATATTATACAAGGGAATATTCATCAGGCGTTATTACTTTACACAGCTCCCTAGTTCCATTGCCACGGGCCAGCCACTGGTAAGGTAAGTAGCTAGATAGTGAGTTGGTGTGATTCTGGTTAACATTTATAGAATATACTTTATTGCACACTAGAAATAATAGAATCAGTAAATTCACAAAAAAGAACGAAAGTGTATATGTAGGCTACCTTATTGCTGAGTAGCAATTTCTACCAGGTAACCTTAATATTACATTTATATTACATCCTACTTAATATTATAAACGCCAAATTGTCTTCTTCTTCTGTCGAGTCGATGGTAATTATAGTCATATTTTCCCCGCCCAAAACTCTGCTAACTGGACCGCAGCCTCGGTAGCCGTTAAGAGGTATGGATGAAAGAAGTTTGTTATGGCCAAAGTTTGTGAGTATGGATGTATGTTTGTTACTCTTTCTCGCAAAAACAACTAAATGGTTTTTAATGAAACTTTACATTAATATAGCTTATACATCAAAATAACACATAGGCTACTTTTTACCTGAAAATGAAAATAATTCTTTCCCACGGGAAAACCTGTTAACGCGAGCGGAGCCGCGGAGCGGAAAGCTAGTTTATACATATTTGTCAGCTTGCTTATCGTGTGAGTTCCGATTTTAACCTACCTCTAAAGCTTGGAAATATTGAGTCGCCAAGCTTCCGACATGACTCCTATTTATAACGACTACACCTCTAAATAGTAGTAAGAACTTCACGTCCTTAAACGCTTCCGCAGTCGAGTGGTCAAAAGCTCGCCTGACCAGAAGCTCCACTAGGCGACATAATTCAAATAAATTGCAACCCTATCTTCGACCTTCGTTACAATAAAGTGCAATTCAGATCGCACGGCGCTAGGCGAAAAGACGAAGTTGCTGCATCTCTTTCTCTCGCGTTGCGCCAACTCTTGTGCCACTCTACTAACACCTTTAGGGCTGTCGTCTTTGAGAAAATAAAACATCTGATTTATTAACCTATAATGTACCTACCTTTTACTCAAACAAATGATGGTTCACATAAACCAATGCTCTACTATTTACTAAGTAATAGTATTACTCGTATTATAATGTTTGCAAACTATGTTTACTCGTCGGTAGATAGGTAAGTACTTTAGTTTATGAAAATACGTCATAATGTTACTGTAGGTTTGTCAGAGAAAATTATGAGGACAAGAAAAGAGATCTAAAAAAAGACACATCCGATCCAGTCCTTTTCCTTTTATTTTTGCATCCATAAACACAACAGCATTTGTCGTATTGTTGTGAAGTCATTCTCGTAATTTGAGCGAGCGGAGCGGCGCGTAATAACGACGCGTCACGCGCGCCCGGCGACTGTTCGCGTACTGATGTAGCTAGCCCTGCCTTTCATCGGCCGGGGCGATATTTCGCCCGTCATACAATGCGCGCAACCAAAGATGAGACTTGACGGATCACGTGGTTGTACCCACGGTTATATCTGCGCAGTAGATTAAAAGCGATTTTGAAATTCAATAAATATCTTATTAATCCGATCTCATATTTTAGTTTAACTATTTTGAGCACGCGCGACTGTATCTACCAGCGCAAAGTCCCCTCTTTAGCATCTGACAGGTCTCATCTTTGGCTGCGCGCATTGTACCTATTCTAACGAGTGAAACCCCCCTGCCTGACGTTACGGAGGTCCCGGGTTCGAATCCCGGTGGGGCTCGTTGAACCAATATTACTTTGTGGGACTTTCCCAGTTTGGTTAGAACATTGCAGGCTGAATCACCTAATTGGCCGAAAAGAAAATAAAGATATTGCAGCTTTGAAAAACTCTCTTCAATTCATCCGACAGACATAATCTAGGCTAGTCTCCAGGTGTCTGTATCAAGAAGAAGATAGATAGATAAAATAGAATAGATAAGAAAGAAACCACAATCATAATTGAGCATGCTAAATTTTTTTTATATCAGACATTGGATATCAATACAATTATCATTTAAACCATTTAAACCATTTATTTCACCACACATTACACATTCGAAAACAAGATACTTCCAGTATTTTTTCCAGAAAAATATACAAAGAAGGCATTTACGAGAAAGTACTGTCAACTTATTGGCGGCATTCCTTTAAGGAACATACACATACACACGAACGTACACTACACACACACACACACACACTTTTGACTTTGTCTACAGAATTCCGTTAGATAACATACACATACAACTTACACTACACACACACACTTTTGATTCTGTCTACACAACATTCGCCGGAATCGGGAACATAGTCCTCGCTTCATTTGCATGTTAAATACGGCACGATGATCTCCTCAAGCCAGTACACACATGGGCTTGTAAAGCAACTCTCTTGCTGGGTATTTCAACTTGTATGATTATAAATGTTTGTATTGAAGTAAATAATAATGTGACTGATATTCGTCATGAAATAAAAACAAACACGTTATAAATATTACAATATATTGAAAAAATATGAAATCTTTAAACTGAATTGTCCATATATGTATTGCCTCTATTAAGTTTTTTAATATCAGCTAAATGAGTCAAGGAATGTTTAAGTCGTAAAAATTTCAAAGCAAATGATTTACATAAAATATGTACCTTATTATGACCCTTCTCCGGCAATGCAAAAAGGAAGGTTATGGTTTTTATAAGTACTTTAGAAATAAAACTACTAAAATCTATCAGACTTTATTTTTACTACGAGTATAATAAAAAATAAATATACGCATAGAAGCCTCAAAAGTATCACTTCAAAGAATTGTTACTCGGAAATTCGTTTTCAAAGAATCAATCGCCTGAAATGGATACTTCGTTTTGTCAGCAATATTCAGATGAGCTTTCGGAAATATCGCTCCGTGGCCTATATGCAGATCACGTTTGAAATGCGGAAAGTTTCCGTTTGAGGTCCGAACCACAGGTAAAATAGGGTTCAGATATTAAACTGCACATAAAGTGGAGGGGTGTCTATGTGTGTGTTGTTGCTAAAGCAAGCACCACGAATACTGAAATTGTCTCAGAGAAGTTGCAGCAAGATTCCTACGTTATTGAGATAGCCATGTTACCACAGGTAAAATAGGGTTCAGATATTAAACTGCACATAAAGTATAATGGTGTCTATGTGTGTGTTGTTGCTAAAGCAAGCAACACGAGAACTTAAATTGTCTCAGAGAAGTTGCAGCAAGATTGCCGCGCTTTGAAGTCAGCTGTTTCCGTTTCAGTGCAGTTTGTGGTACATACGATTCGAAACCGTGTACCATTATTTTTCTACAATTCGTAATAAAATGAGTTTATAGCTTTTGTACGAAAAGGTAGGTGCCTATATTTTCATGTGAAGACGTAAATTAGATCTTTGCACATGTACTTATTTAAACATAAGAAGAATTCAGCTTGAGTGCTGTCTTTAGTTTTTGTCTATATGTAAAACACTCATACTTTAGAAGATTACAATAAAAAAATAACTAGTTAGTATAACATCAAGGTGAGACAACGTGACATGCGAAAACACCTCATTGATATTGAAAAAAAATAATGAGAGCGGAACCACAAATGGACACCTAGGAAGAAATAAACAAAATTCACGAGATTAATAGAATAGAATATACTTTATTGCACACTAGAAATACAAGAATCAGTAAATTCACAAAAAAAGAACGAAAGTGTACATGTAGGCGGTCTTATTGCTGAGTAGCAATTTCTACCAGGCAGCTTTAACAAAGATTAACTTCTGTGCTAGTCCTTTTCTGCGTCCGAACCTTCAATCGTGAACGCAAACAGTTTCTATGAGATTAGTCGCGAGTTGCCCCGCGCGTCAATATTGACTCGTCTGGATCTCTCGTCTGCCGACTGCGGCCTCTGGATCACGAGAAATAAGTTCTCAAAAAGGGTTACCATTTCATCGTTCGAAGTAGTTTGTTGGTCGGACTAGAGATAACTTGTTCCGATAGGGATTCATATGGGATTCTAACTTGGAGAGTCATTAGCTGCCCTTCTTGTCCTGTCACCTGCAAAGCCGAGACTATCTGAGTTTGCTGTCGACTCGAAAAGAAAAAGTAATTTGTTTACATGTGCGGTATATTGGAAAGAGTCTACCTATTAATTCATAATCCTAAATAAAGCGACTTACATATGAGATTTTCTAACCAGATGCTTATTTAGAAGGCTTTGTCCTTTTTTTTATAATTTTCTCTCGAGAAAATTACATATTGATCAATTAATACCACGGAATTTTACCATAGTATGGTCTAAAATGGTGGTATGATAGTGTTAAAGAATTATACTTACGGATGATACAGCCACGATACCACGAATACTTCTCGTTTGAGATCTAGACTAAAGAAACTAAACTATTTAAAAGGTTATCGAAGAATAAAAAAAATCCGTAGCAGGAGAATAATTTTATATAAAAACCTAAATAGGACAAATTTAACCAACTAGATTGATATAACTCCGTATGACGAGTATACAATTAGCAAGAAGGCCATGAGAGTTGGATAACGAAGCACGACTCCACTCATCGCATGCAACTTGACTCCAAACTAACTCAACCTTACACAAAACCACCCTAAACAACCTTTAAAATATATTCCAAATTCCACTTTATACCTCTGATTTAAAACTGCAATTCCCCTGACGTGGATGTTGTTAACAGGAGTGGTTTTGGAAGGACAAGCAATTTGTAGATGTTGCAGTTGAAACCACGAAAGCAGATAAGTACTCAGTTGTAGAGTGTACTTCAGCTTTGTGTGGGAATGAGAGGAAAAATTTAATGCTTATCATCATTTTACATTGCTTGCCAAAATGTAGTCGTACTTACAAAAGTACTACTAACAGCAATGTAAATTAAATCGAAATCAATCATTGTATAGTTTCTGCAAGACGAATTGATAGGTTTATTCTGGAGTAATGTTAATCATATTATAATAAAAGATTTACAATTCGAAAAATATTTTTCTTTGATTAACACAATTGAAATACTAATACCTAATTGTACTCGTAGATATTTTTACAAGCGAATAGAAAAACAATAAGAAACTAAATAAACATGTGCATGAGTGTAATTTAACAGCACTTATAGGTAATTGTAGATCTCATCTAACATTGAACTATTTTATTATAATTGTATTGTATATTTTGATTCGCAAAACAAAGTTCTAAAAATAAGAAAGTAGATGTAAACTTCTTCCATTTTGCATTCATTCATAGTTATTGTTTTGAACGCTATTTAGTAAGGCCGCACTAACCGCGCCCCTCCACCATATTCCTATATTTAAATGAGATAATTTCTATGAGTGAGGCCTCACAAAAGGTTGGCTGCACCACTTTCAGCTCATTCTAATGCTAATTTTATTGAAATGGCTCTCATTGTTGTCACTTTCAAGCTCCAAGGGGTATAGGTATATACATTTACCTATTATATAGATCTAGTAAGGGCTCATTTGAATAAGAATAGGCTTTCAGTAGATTTTCAGGTTTTTTGTTGTTGCTTTTGAGAATTAAACTAATATTTTAATTAAAATTCAGAGACAATTTCCACAATTTTCATATACTACCAAAGTATAATATTAAGATAAAAATCACAGCTTGAAATTTATTTTTCACTTAACTAAATGAGTATTGTGGACATAAGTACTTAAATATTATGAATTTCTATGAAAAACTGTTTTTACAAATCAAACTTTCTTCACATATAGATGTATATATAACTGGCCAAAAAACTAAAACTTCTCCAAAGAAACTTGCACACCTCTTTGAAAAATCTTGTTTTTCTCAAGTTGGAAACTAGCGGAAACAAATGTGTGAAGTTGGCAACGAACATTACGCTGAGTTATATGAATAACATTCGACTTAAGAAAGATCAAAGTACGGTCCTTAGTTGCAAACTTCAAGGAGTAAATTATGTAAGACTGGGTTGGGAGCATTTTCAGCAAAGTCTAGAAAATTCCAGTTAAGACGAAAACTATTACGCAAAGTGTCAGGGCTCTGAAGTTGTGCAGCATTTTATTCAATGGATTTACACTTTGCCCTGGTCACAGAATAAATAATTGTAAGTTTTTATTAAATTTTTAATACCTTAAAATTTGCTTGCGGGTAAAACATTTATTCTTTTGCCGCCTATATTTACATTGTATCAAACGCTTCATGAATCTCAAATAATACGTTAATTTTTTTACTGATTCTAGGAGTAGTTACTCTTACACCTAAAATTTATTAAATAGATTGCTCCCGCTGACATTAACACAAGTAGTAAATAAGAGCGTCAAATATGAATTCATGAGCGATTATGAAGTGAGCGTAGCAAGGAGCGTAGCATTGGCTACGATGCCCGTAGCACGTGCTACGAAAGCGTAGCCCTTGCTCATACAACCTACTTGTGAATTTATTAAAGGAACGAGACGCTATTTATTTTTCAATTAAAATTTGGCTTGTATTATAGGATATTAATTATCACCTGATTTTCAACTAGTATTTTCAGTCGGTCAGTTACATTTTACTACCTACCATAAGATAAAAAAATTATAATGTTAAGTGTTAGGATGATTATTATCTCTTTACGAAAATAAACAGAATGAAATATAACTAGCGGCTACTTTTTATTGCGAGAAATGTTTTATTGCACAAAAAAGTGAAACGTAATTAATTATCAAAACATTTAAGAAATATTTCAACCAAATAATGTTGTTTTTTTTTTGTAAAAGCCTAAATTGCATTTGATTATTTAAATTTGTCTTGATCGTAATTTAAATGGAGAAAATTATCACAATTTAATTAATGATAAATTGCTATTAGTTCCTACCTAATTAATTTTGCAAACAATCATTTTTGCTTTGATTTAGAAATATTATTTATTGACCTACGCTTGTGTTTTAAAAGTATGACGTACGAGTAAAGTTCAAAGTTCAAAAAGTTTTTATTTGAAGTAAGATATTGAAATTCCGCAATATGGCGAGGTTTTTTATTTCTCTGGTCGGGCTAAGTACTATGAAGTTGGTTAAGTTACAAATCACTTTTTGACGTCGAGGCGAGTTCACAATTTGGCTGTCATCTGTGGAGAAGAACTCGCCGGAAGAAACTCCACAGACGTTGCAACTTTTCAAAATATTTTTACAAAATTATTGTTTTATACAATTTGATTAATATAACAAAGAGTGCAAACGAAATATACAATTAGAGGAAGGCAACTAGTCAAAGTAGAAAAACTAAACTACATATATAACCAACAAAACAACCAGCAATCGACTAGAGCAGACCAGTCCGCCCAAGCAGCACCACGTTCACGGGTTTGACGTATGGCTAAGGCAGGAAAGGCAGTATTAAGCTAAGGAGCTTCACCGGACTTGCGGGGAGCGGAAGCTCTACCCCGAAAATAGTAAAATACGTAAAATCAGAAGTAATCTGTTTAAACAGTAGTAAGCTAGTTATATTCGTATTTAACATTATAAGTTAATTGCCACTAAAAAAATCAAGTCAATCTTCACCGATCATTTTTCATCCATATTGGAGATTGATTACCGATACGCCGATATCGATACGAAATCGGAATCGCGCCTCGGGGAATAGAGACAAATGCGGCATTGGTTGCAGATTTACAGCGCCGTGCGCGCCATCTGGCGGCCGATTTATGAGTTTAATCAGAGCGCAGCCGCGAGCGATACGCGGGGCGCAGATTGCACGGTGCATACAGCAGGGTGCAGTCTGAGAAATTTTGTCATTTTTCTTGTTATGTTTTCATATATACGAACGAATCCACCGAAAGACTTTAGAGGAGAAGCTTTTCATTTGGTGAAACTTGATACGATTTGCTACACAAGTATGGTTCAATTAGGAATGGAATCGACCTCAATCTGAATTAAAATTACGTTTGATTTTGTCGGTATTACTGTATCAGTGCGTCCCGTATATAAACTTATAGGTAACACATTTAATTGGTTGATGAATGAAAAAAGGTGAATTAAGGTTTAAGAAAAACAGACTTCAGTTCAAAACATTACTGTGTCAAAAAATGCAGTTACACGACGACGACGGGTGTAATGCATTATTTTGTTTTTTTTTTTAAAACGTCTTTTTATTTATTCTAATAATAATACTACTACTAATACTTGGGTCCAAACCCCCCGAAAAGCACTATTAGTAACTAGTTACAAGATTTACCTCTCACCTCAAAAACTAGAGCATTATTTAAATTTCTTTCCTTGTCTAATGGATATTTGTTAATCATTAACGCAAAAACTACTAAAACTAAAAGTACAGAATTTATTTTAATGAAACTTTACAATAATCTAGTTTATACAACAAAATAACATAAAGGCTACTTTTTACTGCAGAAAAATACCTCAATCCCACGGGAAAAACGGTTAATGCAGGCGGAGCCGCAGGGCGAAAAGCTAGTTCACCATATTATATTGGCTTCAAAAAAGGGGTTTTCAAGCCTTGACTTAGATGTTGTCCATAATCAGCTTTTTGTCAAATTTTTCATTTTATAAACGCTGCACATTTTTTAATCATCTTATCTTACATCTAAAATTACTTTCTTTGTTTTGATTACTCTCGTTAGCGTAAAATCAAATAACTCAAGATTGATGGGTTTTGTGCCGATAAGAGCGGTTTTGATTGTAGCCCATACTACCTAGTACTATTATTTATTCTGTGTCTGTAATATAAGTAAACAATATTTTATTGCACAATTTTGAGAATTTAAATTTTGAGTTATCCTATAACCTATGTTCCTTAGGGAAAGTTGTTCAGTTTCATCAGTACTACCATGGTACTACCCTATGTTGCAGATAAACAAGCAATTAAATTTCAAGATTTTTTTCATAAAATACCTCCATATTTCTGACAACTCCAATATTAAAGCAACAATATCGCCATAATTAGTTATTTATGTTTTATTTTCGAAATATCTATATTTTTTAAGTTATACATTTTATATTTAAGAGACCCCTCACACTAGCGTATTTTGAGCGTCTACGTCGTGCGTCGCGCATACATAAGCAGCAAGGCGAGTGAAACAAAAGACGGACGCGAATGATTGTATGCGCGACGCACGACGAAGACTCTAGAAAGTTCGCCAGTGCGGGGGTCTCTAAAAGTTCTAATTCGAGTGATATTTGTTTGAAAAGAAGATAAACGCTATACCGCTCGGCCACGAAGTAACGTCGGCTTATCATTAATCTGAGCATTTGCGCGTCCATTGGCGCGTGGCGAGCGTCGCAGTTGAACGCCGGCCATTAATTGCGGTCAATGCATTACGAGTTTTAGCTTGAGCTAGGGTTAGTTCTCTCGGTAACCGATATGCTTTCCAAGTGAAGTGTATTTTCCTAATGTGCACATTCGTTTTATTTTCCAACAAGAAATGTTTATTTTCTTTTAAAATCTTTTAGTGTAAGTAATACTTAAAAATCTTCATGCTTTTTGCACCTCATTCGCGATTTGGCTCCTTAGGTACCTTAGCTCACAAACCCTGGTGTCAGAATGAGGCCTCTGACATGGCTGACTTCATCCGTAGATAGCAGCCCAAGGTTTCTATGCACCTTTCGAAGCACGGAATCATCTTTCTTTTTGGACAAATCTTCACAATGGAGCGACTTCTTATTAGCAACAATGATATAGATATTTTGCCTACAAATATCCTTTAAATTTAAAGTTCATCGAAATCCTTAGAATAATGTACAGTAGGCAGCACATGTGGCTGTACATTTTAACCTTGAGAGCGCCTTTATTCTGTAGTAGAAAGAAACTTTCTAAGTGCTAGTGTGTCCAGGCGTATATGCTTGTGAAGGCAAAGGGAAGATCTTCCAACGGGCATGGTGAGCCCGCGGTCCAACTGTACTTCGTTGGAACTTGTATCTGTTCAATGTCTTGCGAAAACTCTGATAGCGCGTTTCAGGCCTCGGGTTCTAATTGGTCGCTCTTCTAATAACGCGACGTAGTGTGTGGCGCGCCGCCACATGCTGGCTATTGGTGCGTGAATCTTACTCTATCTTACTATTAAAAATACAGAAATTTCTTGTTAACTATCGTTGACAATTTGTCAATACCAAAGAAGTAGCTTTCTATAAGCGACTTCTGTGTAAGTGAGTTTTGTCCAGCTCCTTTTATAGAAGCGCGACCTAATTTGATTGTTTCTGCGGCATCGAGGCCGAAACCCACTTGATACTTCAGTCGGTGCCGACAGCGTAATCAATCTCGCGGCTTTGATACGCCTACTTCGTGTTTTGTTTTGATACTTGCGAATCGTTTGACGTTTCACATTAATAACTGTTATAAAGACCGATCTTAGTTGTTACGCTCTAATTTTAAATCTAAGAACCATATTATCATGTCCTCCTTTTCACGCTGTTAAGAACGAAAATGATTGTCAATTTAGCTTGAATAAAAAATAAATAATACAGAAAACACATAGAACATAAGTCAAACGATGCGACGGCCTCATTACTAAAGTAACAATGTTTATTTACTAGGTATTTTTAGGGTAAAAAAAAACGCACAGGAAATATTGAGCAGGTTTAAACCGCCTTTGTGAACTCAGTTTTAGCTGTGTTGTCCATGAAGGAAGAAAAAATTTTACGCGCCCAAAATGGGCGTGGAATTTTTTTTTCCTTCATGGTGTTGTCAATGTATTGTTTGTGTGACAATTATACTTATAAGTAAGTTTTTGCAGTTAGATAGATCTGATAGATAGATTAAAGTTTATTGCGTAAAAAATGCACACACACAAATATAACAAAGCTCAAATTAATACAATATCAAAAATGTGTTACTATCACGAACTTAAATAATAATTTTAACAATAATTATAAATAAGCGACCCTTTACTGCATTTTATACTGATACAATGGGCCCAAGTTCAGTGGAAATTTATTATTTGTATTGTATTTTATTGTCGAAGAATGTTTGATTCGTCTGTCACGTGTAAGGCAAGTGATAATTGTATGGTATATCAATTTGCTGTTTTTAGACGTTTTTTGCGTCGAACCTATGACTATGACCAAAATTAAATATCACAGAATACTATACCCGACTACCCGAAATGTACTTACATTAATTTAGAAACTCTTAACTCATACAAATTGCTATGAAGCAGGGACACAGAAATATATGCCGGGATCAAACTGATGCCTCCAGGACCCAAAGTTACTATATTAGGTTCTTACGATGGCAATCTCAACGTTGCATCTCACGCCGATGTATCTATTTACATGTAATCTGTAAACTTAAACAGTTTACCTAAACTTGGCAACACCCGGACCATAGTTGGCTCGTAAACGTCCGCATAAAGCTTGCCCTAAACTTGACTGTAAGAAGGAGTTCATAGGTAAATTAAAGAAAAGATGGACTTAAAGAAAACATCTTAATATTTATTAGGGTAGAGTGTTTAAATACTGCTTAAAGGTATTAAATGAAATTGAAGCCTGATAAATATACACATCACGCAAATTAAACTAACATAAAAATACAAAAGTATAATGTTTGTGTTAGCACGCCATCTATGAGACGCCACTGCTAACAGTTAACAACCTACATAAGGTTTAGGCTGTGTTGCATGTTATCGTTCCTTGATCATCGTGGTAGCTTCATTTAATAAGTAGTTTAACCTTAATTCAATAGACGGCGCAGCTCCGATTGTATATAAAGAATGTCATAGCTGAAAAAACCCTCTTTCAAATAAAATGTACCTATCGATAACCAATCTACGTTAATTTGCTTGCCCACTTCCTAATTCCATATCGAGAAATACAGTTTGTTTTTTTTTTTTTTTTTTATTTATATGATTGTTTCTCGGCCTTCTTGCTGAAACTGCTAAACTTCCTTTACAGCAAAAAAATAACTGTCCCTAAAAAATACCTGTGATAACAGGTTATAATTATGTACCAGAAAACCGAAAAGTAATGCGGGCGTAGATATTTTTGCGTTTGGTACAATCTTCCAAGCATAATTATTATGTCTCAGTTTAGCAAGACACGATGGCTAGCTTCTCTCCCTATTTACATTGCTGTTTAACGAGTACAGAGTAAGCGACCACACTGCAATTAATATTCAAATTATTGACGTCATCGACGTCATCGTACTGGCCACGATGCAGCGAGCTTTTAGAATTATAGAGCGAGACAGGAATAACATATTCCAACTTGAATATTACATAAAATCTCCGTTGCATGATGTTTATTTTAATTACGTCACAGAAGTATGTAATAGTACCATAACAAAAGGGAGTAGAAGATACGAAGCAAGTTCTCTATGAATTTTAGAAAATTTGAATTATAAAATATGCATTATGTACGATCAAATACAAGGCAAGACGTACGTGAGCACCGCGATTCTATTCCTTAATTGATAGACATAAAAACGGTGTAAAATCTTAACTGTTTAGCTTAGCGCTCTTTTTACTATACTACTCAAACTTCTACCTAAAACATTTTATTTTTAATGACTTATGTAAGAAATTACTTCGATAGTTCTTTTGTTGTCTGATGTCGCAAAAGCATAGTATTATGTTAGTGTTTGCAAGTTAGCTTGATTTTTAAACTTAAAACCATTTAAAATCTCAAAATAGTATATTCCAATCGACGAAAAGACAATTACAAAAAAAAAAACAAAGGTAGGCAATTTAATTCTAAACGAACCGCCTGTTTTTGCACAGATAAAAAAAAGTAATTGCCAAAGCGAGATCCCACAGAATTAGACCGTTTTTTCCTGAAACGGATCCTATTAATGAGACACTATTTCCGACTTTCTTCCTGTTCTGCGTAATCTCTTTCGGAACGGTCCCTCATTTAGAGTTGCGCCATAAAAAAGGCTGTTAATGTCTTCTAGTGGATATATGTGTGAGGCCGGACAAGTTTGGTGTTAACGATATAGTTAGCTTGTAATTTATGTGAAGCTATATAACTAATTCATTACACGCCCTAATAAAGGGAACCACTTACAGTTGATGCTGACTATTAATTAAAAATTATTTACGGAAACTTTTACCTGCCGTATCAATATTCTTCTCAAAATTAATGAGAAAAATTTCCTAACAAAATTTCCTAGCTTTGGATATTAATAACTTAACACCTATTATTAAATTCAATTTGAATATCTCAAGCAGTAATCCTTTGAACCAACACGACGATTTATATAGAAAGATTTTGGCAGTCATCGTTATCAAAGCCGTGAGTCGACTCCTAGTTCATAACTATTTGGTGTGCAAAAATACAGCTGAAAAGAAAATACTCCCACGGCAATTCACGGCATACGTCTCAACAATTAAAAACCAATGAATTACATCTTACTCCTATAAATCTTCGTATATTTCTGTTCTCCCTAAAAAAAACTGAATTAAGTAATTAAATTTTCATTATTTGTCCGACTTTCAAAATTACTTTACGTTTACACATGTTAAATGTTATAACGTGCATTTCGTACTTTTTCCGTATTATTATTTTATTACAAAGTGCACTGCAAAAAGGGCACTAGTTTAAAAAAAAAAACATCTCATTTCCGGCATTCGAGTAACTCCGAGCCTTCAGCAATTGTCTTGCGAACGAAAAAGTTTGCGGTTTCAATTTCTTCCGCTTATTTTGTATGCAGTCCTTAATTCCCTGGAGCGTTTTCATTATTCGAGAAAGATGCTCGTTACCTTCATTTAGAAGGAAAATAAAAAGGAGAAGAAAGCAGTTGTTTCAGCTGGAATGAGGATCGTAAATCTCGCAGTTCCGAGATTGCAACCGGCGCCGTTCGGTCTGCTTCATGCCCTCTGCATATCGTCAGTTGAAAAGTAAAAATGCTAAACCGCCAAATGCATGATAGGTAGCACTGCGGTGCACTCAAGTCTGAAACAAAAATACTTGTAAGTATATTATGCAGAGTGTAATTGCGGATTAGCCAAACTGAAAGGTCGTGTTCAGTCAACGATTTTTAATAACTTTCCCGAATATACTTTTCTCGGAAAGGAGAAAATAATCTTTTCTATGAAACTATTGGATTGAAATGTAAATGCCTGGTTGTGGCACGTACATGTATTGTTACCGGAATGACTTTTAGTCCCTAAAACACAGGTTCTATAACTTAGTTTAGGGGCTGAAGAGAATTTCTTTACGCACCGCTGGTATTGTACAACCTATTTTAAGTTACTGTGATTGACTCTGTAATGTACAATAATAAAGATTTATTATTATTATTATTATATTAAATTTTTAAGGTTAAGTTTCTCACCTTGAAAAAGAGCAAAATTTAAGTTTGACCACTACTCGCATCGTTAAGTTGCTTGTTTATGAATCTTTTGGCTAAATATAGCACGTATGACTATATTTTTGAAGATAAAAATAATACTTTATGACACATGGCATGTTTTTTGGCCGCATTTTTGGTTTCAGCAATATCCAAAACCCCCGAAAAGCACTTGTTACAAGAATCATGCATCGCTTTACTCAGCAATCAGATCCAAAATTCTAGATGGCTAAAGCAACAAAAAGATGTTAATTCTTAAATTAACAGAACAATAAGACTGTGGATACATAAAGAATCCATTTAACTGTATATAATCAATTTTGGCCGAGTTGGCGCTTTAGTACTTTTGCTATTCGAGTGGCGATATTATAATGGGACCTAGACTAAAGTGCACTGGGATTTATGAGCCGCTGTATCGTTTTGGACGAGGTAATCTTTGTGACAACAACGCTATTTTATGTAAAATATGTGCCCGCGACTTTGTAAGCAGACAGTTTATAATATTTCGTTTAAATCTTAAGAATGTAAATATTAAATTCTTTATGAGGAATCCGCTGTTTTAGATATTTATCATAAAAGAACTTTTTTTTGTTTACTCCATTGTGGAAAAGTCCATAATTATCATTTTTCGTTCGAAAAATGCAAAACTAACAAGCACTATATTCGGTTACAAACATCTATCTATATACTAAAATGTAGAGGTCGAAAATCTGTAAATAGAAAAATATTGCTAAAAACCGAATCAGGCCACAGAATATCAAATAGTAGTCCCGTTAGGTCCATGTAAGATGTGATAATAGAACATATTCAGATTTTTTTCATATTTCTTGTTTCTCTGTTTGTCTGTTTGTACGGGCTAATCTCCGAGAGATTAAGACTGATTTGAATAAAATTTTGCATGGTGGTACCTTATATCCCCGGTCAACATCTAAGATAATTTTTACTGCGGGAAAATATCTTATTGCTACGGGAAACTGCACGGAAAAGTCAAAGAAGGACAGCTCGTTTTGAATATTTTTAATCGTTAGTGTAGTTTTTGTTTACTCTTTAGGGTTTAGGGGCGTTTAACCTAATGTTTTCTTTGTATGTGTTATCTGTCTGTGTTTCTTGGTGACAGTAAAGAATATTTGCATTTGTATTTGTTTCCGTACTTAGAAAAAAAAATAGAAACTTAAGCTTTGATTATATTATCACTTGTGTAGCCGTCAGTCAGTCACAACCATTTTTACCAAATATTTTTTTTTATTTTCAGTCTTGTATTTTTTAAATTTATTCTGTTTTGTTATTTATTACAACGTAAAAATATTTCGACGAAAATTTTACTGACGTACATAGTGTTAAGCAAAATTTTGTTTTGGCCATGTTTCGGTGCAAATTGTGGCTTATTGGGTGTCAAAACTTGACACGGGATGAACCTGTGTCAATCGACTGTCAAATTACAACGACTACCCCGTAGTTACCTTGCATTTATATTGCTTTCCTTTGTAATAAATAATTCAGAATTATTATTATAAGACTAAATATTTATTTTGCTTTTATAGAAACTTTGCAATATCTAGATAAGAAAATATTATTAAAATAATTATTGTAATATATTTTCTGGAAAATATTACGTGGTTGGTACGGTCGATACTATTTAGCTTTCTTTTTATCTTTTAACCCCCGACAAAAAAGAGGTGTGTTATAAGTTTGACGTGTGTGTCTGTCTATCTGTCTGTGGCATCGCAGCGCCGATTTTAATCCAGATTGTAACGGTCTTGTGGTTGGGGTGTACCCTAAAAGGTAGCCTTTGCCACCCTGAGTAACGTGGGCGGAGCCGCGACGGAAAGCTGGAAGATTATAAAGTTTTTAGGCAGAAAAAAAAACTATTTCGAGTAGTTATAAATGGAAAAACTTGAAAAACTGTAATGCGATGCGACAGAAGAGAATTCAAGAGAGATTACATCGGTCTGTTTAGTCTACATTTCTGTACGGTAAGGGCTTTATCAAAGCGGTGTCTAAGATATATGGACGTTGATCCCGCCTCCGACTGAGCAATGAACTTTAAATCTGCCTTGCACCTGGAGCCTTCTAATCAAATTTATTTCGTAACTGAAATAAATTTGATAGCGAGATATGTAATTAGTGGCTAAACGATACAGACTTTATCGTAAAAGTGCTATCTTTCGTCTTCTTTTCACTAGGTTTTTAGGTCAAAAATATTTTTCTTGGTCAGCTTGATAGATTCGAAGAGTTGGTTTGTATGTTGAAGTGTATGAGAGAGACTCACTCTTTTGGACGGTGCAGTCTATGGCCCACCTAGTGTCCTGCCCTGCTTGCCCTGCAACCTGCTCGCAGCCAGGACCTGATGGATGCCACAGATAATGCAGTTGAAGTAGCTAGGTTCAGGGCCAAATTTATTTCATTACTCGGCCGTTCAAAAATCAAATCTTTGATTCTAACGTCTAAAGCTAAAAAATGTAAAGCAGTTCCCAATATGCTCGCTGTTTCATGGATAAGTGACGCGGCACCGATTTGTCTCGTGAATCGTGACATTGCGGCATTCCTTAATCAGGATACATCCTGGGAAGACCGAGGACATCCCGGATACCGGAGTTTGGTCCCAACGGTCCGGGCACAGTAGACGGAAAGGGCAGTAAGTCAACTTCGAACCCTTAACCACCTATTGCGGAGAAAAAAAAATTTTTTATTATTGTGCAGCTGTACGAGTATTTACTAAATGTTATCAGGGTAGCTATTTCTCACTTTTTTTTTGTAAGGTTGCATTATGCAAGGCTAGAATAGAAATAGTCTTGGAAATACTACGACACAGTCGTGGTATGTAAGGATTCTATAAATAAATGTTAACCAAGTGGTTTTCTATGAGTATGTGCGTACGACGATGTTCGTTATAATCAGAAACATTCAAGCCTAGAATGTTTTATTATCAATCTATTATGTCCACACTGCGTTATTGTGTGGGTTTCGTAGTTAATATAAATAAAAAATAAAATATTTAGTTAACAGTGTTTCCTGGGAAATGAAGCATTTTCCCGCTGTAAAAGGTAGCATATTATGTTACTCAGGGTGAATTTAGCTTTCTAATGGTGAAAGAGTTTTTGAAATTGGCACAGTCGTTTTTGAGTTTATTCATTACAAACATACACACACAAAAATACAAATCTTTCCTCTTTATAATTGTACGATCCAAGTATCGTAAATTTAACGCGTCAGATTTTACACCATTATTGTAAGATCATCATTTTAATTTATTGACGTAATTCAGTCAGTCTACGATTATACGTGCTCCTAGCTTGTACCTTATATACCTTAGTTACTTATCAATAAATCAGTGTTTCTGCATTCTATATATGAGTGTTTCTATCGAGATCATCATCACCAGTCAAGGTGTGCGTCTTGTAAAATAATATTATTATGATAACTTACTGTATTCCTTATACTGTGGTTCGGGGCCTTATAAAGCTCCCGTTCAATGAAACCACTAAATCAGGACGCTCTCCTCGGTAGATGGGGGTTAACTTGTGACTTTACGTGCTCCCGTCCTATCGGGGCCGTCTGGAGATGGTTCACGATAAACTCCATAAACGCTGTATTATTTTTTATATATTATATTTTTCATACTCATTGAATTACCAATCTCTTCTGCAGGTAGTAAAACTTTTATAAAGTAACTAGCTTTCCGCCGCTCCGCCCGCGTTAACAGTTTTTCCCGTGGGAATGAGGCATTTTACCGCAGTAAAAGGTAGTCTATGTTACTCAGGGTAAATAGCTTTCCAATGTTGAAAGAATTTTTGAAATCGGCACAGTAGGTTTTGAGTTTATTCATTACAAACATACACACACACACACACACACACAAATACAAATATATCCTCTTTATAATATTAGTATGATATTACTAGCTGACCCGGTGAACTTTGTCCCACCACAAATATATTTTACTCATATAAACATTTTTTGGACGGAAGTCCTGTTGGGCGTTTTCAAAACACCCTTCTAAAGATTAATTATAATCTGATCAATTTCTTAGAAACGTATAAAGGATAAACACATTAACACTCAACAAAGTGGCACAAATTCTAAATGAAAAGCTTTTATTTGAAATAATGGGTAAGTAAATCATGCAAGAGTTTCAAGGGAACACATTTTTTCATCCAAATTCAAGTGCAAACTTCCCATACACAAGCCTAAACGTGGCTGCCAATTATTTCCTGTTATTTTGTTGCTTCATTTCGTGCCTATTGACGACGAGAGTTGGCAGTGCTCTGGCTCCGTGCCTGCCAGCCGAACGGAAATTGCCGAGAAAAGATGGCCGCCGAAGGCCTAGGTCCCATTGAACTAACGTATATAGAAACACAACTGGGAACAGCACTCATAGGAATATGAATTGGGGGTCGTGACTTCAACTTCTATGGCGTTTGTCTTTTGTTTTTAAACCCTCGACGAAAAAGAGGGGTATTATAAGTGTGTGTGTGTGTGTCTGTTTGTTGCGGTTTGGAACTGATGGTCCGATTTTGATCTATTTTATTTTGTTTGCAAGGTGTCACAATCGAGAGTGTTCTTCATGAACCAAGAAAATATCTTCAGCCATTTGAAGATTATTGGCTCATTTTTAGTTGTCGAAAGGAACAAATACCGGTTTTATTAATTTTTAATTGAATATAATTGTTCTTGCCTTGCATTCCGCCCGCCTCCCGCCGCAGCCATGTTGGCGCATAGAATGTATTCGAGTTGTCTTCTCTAGTACTTGTACGTTTTTTCTCAATGCTAGGTCCTTTATTTATTTTTATTCGGTGCCAACTGCGGCGCTCCTACAATAACGCTTCGGAAATAAATCCTGCCTTTATCGGGCTTTTTATAAGTATCGTTGGGTAGGTAAAGTGGAAAGTCGGCTAGATCACTCTTCTTAAAAATCTTCAAACAATCATATTATATTTCCTCTTTATAATATTAGTATACACAAAGAACTAATATATCGTAGCACCGCCGCGCCGTAGCCCGTAGACCTTGCTACGGCGTAGCATGATTACAATCAGTTTTTTTAGAGCCGTTCGATACAATACTCCTAATGTTCTAATGATTAGTCTTACTTGTTCAAACTGACGCAGTGCAGACTGGTCAAACGATATAGACTTAAAAAGAATTTTTGTGGTATAATGACGTAAAGGGGCTTTTCCACTTCACTGGACGTAATAACACAACAATGATTTGTCACTGATATATTACGCGACAACTTTGTGTACATACAGACATCACAAGGTCTTTCGTAGTAATTCAGAGCAATCACAACCCCCTTCGACCTCAGCTGGGAGACAGAATTTGTTTCTATGTAAACATCTCTGTAGACTTCACTTTTCTTTGGGTCAACCTTACACCTATTTTTTTTTTGCGACTGCACGCTACAAATTTTCTAACTGTAATGTGAACATTTTGAGTAAATTACACATATATTTTTTTTATTCTTTTATCCAAAAATCACGAACAAACGATGCTACCTCAGCGCACAGACTTACGAACGGGCATAGAGGAAAACTTAAAATCATACTTCATATCATACTAACATTATAAAGAGGAAAGATTTGTATTTTTGTGTGCGTGTTTGTAATGAATAAACTCAAAAACTACTGAACCGATTTGAAAAATTTTTTCGCCATTAGAAAGATACATTCACGCTGAGTAACACAGGCTACCTTTTACTGTGGGAAAATGCCTCATTCCCACGGGAAAAACTGTTAACGCCGGCGGAGCCGCGGCGGAAAGCTAGTAAATAAATATAGAGAATGGTGGCCAGTTCCAAATAATAATAAACAAAATGTACGTGTTTAAAGCCACATTCGTATCATCGCCACAGAGTGATGGCTGCCTCGCTCGCATTAACGTGAATCATGGCGTTGCGTCGCCCAAAATGTTACGTTAATTACTTGTTATTCCATTTAATTCTGAAATGGGAGCTTTGCAGCGTCCGACCTGATAAGCTTTACGGTAGAAATTTCCGAATTTCCAATATTCGCTTGGTAAATGTACTTTTGTTTGCTTTCGGTTACAGCGCTTGTTATACTGATACACCACGTAAATCATACCATATATATTTTTTTGGATTTTAAAGGTATATATTTGGATTCTACAAGTTGTACTTTCATAACTATTAAGATTAAAAACAGGATATTTACCGAGGTAGGTAGTTGTACTTTTATGCTTTCACTCTGTGGCGTTCACATTATGTGACTTCCAACTTTATTTAAGACTACTTTAAAGTACCTATTGATAATAAAAATAACGACGGCCCCGTAGCCTAGTTGGTACTATGCCTGCCTTCGAAGCACAGAGTCGGATTTCGGGTTCGAATCCCGCCCAGGGCAAACATTCGTGTGATGAGCACTTGTGTTTGCCTTGTGTCTGTATGTTGTATATTTATGTATCTATATCGGCTATCTGACACCCATAGTACAGGCTCTACCTAGTTTGTGGCCAGATAGCCGTGATGTTCCATATACTTATTCATTTATTTATAAGTTAAAAAAATTTTTTTTTGAGATCGTTGCTTAGAACCTACGCTTCCTTTCTAGAAAATGCTTTAAGTTGATGAGGAGACACAGCAATTTTGAGTCACGTAATCATACTACTACTTTACTAAATTGAATATGACGCATGTAGGTATACACCATTCATAACACTTCGTTACTGCGTATGCAAAGGAATTCCTGTCAGTTCTGCTCTGATAATGATGTTATTGAAATGCAAGCGTAGATGCAGGTAAGTAAACGAGGTAAATTCGCTCGTTTATATCCATAACTACCATCTTATGCATAAAGAGAGGGGAATAAAGCTGAAATTTCCTTGAAAAATTCTGTGACGCAAACGAGGTGAACAGTCTGTTATATCAGCGTAAGATGGTTTTGGAGGTACTTCTATGCACACGCTGTCAGCTTTATGCATAGAGATGACTACAGAAAAGTGTAGACTTACAGACCGAAATGGTCCTAAGTGAACTTGGCCAGAAAAATAGCTAATGATGAAGATAAACATACCGTAATTTTTAAAAGTCTCAGGAGGCCTACTATGTAAGTAGCGACAGGCTCGAGAAGCTGTCAAACGCGACATATTGACAGAACTACTATGGCTCTAATGTCACTATGTCGCGTTTGACAGCTTCTCGAGCCTGTCGCTACTTACATAGTAGGCCTACTGGTATAGCGTTCAGTCATAGATTTAATAAGTACTATCGTACGATTAGTTTTTTTTATTAATTGAGTATTACAAATTTATTTTTGGTTAAATACAGTGTTCTCGTCTATTTCCTTAAGACCTTGATGAACTAAAGCCATGGTATTATAAGATAATATAAAAAAAAATGAAAATGAGGTGGTCTTAGATTATAGAACAAAGAGTATAAGTAATTCATATATCGATGTTTGTACAGAAGCCAGTACATGCGGTTGGACACTTTGAACTTGGGAGCGCCCGTATTTCGTAGCGGTAGGGGTGAATTTCGTAGTGCGAATGTCCAGCTGCATGTGCTGGTCTCTGTACTATTAACACAGGTAAATGCTGCTGCCCTTTACCAGGTTTGATATTTTAAGTAGACTCATTTTACCTCTTTAAACTCAGCTCAGTTGTTTATATTCTAAATCAGAAACCACACTTCACTTTTTCGCGGGTAGGCGACAGAAGTAATCAAACGTATTTTTTTGGCTCTCTTATTTTAAATTTGGTAATTATTAGTAATAAATTATATAAATTAAAAGTATTATTAAATTATGATTAACTAGGCTGAGAATACCTGCTACAGCTGTTATCTCCTTTCTCTCCTCAAGATTTCAACACTTCTTAATTGAGTAATATTTTGCTGTATCACCTATCACTATGGAACACATAAAGGAGACAATTGAAACACTTCAAGCAACCTTTCACAAGAGAATGACAGCTTTTGAAGACAACCTGAAGAGGGACGCTGCCTCGGGCAAACTTGACACCTCCAGCACTCTATCGTCTGACTTCTCGCAGTTCCGGGAGCTTATTATGACGTCTCTTACAGCACTGCAAACACAGGTTGAGATGCTAACTGTGGAGCTTGACAGCATCGAAATGAGGTCCAGACGGAAGATGATGTTAATTCATGGAGTCCCCGAACGAAAGGATGAGGATGCTGTCACTACAGTGCTTGGTGTAGCCGAGAGGCACTTCTCATGTGTCCCCCTCAGGTCTGACGACATACGCCGAGCCCACCGCTTGGGACGATCTCCTTCGACTAATGAGAAGCCTCGGCCATTGTTGGTCAAGTTCTCTGACTGTGGTCTCCGTGATGAAGTGTGGGCAAAAAAGACTGGCCTTAAGGGTACTGGAATCACGGTTTCGGAGTTCTTGACGGCAAGGCGACATAGGCTTTTCATGACAGCCCGCCAAAAACTGGGAATGTCCAGGTGTTGGACGCAGGGTGGTCGAATTGTTGCCCTTGATGTGAGTGGCAAGCATTTCAGCATCGCTTCCTTGCGGGATCTGGAGAGCTTGAGGGGTTCCTTCAAGGCGACGCAATCTCCAAGTGTGGATTCCGATGACACTGAACAGCTGGCCGTGGTGGTGTCTCCTAGTGGGCCAGCTGCTGCTGCTGCTAAGGTGGGAGGCCCGGTCGTGAGAGCCTCCGGTCTGCGTGACCCACCACTTGCGCCCACAAAGCGAACGAGAGCTGCAGCCGCTGCAAGAAAGTGAAGAGTGCTATATCGCTGGTATTTTGCCTCACGTTGTTTTCTTTGTTTTTGAAAATCTGATCCTTACCTTTACTTTTTAGTTTTATTTATTAGTGGGTATCTGTCCGGGTACTATAGAGCGGCAGTCAGATAGTATAGTGAATGTAATTTTTCCTTGTGGGTAATTCTACGCATCCGGCTAGCTATTTTGTACCTGAAATGCTGTTTTGTACACCCGTATGTAGGTACGCCAGTTATTTATTTTTCTCCTTTTGACTGCCTAGTCATTAATTCTTTTATAAAATTTTTACTTTCTTGTTGAGTGTATTTTTTAACTTGTTCGACTTTATGTAAATCTGTCATCTGTCAAATCTTTGTAATTGTATTTTTTCGTAGTTTAATGCGTCTTGTTTCCATTAATTTGTCATGTTGTTTCGCACTTCATAGTACTGATTAGCTTGTTTTGTCTCCCTTTATCTTTGTAAATGTATCCGTCAGGGATCGGAACGAGCGCGGTTGGGGGGGCGCTTTGGGCGCTGCACGTCTAGGCATGCGTCAAAGCCTCTATTGTTCTGAGGTCAAAGCACGTCAAAGTGACTGCCGAATTTGACGTCTATCTACTTGTTTTCCCTCTATGAAAAGGCAAAAAATTTTTCATAGTACAGCCTAATCGTGTGTAGGGCGATACGGTTGCGCGCGTTCGTTCGGATTCCAGTCGGTTTACGTTCCGTTATTTTATTATTATGATTTGTATATCAAACCTTCTGTAAGCTGTCAGCGGGTATGGAATCAGCTTAGTTAGTAGGTAAAAACTAACTTACCTGTTTATTGTATATTATTTTATTTATTTATTGTATATTTATTTTATTTTTAATAACATTATGGATTTCAATTTAAGTATTAACTCAGATCTATATAAATCGTGCTCCTCCTCCTCCGACTCGGAAGACAGTTTTCACTCCACCTGTCCACCTCTGCGTGATTTTCTTGCCACAACTTTTTCAGATGTGTCAAAGAATTTTAATGTCATACATATTAATGCGCAAAGTATACCGGCTCATTATATGGACATGCTCTCAGCCTTCGATAATAAGAATATCCACGCAGTACTTGTATCTGAAACCTGGCTCAACCCTTCTCTCCCTTCAACCTCTTACTCACTTCCTGGCTTCCAGCTTGTACGCAATGATCGTGGCAGTTCCTCCTCTGGCGGAGGGGTAGCTATTTATATCCGCTCTCATCTACCTTTTTCTGTCCTTAGTAAATCACCTCAACCTCCTCCTCCGGCAACGGCCGAGCATCTTTTCCTTGAAATTACTCTTTCGCACAGTAAAATTCTCCTTGGCGTCTATTACAACCCCTCTTCCCAAAACGACTATTACGATTCATTTGAAAAACTTTTTGAGGATCTTTCCCCTTCCTACAACCATTCTATTATCTTAGGTGACTTTAACACGTGTCTCCTAAAAAATGATTACCGGTCCAAAAAACTTCTGTCTCTTGTCAATTCTTGTGCTATGCATATTCCTCCATTAAATGCTACCCACCATTTTCCTAATTGTACCCCTTCTCTCCTCGACCTTATAATGGTTTCCTCTCCCTCCCACGTAGTCAAGCATGGTCAAGTTTCCGCAAATGAGTTTTCGTACCATGATTTAATATATGTTTCCTACCGTCTTCGTCCACCCAAGGTAAAAGCTAAAACGCTATTTCTTCGTAATTTTGCCCAAATGGATATCAATCGTTTAAAGGAGGACGCCCTTAAGATTGACTGGTTGGCGATAGACTCTCTTGAGTCAGTCGACGATCAAGTCCAGCTTTTCAATTCTCATTTGGTCAAACTCTATGACTGTCATGCTCCTGTGCGAGCTGTGCGTGTCAAGCATCTTCCTGCACCGTGGCTTGATGACGAAGTGCGGTCTCTTATGGACAAAAAAACTCGTGCCAAAACGAAATATAAAATGAATTGTACTGAACGGTAACAATAAAACACGGAAGACGGTTGCAAACAGAATGATGTTTTATTAAGGAAGCATAGTTGCCACCAGGTGGCGTCGGTTACACATATAATTTATTTTGTTACCCACATAATATTACAACACTTCCCCTTAACAAAATCAAAATATAAACTTAACAGGAAACAGGTCTTCCCCTTAACTAAACCAACATAAAAAACAATCAATTTTACTAAGAAGTTCTTCCCCTTAACAAAGTCATAAAAACTTAACTTGTTTAACTAGGAAACAGGTCTTCCCCTTAACTAAAAATAAAATATAAAACTTATTTTACTAGGAAATAGGTGAAATGCCTAATTTTTGTAAAAAATAGTAATGTTTAATAGAACCTAAACTTTTAGTAAGAATATCTGCAGGCATCTCAGCTGTCTCTAAGTATGCAACTCTTATCATATTGTTCTGAATGGCTTCTCTAACAAAATGGTATCTTATGTCTATATGTTTTGATCTGCGGTGAAAGATAGGATTTAAAGCTAGCTTTTGGGCACTTTGACAATCATTATATAAAACAATTGGTTCTGTTTTTCCTAAAATCTCAAACAATAAATGTTTTAAATATATAGCTTCTTTACTAGCTTCAGATAGAGAGATGTACTCAGCCTCAGTGCTCGATAATGCAACATTTCTTTGCTTTCTGCATTCATAAGAAATTACTGCATTTGATAACTTGAAACAAAACCCTGAATATGATCTCCTATCATTCGTATCTGAACCCCAGTCAGCATCAACATAACCTTCAATATTACAATTACTTTTACTAAATATAAGACCGTAGTTTTTTGTACTTTGCAAGTATTTTAAAACTCTCTTAGCATGCTTCCAATGAGATTCATTATATGAGTTATTAAAATGGCTAAGATAACTTACGCTATATGAAATATCAGGTCTAGTTAGAACTGCCAAGTACATAAGACTACCCAAGAGCTGTTGATAAGGACAATCATAACAATAATTCTCAGCTTTTTGCAGTTTTAAATTCACCTCCATAGGAGTTTTAACTGCTTTACACTGTAACATATTAAATTTCTTAAGTAAATTATCTATATATTGTTCCTGATCAAGTGTAATTACATTTTTCCTTATTTTTACTCTCATGCCAAGACATTGTTTTAATTGGCCTAAATTTTTTATTTTAAATTTACTACTTAAATCACTAATTAACATATTAGTAGCAGTTGTGTTATTGGAAAACACAAAAAAAATCATCGACAAATAAAGCAATAACAACTTTAATATTTCCTTCAAATTTTGTATACAGACATGGCTCATACTTAGATTTTTTATAACCTAAACTTTGTAAAAAATCATCAATTCGTTGATTCCAAGCTCTAGAAGATTGTTTTAAACCATATATAGCTCGATTTAATTTTAACACTTTATTACCTGTCTGTTTACCCTGTGTTGTTATTGGTTTATTCATATACACTGTTTCATTTAGGAAACCATTTAAAAAAGCAGTAGTGACATCAAGATGACTTATTTCTAGGTTATATTGTACAGCTAGAGCGAATAACAATCGCAAAGTGGAGTACCTGAGCACAGGAGAAAATGTCTCATGATAGTCTACACCAGCTTTTTGTGAAAAGCCCTTTGCAACTAACCTAGCACGATACCGCACATTATTTTCACTGTCATATTTCTTTTTGAAAATCCACTTACACTGCACTACTGTTTTGTCTTTAGGACGATCAACCTCCTCCCATGCATCAATTTCCTTGAACGAATTTAGTTCTTCATCGATTGCATCTTTCCAGAACTGGCTTTCTGGTCCATACAAAGCTTCTTCAAGTGTGATTTCTCCATCACTTCTTGCTTGACACTCTGCAAAACATAAATTATTGTAGCCATATCTGTCTGGTTTTCTTCTTGTCCTTTTGTTAGGAGTTTTCTCTGTTTTTTCTAAAGTTATGTCTATCTCTGAGGTTGTATCATAAAAGTCATCATCAGTACTCACCGAAGAAGCTTCTATATCAGGTACATAAGTACTGTCTATTTCTTCTTCGGGTTCTGACATATCTAGTTTGCATCTAACGATTTCTTCCTGATTTATCTTCTCATCTACGGGCTCTGGTTCTTTATCTGACACTTCAGGACTTGTTTCTGAAGTTTCTTGCATATTTTCACTTGATGAAGGTTTATTTTCAATAATTATCTCCACTGTATTGGGATCTATTTTTTCAATAATTATTATATCTCGACTTGTAGTCACAGAGTTGGTTGTAGGATCATATACTCTATATCCCTTCACATTCTCCGCGTAGCCAACAAGTATAAGCTGTTTGGCTTTCTTGTCCCACTTTACACGTCTTTCCTTGGGGATATGAACCATAACTGCACTACCGAAAACACGTAAGTGGCTCAAATTAGGTTTCTTACCAGTAAAGACTTCATAAGGTGTAATGTCATTCAACCCTGCAACAATGGATCTATTCCTCAAGTACACTGCAGTATTAACAGCTTCTGCCCAAAATTTTTTTTCTAGCCCGGCATCAAACAGCAAGCACCTGGCCTTCTCGACAATAGTCCTGTTCATACGCTCACACAAGCCATTTTGCTGAGGCGTATAAGGATTAGTTTTTTGGTGCACTATTCCTTGCTCTTTTAAATATTCATCGAATTTCTGACTACAGAACTCACCTCCATTATCTGTTCTGATAATTTTGATCCGTTTATCTGTCTGTTTCTCAACCATTGATTTAAAATCTCTAAAGTACTTGAATACTTCATTCTTCTCACGCATGAAATAAACAAAAGCCATTTTGCTGTAATCGTCTACAAACAAAACATAGTATTTCGACTTGCCAATAGATTGAGTTTCCATTGGTCCTCCCACATCAGAGTGGATAAGCTCTAGTACATTTTCCGTTCTAGAAGAGCTTTGTTCAAAAGGTAATCTAGATTGTTTACCCTCACAGCATACAGTGCAGGTTGTTTTATCTACTTTTGCCACTTCGGGGAATGAAATACCTTCAACCGCCTTTGTCTTCATTTTATTTAAACTGGCACTGTTTATATGGCCTAAACGTCTGTGCCACACGCCACTGGATACCACTGCTGGCGCCGCTAATGTCTCTTCTGTTTTCAATGTATGTAATCTGTACACACCATCCATCAGCTCCGCTTGACCCACAAGTTCTTTCTGCCGATTGTAAATAAAGCAAGCATTTTCTTTGAAAAACACCTTGTTGCCATTTTCAATCAACTGGCTCACCGAAAGTAAGTTTGTCGTTAGAGTAGGTATACACAATACATTGGAAACTTTGATGTCATACTCCACACCGTTCACGACAGTCACGATGTTTACATCACCTGAGCATAGCACGGGGACACTCGTCTGATTTGCAATAATAATTTCCTTCGTGTCTAAATGTTGTGACGGATTCACGATCAGGTTGCGTTTAGCCGTCATGTGTTTACTTGCGCCGCTGTCAATATACCAACTGTCCTGATTAAATTTTCCGCTTAGAAAAATAGCACTAAAAGCATTGGATTGTTTCCTTTTGTTCACTACATTCGGGCATTGATTTTTGTAATGACCCGTTTGTTTGCAGTTATAACATTTTATCATTTTGACAGCTTTCATTTCTGACGTTTGTCGATTATTCGGTAAGTTCGGTTTAGTGTTGCCATTTTTCAAGCGCTGCGACCCTTTCGCAATAAATGCGTTCTCGGCGGAACCGGAAGTAATGCCAATATCAGGGCACATATCCATTAACTTGGTTTTAATGATGTCGGAGGTAATGTCGATTCCCGAATGTTCTATGGCCATTATCATAGGAGCATACCTTTCGGGTAATCCTGCTAACATTAATGCTCCAATCCATTCATCTGTGATCTTAAAACCTGTTCCTTGAAGTCGCTGTCCAGTTTCTATTATCTGAGTCACGTAGTTTGTCATAGATTCACAGTTTTCCAAACGTATATTGATTAGATTCCGCAGCAGACTGATTTTCCTTGAGTATCCCGAGTCGTCAAACATATTTCTCAATGTCGTCCAGAGGTCATATGTAGTAGTGGCATTCTTTATATGTACATAAAGAGACGGGTCAATCGTAAGAATTAGCTTTGCTTTTGCCTTGGAGTCATCCGTCTTCTGAGCTTCAGACGCCGATGCCGATAACTGATGTTCAATGGCCACGGACATGCCTTCTAGCACCAACACATTTGACACCGCAAAAGACCAGTCATCATAGTTCTCACGGCCCTTTAGTTTTGGTACACTCGCGATATAGTTTGTCGACATTTTTATAACTGACTCTAACTGAAATACTCGATAATCAAAAAACTATTTAATTATTTGGGACTAGGCCCATAACCTAACAATAAAACACGGAAGACGGTTGCAAACAGAATGATGTTTTATTAAGGAAGCATAGTTGCCACCAGGTGGCGTCGGTTACACATATAATTTATTTTGTTACCCACATAATATTACAACAAACGGAACCTAGAAAAATATCGCGAAACCAGAAATCGCTGCAATACAAAGATACGTGACAGTCAGCGACGCCATATTCATAAATCTGTCGAAAACGGGGACCCTGCTAAAGTGTGGTCTTTTCTTAAAAAACTGGGAGTAGGCAAATCACGTAATGATACATCTCCTAACAACATCGATCTCAACTCTTTAAATAACCATTTCTCATCTTCTGCCACGATGGACACTGGCACTAAAACTAGCACAATTAATAATCTTTCGAATCAGCCTACTCCTAACTTTCCGCCTTTTCTTATTACCCAATTTACAGTCAGTGATGTTAAGAGGAACATACTCGCTATCTCGTCGGATGCGGTCGGAGGTGACTGCATTAGTCGTAAGATGATCGTTCCCCTCCTTGAAATCCTTGCCCCTGTCATAACCAAAATTCTTAATAAGTCCGTGTCCACAGGTGTATTTCCGACCGCTTGGAAGGAAGCACATATTGTCCCATTACCTAAAAAACCCAATCCTAGTTCCTTCTCTGACTATCGCCCCATATCCATCTTACCTTTCCTATCCAAAGTACTTGAGAGACTTGTTCAACAACAACTTACTGCTTTTCTCTCCTTGAACAATCTCCTGAATCCTCTCCAGTCCGGTTTCCGTCCCGGTCATAGTACGACTACAGCATTAGTTAAAATCTCTGATGACATCCGGCTGGGTATGGAGCACCAAAGGCTGACGGTGTTGACTCTGCTGGATTTCAGTAACGCATTCAACACTGTTGACTTTGATATCCTTTTGGCGATGTTGGTTTCTCTTAACATATCTCCTGCTGTGGTTGAGTGGTTTCGTAGTTACCTGTATGGGCGCCGACAACGTATACGCGTTGAAGAAACATTCTCTGCGTGGTGTGATACATCTGCCGGCGTACCGCAGGGTGGCGTCCTATCTCCTCTGCTATTTGCCATTTTCATTAACTCAATTACACTTCCTCTTACTTCGTCCTATCATTTGTATGCAGACGATTTGCAGATATACACACAGGCTCCCTTTTCTCAGTTAACGGATGCAATAGCTACTGTTAACAGAGACCTGAGGAGCATCTCCGATTGGAGCTTCTCGCATGGGCTTAAGGTGAATCCTGCGAAGTCGCAGACTATTATCTTGGGAAGTCACTGGTACCTGGCGCGAACCAATTTGAGGGCGTTACCTCCAGTCATTTTCGACGGCGTTCAAATTCCGTTTAGTGACAAGGTCAAAAATCTCGGGGTTATATTTGATAGTAGCCTTTCATGGAAGCCCCATATATCTGAAGTTAGCAGGAAGATGTTTGCTGCGTATAGTTCGCTTAAGCGTTTTAGGAACCTTTTGCCAACGAAAACCAAAATTTCCCTTGCTCAATCTCTTCTCCTACCTTTGATGGACTATGCTGATGCATGTTTTCCTGATTTGTCTGCTGAGCTTGTAAACAGACTGGAGCGTCTACAAAATCTTTGTATACGCTTCATATTTGGTCTGCGGAAATTTGATCATATCTCTAGCTATCGCTCAAAACTTCAATGGCTGCCCATCCGCCACCGAAGGAACTGTCACATACTTTCTCTTCTATACTCTGTCCTCTTCAAACCCAATTCTCCTTCTTATCTTAAAGATATTTTTGTATTTCGTTCTGACACCCTGGACCGCAATCTTCGTTCATGTAACAATCTGTCACTTGACATGCCCTCTCATTCTTCAAAATTTTACACCAACTCCTTTGCTGTACAAGCCATACGTTTATGGAATGATCTTCCTGAGTCAGTCCGACGTGCCCCTTCTCCCGAGTCTTTTAAAATGCGCATCAAAGCGCACTACCTCGGTCTTGTCTCCTGATCTGTTTAATTGAATTTCCTATTAAATCATAATGGTAGTATGTATTAGTTTATTTTAATTATATATTCATAGCTATTTGTGTAATATATGTATTATAGTTTAAGTATTTTATTTTATATTTACATCAGTTAGTTTGTATAATGTTTTATTTACTTTCTTTCTTTCATAGTTAAATGCTTTATTTTTTAATATTGTTAGTTTACCTACTCTGTTTAGACCACCAACCCGCATCACTTCTATCTAAACTTTTTCCTCACCTAAAGGTTGCCTGGTAGAAATTGCTACCTTAGCAATAAGGCCGCCTTTTGACTCTTCTGTTTGTACTGTTATATTTTCTGTATACTGTGTCTTTTTCAGTCAATAAAGTATATTGTATTGTATTGTATTGCACTTGACTATGAACAAATACTATATTGAACTACAATTATTTACAAAATATAAATAAAATCAAAATGTTTTAATTGGAAATAAGATTACACAGACCACTTTTAGACGTAAAATTTTCATGAAGTTAGTAAGTTTTGCTCAAGCCAAGGCTGGCTTATCTCATCTCACACTAAATGTACTAAATATACTACATTTTAATGCTAAAAACTAAAATGTAGTTATTATACGTCATGTAAAAACTTTACCGTAGACTGTCTTACAATTAATTAATTAATTAAGTCTGATAATTTTGAATGTTCATTAATGCTGCTCCAAATTTTTCTCGCTCAATTTTCTGAACATTCTTAAAGTAATTGAGGTTCACAATCCTCATCTTAATTTGTGTTTGAGACGGCCGGAAATTGTCTCTCTGAGTTCGCCAGAAACCCTTTTACAAGGGCTTGGGCATTGAACTACTATTGTGCTAGCGTAATAGAAAAGACAACCGCGGACCGCACTCATAAATAAAATAAATAACAAGTGGGACATCTCATCAAACCAAAAAAGATAATTTAAATGACTTAACTAAGTGATGTAATATCCAAAAGTTAAAAAATAAATTCTTTGAACTCTTTGAACCCTTTTGAATCTCACACACACGGCCATCTGACCCCAAACTAGGCGGAGCCTGTGCTATGGGTGTCAGACAGCTGATATACATACATATTTAAATATACAACATCCAGGCACAAGGCAAACACAAGTGCTCATTACACGAACGTTTGCCTTGGACGGGATTCGAACCCGCGACTTTGTGCTTCGTAATCAGACATACTACCAACTAGGCGCCAAGGCGACTCATAGTATTGGAAGTCGAGACTCCAACTGCTATGGCGTTTGTCTTTTGTTTTGCTTCTTGCCGTGCACTGCGCCCGCCTCCCGTAGCCGCCATGTTGGCGCATAGAATGTATTCGAGGTGTCTTGTCTGGTGCTTGTACATAATTCCTCAATGGGCTTGGGTGACATCCACAGCAAATTGCTTGCCTTCCCAATGTCAGCTGTGGAACAATTTGTTTTTATCAATTTTCGAGACAAGTGAACCGTATTATAATTTGTCTCTATTATCTGGGCTAGTGAGCCGTGAGAAAGGTACTACAGTTACCAGCACTCGCGGATAGACATCTTGACTTTGAGAGCGCCGTTATTCCGTAGCAGTAGAAGCGAGTTTCGTAGTGCGAGTGTCCAGCCGCTTGTGCTGGCTACTGTAGTTGTATATTGCTTACTTATATAATCGACGATCGTAGATCCATAAGGTTCTTGGGTGGAATATCCCTTTATCAATAGACGACGGTTTTAGGTTTAAAAACAAGCTGTTAAAGCAGCTTTTAACGATACGTAGAAACAGCTTACATGTTTTTACAACCCTAAAATACTCGCTATTGTATTATATACTAATTTTAAAATTGATATGTATTGTAAAATTGTATATACCTAGATTCATGAAGGAAAAAAAAATCCACGCCCATAAAATTTTTTGTTCCTTCATGCCTAGATTGTATAGATTAAAAATAATCTAGCATGGATTCGCGAATATGTTAATATTTCCATCAATATTCATAGTCTGCGGATTTCATCGAAAATTGAGTTTTGCCGCCAAAAATGCCCTTCATTCTTCTGTAACCAATACAATAATTTGATGGTTAACATTTAACGACTTGACATAATATTTAAAATGCAAGCAATCTTGTTATTGAATCTGAATTAAGGCTTCGTACGATTTAAAATATGTACATACATACCTATATAATTAATTACTTTTGCAGATCTTCTTACCCTTTTTTTAAGTTTTTAGTGTGTGAGTTTGTGCTAAAGTGCTATGATCAACTTGTACTATTTATACTAGTTATTTTTTATTTTCGTTGATCTATATTTCTTACAAAAAGTTGTTGTATATTATGTAGGTAGCAGTCGTTAGTAAAAATAAGTCTGTATTCTCCTTGTTCGAATATCAAAGAAAGTTCTAGAAGTACGAGTACGTTATTACAGTTGAGAGAAATTTTCACCGTAACAGACGTAATTAAATCGAAACATTCTCTTGCAATTTACAGTTAAGTTCTGACAACTTGTATTACGTTACTCACCTTGCGAAGTTCCTTCGACAAATCATTTAAAGTAATTTAGTAAATATTAAAGTGAATATTTCCGTTCCGTTTAAAAACAATAAAAATCAAATAAATATATAGTCACGAAGAGAAACATGTTTATTTAATAAGAAAAAAAACTAATTCTTATCAATGTAAGTATGCGGCTGTGTGAATTTTACTGGCACAAATCAAGTAAAAACATTTATACTTACTATGATATAGACGAAACAAATTTTGCTTCGTTCATACACATAAAAATACTACTACTACAACTATAAGAATAAGAATAAGAATAAGAATCATTTATTTGCGGGACATCACAACACAACAGAGAATACAAAAGTTAACAAGTAAGACAAAGAAAAAAAAAAAAATTCATGGAAAAGAAAAAGAAAAAACAATTTTTACAGTAGGTACATAATCCGTATGTGCTGCGACACCACACAAAAAGGGCCTCCCTCAGCGAAAGCCGCAACCTCATTAGGCTACAGCGCTGGTCTTCCGGGAGTCCTACGACGTCCTATAGCTTCTACGACACTATTCATTGTGCTATCCACTTCTCTTTTTTCTACAATACTAATCTTGCTTTATTCTTACGCACACACATGCTCATTGCACAACAATACTACCACAAATATACACTAAAGTCTTCTGCTTTACATTCTTCTTCTCTTCTCTTTTCTACTTTATTCGCTCAACATACACACATACAACAATACTACTTACTATTAAACTTATATCCACTACGACTCTTCTATACTTTTGTTCTCTTGTCTTCTTTTCTTCTCTTCTCTACTTATTTTGCTTTAATATAATATATTCACATCAATCCGTGTGTGTGTTGTGTGTGTGTGTCACAAAACTCCTGAGTGTGATAAATTTCAAATACTCTTTACCTCACAATTCTCTGTTAAAATATAGTAAACTTAAGTCTTCCGTCTCTACTAAAGGCATCGACGACTAAAGGCGTCCATCTCATCTAATTACTTTAGCAGGAACATTATGCCTCGGAGGCAATTAGTTCGTAGGGAGAGGGTGTCGCACTTACCTGTAATTAGTCTTTTCTAAGTAGCTGGGTTCTTTCGAGGGCTCTTTACTTGACATATGGACCAGGATCTGTTGCGTAGAGAGAAGTCAAGTAAGTATAAGGTAACCTTACAATAGATAACACAAATAATAAAAGAAACAAAAAATTTGCAAAGTGTGAAATTTTCTGATTTACATTGAAATTTTGTCCAATTGGATGAAGGCAAAGGCATGACAAAACTATGTCTTGTACCGAGTGAAACCCCGTGCTATCACGACAGGCAAATTGTTTAGTGGATTAGGTAATTTTACTTATGTTGAAAAATTTGTTTTATCTGTTATATTATTATGATGTCCCACAAATAAAATATTCTGATTTCTGATATGAATCAGAGACCATAACAACTATAATCCCAAAGAAATTATAAGTTTCATTATTCCACTTCCACTGCAGTTTTTCTAACGAGGTGCATGTTGGATATTCAAATAGACCCATCAATATTCATCGGCGGCGGGCTTCGTCGATAATTGAGTCGTGCTTGCATTGCCTGCCTGCAATATCTTCGCTTTTCATATTCGTCACTACGGATTCAAACTGTATGACCTAGATTGCACTACCGGATTTGTATTCAGAAACGCAGCTGCAGATCTAGATGAGTGACGTCGTTGAATAAATAGGAATATTGGAGAAAAACGAAATGTTTTAAATGGTGGAAATCATTCCATTCTATAAAGCTAAGCTGTTCTGTTAAGCTTAGAGCAGTAGGATAAACGAACTATCTGAGAAAATGGAAAATTTTATGAACGGTTATTATCAAGCAAAGTCAAAGATATCCTTATATTCCTTGTCAAACAATTAAAAATCGATCTACAAAATTATCAACACTTTTATTGATTACCAGTGGTTGAAAAGCAATCAATGAATGTCAATAAAGATGACAGTATGCGTTAAAAAACTTCTGAAAATCTATTAACATTTTCTGTGTGATCACATTACAACCCAGTGTTTTCGTAATAACAACCTACCATTACTTTGAGGAGACGTTCGTAAAATTCCATTACCGTGCGCCTGCCATTACCCATCTCGGTGCGGTAACCGCCACTTTTTCATCCCACATCGCCACACATCTGTACGGGGACGTAATCTCCATAAATCTTTACGCACTCGACCTTTTGTCTTTGTCCCATTCCCTGGATTACGCAAATTCGGATCCGCCGCAAATTGGGCTTACATGGGAACCTCAAGAACATTACCGTCCTTTGTCTGCGCCCGTGCGGTAGAACCCCCTTTCCTACACCTGTAAACAAAAGACGAACTTAGAACCGTATGTAAATCTGGAGCGTGTGGGACAAAAAGGTTAATTGAATGGGTAGTTTAAAAAAAAAACTACCTTTTTATTGAGTGGCTTGGTTTGGATTTCTACTTTATAGTGGTACGAATAGCAATTATCACTGATATCTTTGAATTTCTTTCCACGCTATAAATGTATGTTAAAGTGAGCTAATTGAGAACTAAATAATAATAATGAACCTTTTAAAATTCTACGTTGGGTTATTGTTTTTGTCGTGTAGTATGGACACTGTATTTTTTTGTCTTGATATGATTGCACTTTTTTATTCCTTCATTTAGGTAAACGTTTTTTTTTGTCTATTTACATAAGGCGCCCGTATTCCGTATTGTTAGGGATGAATTTCGTGGTGTGAACGTACAATCTACGACGGCCTCGTAGCCTAGTTGGTAGTACATCTGCCTACGAAGCACAAGGTCGCGGGTTCGAATCCCGCCCAGGGCAAACATTCGTGTGATGAGCACTTGTGTTTGCCTTGTGTCTGGATGTTGTATATTTATATGTGTACGTATATCAGCTATCTGACACCCATAGTACAGGCTCTGCCTAGTTTGGGGTCAGATGGCCGTGTGTGAGATGTCCCACATATTTATTATTATTTATTATTATTATTAAATCTCATGTGCTGGCTCCTGTGCACACGCTTGATAATAAAATGATAAAATAAATTTACACGAACCACGACAGAATCTAACCCCACTCTACCGTTGCCATTACTAACAATGGAACAGAAATTATCCCCTCAGGACCTTATAATTGTATTGATGTTTTAAACAAGAATGTTTCAGTACAGTTAACGAGGTAAAGCGGCGTAAGTTCATTAATTATGCAGGTTCAAGGGAGCCGGTCCAAAGAGTTCTCACCCGCCGTTACATAAATTGTTATCTGCTACGGACCCTCGGCGTTCTAGGTTTTTAATTAAAATTGCCGATTTGGCACCGACCATGCTAAGATGTTGCCTGAATTTCATTGTACAAAGAGAAGATTACATCCCTTTAAATTATGAATGTGATAATAAATTATTAGGATTAGTAATTTAAATTGCTTTTCTTTTACGATGAAATGATTGAACGGTACTGATAGATGACGTTAGATTAATATTCTGTTTACATAAACATAACCCTTGTTTAGCTTTTTGAAGGAAAAATAATAATAATTTGGCCTATTTGTCGTTAATATTACTAGGTATTTGTTTAAGAATATATTATTTAGTTATAATTTGTATTGAATTGTTCTTTTTTACCATATTTCCATTTATAATAACATACATACATACGTACATACATTGCAAGTTAAATAACAATATTGACTACGAGATTTACATTTGGTTTAAAAATTATTATGATGGTGACATAAAATATATTAAATCATATCTACAAAGCATTTACTTGTGATGTAGCTTATATCGTTCTGGCTATAGATTCTGTTGAATGCAATATTCTGCGTAGAAGCAATAATGTTCGATTAATAGTCAGTAATTGGCTTGGACATGCAATCCCACTTAGGGGTTCAGAACTGAATATCTAATGCCTGCTTATACTCTAGCTGATATTTGGAAGACAGTCAACCAAATATTCCAAAGAAAGTTCGAAAATCGCTTCCATGCAATGACTATTACACTACAAGTAAGAACTTTTTCTGCATACTAAACTTTTATTCTCTATACAAACTAAGGGAGCCTTTAGAAAAGCAGCGGTTTTAGCGGTTTTTGAATGGGCTGCCTGAAAAAGATAGCTGCCTTAACAGTTAAGCTGCCTATTGAAACCTATTTCCTTTTTGTATTTGTTGGTGTTAATAAAGAATATTTGTATTGTATTGTAAGTTTATTATATATTATATAAATTTTCTGGAATAAACCGTTGTTATTTCTGGGTGACTTCAAAGTTTGCGTGGTATATAGTTTGAAACAATCAGCTATTCACAGCCAAGTAGGAGCCTATTGAAAGGGATATTATGAATGCATAATGCCATAAACAGGATTCCCGCGATGACATGAATTAATGAGATGGTTGGATCGATAGGAGTTATCATATTATGGTATAGTATACCTATATTTATGGCGTTGATAGGTAATTTAAAGTTACCAACCCTTAGCTTGAAACCGATTAAAACTAATTTATACTTTGTAAGGTTATCAAATAATTGTCTGCTAACAGCTCATATAATATCGGGATTTATCTTATTTTAAAATGGAGCTCAATAAATTGATTGATTTTTTTAGTAATTGATTTAACTAAAAGGAGAATACCCAATAACAGTTCAAGTGAGTACAGTCACAGAAATAATAACACAAGATAAAAAGCAAAAATTGTAAATACACGTGATTTCTACAAAAGCAACCAGAAACTTCTCGTTTCCATTAAATAACAAATAATTAAAAAAACGTAATACAACCATGTTGCCCCTAAAGAGAAAGAAATTGAAAAGAAAAAATTGTTGAGGAAGTAAGCTGAAGTATTCATGGTCGATGATTATTTATTGCACCAACTGCGGTAAAGTTCTGCTTCAGTGGATACTGAAATTGTAGCGAAACTTTCAAACTTGAAGCATAACTCGCTGATAGTGTTCGGTTACTGCAAGTTTGTGTTGTACAAGCTAAAAAGTGTGAATAATAAACACAAAATTAGGATCGGGATACCTTACAAAAGTCCATAATAGTATCAAGTGAAAATTTTAAGCTGCTTCCCCACCTGTGATGATTTTACCCTTTAGGCGAGCTTAGTCAATTTCTCAGATAGTCAATTTAGAGGCACGTCATATTCATATTCTAGGTAGGTCAACTTAGAGGGACGTCGTTTTCTAGGCTAGTCATCTTCTAAGTAGACCAACTTCGCAGGACGTCATTTTCTGTGATAATTACCGCCCGCTTTCGTCCTCCGTAAATATTCGGCACTGCACGGTCTAACAACTCCTGAGACGTAATAAATAATATATAAGGCGACCGATCCTGTCAACACATCTGTGATTTGGTACTGAGATATTTTTGTTTTCCGTCAGTTTCGACCAATAGAAAGTCACCAATAGAAAGCTGCATGACATTTGGAGCAATCACAACCCCGAGACAATCCCCTTGCACTTCAGCTAGTTGACAGACTTTGTTTCATACAGATTTTTATGTATTACGTCTCTATGCTACCTATAAAAAAAATATATTTCTTCCTCTATGCCACTTCTCTGTATCACTTCTCGCTATCAATAATTATTTGTTGAACAGACGGCCATTGGGGCAGAAAGGTTCTCGAATGGCCACTACGCACTGGGTACAGTCACTGTAAGTTAGCTCCGGGTAGATGATCGTTGGCTGAGATTTTTGTTCAACAGTGGGCATATTGATGAAAATGAAACGGAAACACACGAAAAAATAAATAAACCGTTTTATACTAAGAAAACGTGGAGTTGAATAAACAACGTTATATAAACTTTGAAAAGAAACTGATAATTGAAACACGAATAATGAGCAAAAACGGGACCAAACAAGACTCAGAACGAAAGCCCTCATGAATCGATGCATGACTTCGCTTTGCTTTGAAGATTTAAAGACTACATTCTGAGTGAGATCACGTCTTTTATACCACTCCCTTACAAAATTATAAAGACGTCTTTTCAGCAACTAATTTAAGTAATAAATCACATTCATTTGCAGCAGGTCTGCGGTGCTTCTGCGGAGTAATGAAGCCTAAAAGCTGTGCCTTAAGGTCTGTTGTCAAGTGGAGATGAGTAACGACTGGTATTTACTAGGAGACGACATTTCTGGAATCGACCCATTAATTCCTAATGGAGCGGCCGGCAACATTTCATCTGTTTGGCTGCTCACCAGGCCTTTGCCGCAGCGCTATTCTCCGTAGTGTATCCGAAAATTTATAACTATGAGTTAGTTCTAAATCGTTGGATAGCGGCTGAGTAAGTGGGATTTATGGAATGCCGCTTACGGTCTATTTGTTTGTGTGTATGTGGGATGGCCATTTGGCATGTTTCTGTATAAGAACACCGCCAATGCCAGATCCTTTTTCGTGGATTTATCGGTTACGCGTTGTGGTAATGTCCCTGCAATATATTTTTTCTCTTTCGGAAATACTGTGTTAATTTATTTTGAAGGAAACGTTGGAATTGGTTCACGCAATTTTTATGAATGTGTTTTGAGATGATCATTCAAGTCAAATTGTGAATTTGATTGGCACAAGCTTACAAAAATATAAAAAAAACTTTGATCTTCCATTAATTCAACATAAGACAAATTATGAAGAAACATGCAAACGATTGCTAATAGGTTTTAAAATCATGTATGCCTATTAAAGTTAGAAAACGCATCATCATACATGTCATTTCCATAAGTTTATTTAAAAAAATCTTATTCTAATAAATAAATATTACAAACTAAGACACTGATCATTCTTGCAAACACAAAAATTGTCAAACCTTCACCAATACATTTCACAAGTTGAAAAATTCCACCAAGAAACGTATCTTAACTTTAACATGCTAGAGTTCTTTTTCCTTTATCTCTGATGAAGACCCTAAAGTCTATCTTCTCTCATACTGCTGTAAAGCAGACATAAGGTACTGCTGGGCGTCTTCTAACTTCTCAGGTGTGACGAAGTCTCGGTACTGGGGTGGCACATAGTCGTACACTGCTGGCTCGTAAGCGACGCTGCACAGGTTACTGATCTTGCAGAACGCAAAAGTAGCAATGGAACCAATAGCTAATAGAATGGTTTTGGGAGCCAGCCATTTGATTATGATTGCTACGAATTTGACAATTTTCTGAAATGGAAAATTGATTTGAGTTAATAATTGTTTGTTATTATACAGATGTTTTATCTCACGAGTGCAAGCAAGGCATACTTGTGTATGGCTTGTGTGTACACATTATCTTTGCGTACGTAGCTCTACATATCTTTGCATGCGTAGCGCTTAGTTTTAGTAGTATGCACAGGCACACAAGTGCGCGTGTCTATACACTCTACATTACAAATAAGGCTCTCCTGCACTCGTGATATAAAATAACTGTAAGAAATGAATTCTTTTTCGTAATAGAGTGTCTCTCCTTACAAATTCAGAGAAACTTGCAATATTTTGTGAATCAAGCATAGGTCAATTAGTAAAATATATATATGTGTGTGTATGAGTGGAACTAGAAAAATGGTGAAGTTATTGAAAAATGAAAACTAGAAAAATGGAAAAGTTGTGCGCTTGGGTGAAGCTGTAATCGTTGACCTTTTTTTTGTTTCTTAACTCATTTACAATTGGTTATAAACTCTCTGTATCTTTACAGAGAAAATGAGCTTTGGCCTATTGAAGTTCAAATCGGTGTGAGAAATTCTTAGATTTCATATGTTTTTTTTTTATATGTTTACTTCTTTCTCTGGCTTTGGCCCGTTGTTGGAGTTCAAATTGGTATCAGCCAGAAAATTTTCTATTTATACTCTAAGGCTATCAGTTATTAACGTGTTAGTGATTCTTAGATTTTTTTTTAATATGTTTGTTTAAAAAATACTTACAGTTTTGATTGCCAGAATACTAGGAAGAAGTTTAATTAAAATCGGCAGCCATTTTAGTTCAGGTACCAGAAGTTCGATGTCGACAGTGCGTCCTTTATCCACATTCGTATTTCTGGTTACATTAGCAACGTAGTCCATGAACTCGGTTGATACATCCTGAAGTTTTCAAACGTTTTCATTAATATTTAAAAATCGTTGTTTGTTAGAGAGAAAGAAAGCATAAAGATATATGCACTAGATTGTAGTAGAGAGATTGCAAAATTACGAGATTACAAATACAATACAAAATTCTTTATTGCACGCAAATAAGAAATGTACAATTATAAAACTTACAAACTAAAGCGTTAGGCAACAGGCGGCCTTATTGCTTAGAGCAATTTCTTCCAGGCAACCCAGGAGATTAATAAATAAGTACATTAAATATTATACTTCCTTCAAATATCAGAGTGATTGGTAGAAAGTGAAAATTTATGACAGCAAATGTTAGAACCTAGACCTAGGTCTTAGATATTGGTAATCAGAAACTACTTGGAATGATAAATAACAAATATCATGTAAGAGTAATGTAGGTATTTATTATAAGATCTTACTCTAAAAAAAATATAGCTGAAATTTCTAGGCAGCTTTTTTCTCTTACCACAGGAAACTTAAGCATAGGTAAAAGAAGAAGAAGAAGGAGAAATCTAGAAGGACTGCATGAAAAATCTAAAAAGACCTTTGTGGTATAACACGATAACTGTTTAAAGTAAATCAACTTATCACCTACCTCTTCATACGTGGGAGCAGTTACAACTAATCCAAATACAACACTCAGGGCAATCAGTTTGTATACAACATGCATCTGAAAAAAAAAAACATTACATTCCCATATCGAAGTATTCAATAGTACGTCTAGATACAATTACTAATTAATTGTATAGAAATAATTATATAGAATTTTATATGATCATAATTTTCCAAGTCGATTTTTATTAAAAACTATTATTGACCGTAAACTAAGAGATATAAAAAGAAAAAAAAATTTAACCGGTTACATAAAGCGCCATTTGTATTTGGTGTTAAACTGTCAAAACACTGCCAGCAGCACAGAAGAAACCCGTACCAGCAGTGCTTGCTTAATGATAAGAAAAAAGCAAGAAAATCCCAAGAAATCAATAAAGACAAATAATCTGACACAGGCCAAAGTTAGTTATTAGAACCGTTATAGTCTGAACATGGTTCTAGAAAACTTTAAAAACGCGTGAATAAACTTTTGAACTAAAAGTTATATCCAACATTTCATGTCATCACTTGTTCAGATCAGAAAAAAAACAGAGTATATAAAATAAAAGAATGAACAGAAAAACTTGAGAAATAGTTCATAAAATTTTGGCGATGTCCGCAATTTTTCAAGACAAACTTTGTATAAATTTTAAGCCCAGGTGAAACAAAGGTAAGTTTAATTAAGATGGACTTACCTTGAAGTTTTGAACTGCTTCTATCAACTTGTTAAAATATTAGAAGAACTTGTTACAAGTACTGCACTAAACGGGTGAATGATACCATTTCTCTATCACGCCTAGTATTTAAATAAAATAACACAATATGTCCTATTAATTTAGTCCTGTGATTAGATTAAGCACCGGCCTATTAATTAATCAGAGTACAGATTAGTTAATTGTGAACTCACCTTACTAAAGCATGTCAGTTAGTGAATTTTGCATTTGCATTAATAAATTTTAGGTAATACTTTGATTAGATCATTAACAGTCATTAATACGAGCTATAGTCAGTGTTTTTTTGGAACGATCACTTTTAATGTCAATACAATACAATTTATTAGTCGTTACTATGAATGAACTAATAACGAATGAAGAGACTTTTCTTGTTATAGTAACGACACTAACATAATTCTAAACTAGATGTCTTTGGCGATTTTTCTGAAATCTAGTTATTTTAAACAGTTATATGGCCTCGTAGCCTTACTACAGAATAAATAATAGTACTAGGTAGTAAGTTTGCCTTCGAAGCAGAGAGTCGCGGGTTTGAATCTCGCTCAGGACAAACATTCGTGTGATGAGTACTTGTATTTGCCTTGGGTCTGGATGTTGTTTATTTATATAATATGTAAGTATATCGGCTGTCTGACACACAAAGTACAGGCTCTGCCTAGTTTGAGATCCGATAGCCGTGTGTTAGATGTCACCACGTATTTATTTATTGTCCCCCACACATTAGTTATTGATACTAAAATCGTTATAGTTCAAATAAATCCTAGTATTTGTAATTCTTAGAAAATCCCGTTATTTACAGAATCGTCTCGCGCCTCGCCTGACGTTGCCTTGTTATTAAATCAAAGCGTTTACCGCAAATTATGCTTTATTTCGGTAAGAACGCAACAAAATGAAGTTATTTATCATAAGTTCATTAAATGTCTCGGCGAAACGTGCCGCCTTTGAGAAACTCAGACTTTTCCATTTTATAACACAACAGAGAAAAAGTTTTTGCGGACAACTTAATTTACTTGAGAAAAAGAATCTCCGTGCAATAGGAACAATTTTATGTGCATTTCTGTAAAGTATAAATTTTAATGTATTTTCTGGAAAAGCATTTTGACGGTATATTGTTGTACAGTAGGCAGCACATACGGCTGGACTTGTTGACCTTGAGAGCGCCCCTATTCCGTAGAAGTATGGGTGAATTTAGTAGTGCGAATGTCCAACCGCATGTGCTGGCTTCTGTAATTTGATCAAAATGGAATCATAAGATCATTCTCCTTTGTATCGTATTTTAAGGATTTCTCTTTTCATTTTAATCGCACATACATAGAAAAAAGAATTATATAAAAGTGGCTTGAACTTTAATATTTTTTCTTGACTTCTACTCTATGTATCTTTTGGCACAATATCCCTACTCTCTCTAGCTAGTAGGTGGAAATAAATATTTCCAGTCTCTACGTTTCCACTTTTAAACTCATTTTTTAAACGAGCAGCTTTAACGTGCTTTTGAACTTCGGCTTAAAAATCGAGCGAGAAATTGCTCAGATTAATGTCATTTGGAAAGTTGTTTCCACAAACATATTCCCCGGGTTCCGGGAAGTCTGTCGTTTTTCTGCAAACTGCAATGAATCTAAGAAAGCGTTATTAGAAAGTTCTCGAACGCGGATTATTTGCGCGCTGTCTGGCTTCTCCGCCAAGAATATTACGCTTTTCCAAACTAAAAACTTGTTCCGTAATATATTAAAGGCAGTCAAAGTGGTTATTACAATTGTTTACGGGTCTTAGCGCGATAATTTTAAATAGGTAGGTATGTATTACGTACGATACCTTATTTTGCTCGACGTAGTAAGCCCGAAAGCCTCAAACAAACATTAGTCAAAGTGGTTGCCTATAATGATGGTGACGTCATGGTTTGATAGAAAACAAGCAAGAACGAATTTTGCGTTGCCATTATGCCCTCCCTCCCTGTGGTGTAGTTGGTAAGCACGTTGGCTGCGTATAGGCCGAAGGTCGTGGGTTCAAGTCCCGCGGGAAGATTTACGATTTTGGTTGTTTTCTATGAATCTAAAAATAATAAAGGCAAAGCGCATTTTTATAGGCAACTACTTTTTACTATTGTTTGAAAAGTGTCGGAGTCAGTTTTCTGTTTTGCTGTTCGTCTGTTTACGATGGCATGTATCTGAAGTACTCTATTATGAAGAAAATATTTAATTTGTGTTTGCCATCATTTTGTGTTTCTTTTATTGCTGTATCAACCAAAATAATGTTACTGAACAAGGAAATAGTACCCCTCCGGCCGCGTACGAAACCGGAGGTTCGTAACTAGTTACAATAGAAGAAAAAATACTCTTTGTACGATACAGTTACTAACCAGAACATCACATTTTTCATACATTTTTTCATTGATTACTTTCAAACTATTTCTACTCTAAAATCTTAAATAATGTAGATGAAATAGAATTTTGTATAAAATATTACTTAGATTGATACGGCACGCAATTACAGAACAATTTAAAGAAACGCAAAATTTTATACAGTCAAAATTCTGTTAGACAAATCAAAGCGTCCACAATTTAACTGAAAACCATTCATATCACCTGTTCAAAGAACACAGGAAGGCGTTTGAATAGATACCCCATATCAAGCCCTGAATCGTTCATAAATCTCCGAACACGCCTCCTTTGTTTAGCCGGCATGTGAATGCCCCCAGAGCTTAGGCAAATTCAATCCCAACCTCTTCACTGGAATTGGACGGAATGGAACGTCCCATAATATATGAGCCTGCAGCCTCGCAATGGATAATGAATTTCCTCTTAGCCGTTATTGTTCGCCTAGCAATTAATTTTAGAAGAACTTCTAATAGCGCGTTCTATTTTCAATTTTGGTAGATTTTCTGCTAGTACTTTCACTTTCTTTTTTGTACGACAGAGGTTAATTTGTGATTCAGCCAGCTTCAATATCTCTTGCAATAAAAGAATTATATTTAGTGATTTGATTAACATTAAAAGACATCTTTCAAACTGTATCTTTACGTTATGACATTAAATAACCATGTGCAAATGATTGAATTATTTAAGTGGTCTGTGGTTTTCATAGATACTTATATTTTTCCAAAATTTTGAAGTTATAATAATTTATTGAAGATATTATGGGTTTGCCGTTTTCTACTGAGTTTGCCAACATTTGTTTACCCTGTGGTATATTATCTGATTAAGTGCGAGTAGATTATATACTTTTGTAAAAAAATATATCAATTTCATATTGTTCTACAATGCTTTAATATATTGTTTACAACATCATATTTATATACTTTATTCATTGTCGAAAGACAAAGTAGACAAAATTAGTAATGGGAAATGAGAAAGGTTAAAAAACTAACATTACGTACATTAGAGCAGAACTCTCTGTCTGATCCTTTGATATCATGTTTATATCCAACTTGTAGAGTGAGGAGGTTACGACCGTTTGGTGCCCTTTGTGTACAAACAAAAGGATATACTTTCCCCTCTACCCTACCTTCATTTAAAATACCTATTCCAAATTACCTTTGCAGTGTTTTGATAGTTTATAATTTTTTTCTTGTTACGCTGAAATGCTAAAAAGAATTGTTAGAAAAAAAATCGTATCTTTATTTCTATTGTCAAAATTTTTCATAAGTTTTTCTTTTAGAGCTTATTGACAAATTGTATTACTTATTTAACTTGTGCGCAATTTGTTAATAAGTTCTAAAGAAAAACTCATTTTTTATCTGGACATACCTACTTAAAAATAATAATAATCATGTTTCTGTATCGATCTAGTAACTACTGCGGCTCCACCCTAGTCAACAGATTTTTCCCGTGGGAATGAGGTATTTTCCCAATGTAAAAGGTAGCCTATATATCCTTTCTCAAGCTCTATTCTATTTCTGAACCAAGTTACTGAAAAAATAGTTTAGTAGTCTGGCCGTAAAAGCGTAATAAACAGACAGACAGTCACAGTTACCTACTTTCGCATTTACATTTACATCTATATTTTTATCTATACCATAATTTTCTTCTGTACTATAATATAACTGAAGAATCGGCGTGTCTGTACATTGATTTGTCATTCAAAAAACTGATTGAAGGGATAATAAAAGAGTGTAGCTGAACACAAAAATAAAAGTTTTGAAAAAAAAAAACCGTCTGTCTGTCTGTTTGTACACGCTAATCTCTGGAACCGTTGGACCGATTTAAATGAAATTTTGCATGGTAGTACCTTATATCCCAGGTTCTTTATAGCACGGGAAATAAAAATATCAATAAAAAAATACAGCGGGCATATCCGTGGGCGGACAGCTAGTTAAAAATAAAGTAAATTAGACCTTGAGACACAAAAGACATTCATCTACAAAAGTGTAATACTGCAGTCGTTCTTATAACAGCCACTCAAGTCGAGCCACTTCTACACGACTTCCTAATTTATGTAATGCCAGCAAGACGGATGGAGTTAGTATAAAATTATTAGCATAATTTCTCACCAAAAACTTCCGAGTGAGTTTTCGTCATGAATATGCATAATGAAAGTTCATACGGCACCAACTTTTTTATGACTTCTGTCTGACTTCTTGTTCCATTGTCGTAATTTGCATCTTTACGTCCCTCTTCCTTCTTTATTAAAAGCGAGGTAAAGTAGAATTAAATGCAGCTCCTGAATAGATGATAGGTTTTTAACTGATGTAAAATTTTTCGTGTTCCGCAGTCAACTAAGACCCTTTTACAGACAGATTTACTAAACATTATGTACAAACGTAGTAGTACATAGGGACGCTTTTAGTACATCTGTCTGTTCATATAATACTAGCTTTCCGCCGCGGCTTCGTCTGCGTTTAAAGTTTTTCCCGTGGGAACTTGTCCTCGGTACTTATTAGCTTTGACTTCGAAAAATGATTTTGTAAATCTTATTTCTTAAACAATTTTCATTTTAGGAAGTATTAGTTAAGTACAAGTTAACAAATATATCGAATAGTTGACCATCTTATAAAAACTTGGTTTACTCGTAGATGATATTGGGTAACTGCAGAACACACACGCTCATAACACAATACGAACTTTTCGTAATTTTATAAAGACGATGAATCAGCTAACTTTTTTTGTGCCTATTGCATTAACATTGTTCAGGAAAGGTTAAACTTCCGTTATACTTTCTCGTTCAGGAAATTGAAAAGGCTATTTCGCGCAGGTGTTATTGAAGACAGGCTTTCGCATACCCTAAAAGCTTTCACACATATATTTTTGGGTTAAAGACACGGCGACCCAAAAACCAGCTCTATACCCTTTTCATTCCATTGAAAACGCTCTTTCGATTAAGACGGTCGCTTGAGGAAGCAAGGGTTGGTTTTTAATAAGTTTGCCGTTTTTTTATACTGGCAATTTGGAAGTAAGTAGGTATTTGTTACAGCTATTGAAGAGGCTATGGTTTATTTCATTAATCCGGACAAAAGGTCACTGACACCTGCATACAAAGCGCACATTTTTTTCAAACGATACGATAAAACTATAGAAAATTATCGCAATATACGAATTTAAATAGACCCTGATACGGGTTTCCAACTTTGGAATCTATGTCAAACATTTGTTAAGAAATTGAACGATTGTGTCTTAAGTCGACTAACTAAAAAAAAGCGGCCAAGTGCGAGTCGGACTCGCCCATGAAGGGTTCCGAATCAGCAAGTAGGTAACATAATATGAAAGTTCTTGTAGTTCGTTGTAACTTTGATCGATGTTTTAATAATAGTGAAAGGGAAATTGCGGTTTACGATATACGACGTATTAAAAAAAACTACTTACTAGATCCCGTTCAAACCAATTTTCCTTGGTAGTTTGCATGGTAATGTACATCATATATTTTTTTTAGTTTTATCGTTCCCTTATTTTAGAAGTTAGAGGGGGGGGGGGACATACATTTTACCACATTGGAAGTGTCTCTCGCGCAAACTATTCGGTTTAGAAAAAAATGATATTAGAAACCTCAATATCATTTTTGAAAACCTATCCATAGATACACCACACGTATGGGCTTGATGAAAAATTTTTTTTTGAGTTTCAGTTCTAAGTATGGGGACACCCCAAAATTTATTGTTTCTTTTCTAATTTTTTTTGAAAATCTTAATGCGGTTTACAAAATACATCTACTTACCAAGTTTCAACAGTATAGCTCTTATAGTTTCGGAAAAAAGTGGCTGTGACATACGTACAGACATGACGAATCCATAAGGGTTCTGTTTTTTCCCTACCCTAAAAAGCCTAAAATGTTGACTAGAATATGCACATCCCATAATTTATCAATTATTATTGATTGACGAGTCGTCGTCAGTAAGTTAGTGCCATAAGTTAAAAGGCAACGGTTGAAAAAAAAAAACAGTGTGATATTTTATGTAGACTAACAATGTGATATTCTATATAGATTATGGAATGGACCCTACTAAATATCATAAATTATTATTCACAGTTTAGACAGAGAGCGTCGGTTGGTGGCAAAATGGCCGTTGACTCCTATCCGGAAGTTCGCGAATTCATGCCTCTTCACGAACTAATGTATGTATTTACAATTTTCGAATTCAATTCGCCGTTTTTTACAGTAATGAATGAGGTAAAAATGGTAAGGAGACTTGCAAACATCTGCGAAATAATTCAAATGTTGTGTATGAAGTTGATCAACCCGCACTGGGTCACCGTGGTCGACTAAGGTCTATTAACCCTGAGGTGTAAAAAAAAAACAAAAATATTTTTAAGCAAAACGCTTTGATTAAAAGTTTAAAACGTAGGCGACAGTGAAGCTACCAAAAAAAAAACAAAAAGAAAGATTTCCATTTCCGTCCCCAAAGGCGTAAAGAGGAACTTTGAAATCTACAAGACAGCGTGACTAGTACAAGTGTGTCAGAGTGGGATGAAATGGGGTATGTTGAGTCCGCACAGTTCGCACAACCGTTGGATCCCTAGCGGTGTTCCCGACAGCGGAGAGTAATGTGCGAGTAGGGTTACCAGATTAAAAAAACCGCGAAAATCTGATGAATGTGATGTTCATAACGGCTAATATACCGGAGAATACGCTTACATAGATAAATTCTTCCTTTGCAGTCGGGTAAAAAAGCAAAACCTGACAGAAATCCTAATTTGTGAATCAAATTAATTCTCGACTCGATTTTCGTTATTGACAAATTAAAGGTAATATGTATTTAATTTTGGAAATGGAAGTGTTAATTTACTATGCCCATTATTAGATAAGTAAAGCATTTTTTTACAAAAGATTGTAAGTGATTAAAAAAGACATAAAAGGGGTTTTGATAGTTTGTATTCAGGACTTTCTTCTTTTTAGACGAACGGCACCTTTGAACTACCAACAACGAACAGCTCTATCCTGGCTAATGAACACTAACAGCAATAATTATGTATATCTTTATAGGAGACCTTTGTCCAATAGCGGACATTTTGAGACACTAGAAAAAAAACTGTCAAATGTCTATTATTTGTCCTGAATATGCCAGGAAAATTCCTGCTAGCTGGTAACCCTGTGCAAGGGATGGGATAACGGGATACTTTGCACTTTGATCTATGGAGCTCTCTGGCGACGAAAATGGCCGACGCACCGGCACCTGACACTTTTATAGAAACTTTGTGAACTACTCTTTGATTCCCGATAGTGACGCCACAGGACTTATTTAGAAGGAGGTAAGTAAGAAGGAGAAGTAAGAAAGCAAATTGTGCTAGTTTTGGATATGAAAAAAAAAACGCATTGATTTTTTTGTCATTGACTTTTACTAATAAGTAGGAATTCAATTTATAATAGCGTAATTTTTTTTTAATATTACTCAGTTTATTTGTATGTTAACCTGTTTCTTCGATTTCTCGAAAGCACTGAATTTTGGTTTAACAATACCCAATGTTTGTTTGTAAACACTTTAATGCACATAAAACATAATAGAACATACCATATACAGAACAGTTGAGCAAAGGCGGACTTATGCCATAAGGGACGTTTTATCGAGAAATTTTTTGAATAACATTAAAACCACTCGAGCTTTTACTAGGTAATTGTTTGCTGAATATTTTCATTATCCTAACCTAACATATTGACTGACCTCAGAAGTGATTGATTATAGTAAACTTATTTTGTATAAATTATTGAGCGAAGTTGCAACCTTTGAGGTCAGAGGATGTCTAGAGGACGAGCGAAATAAGTGTATGATAATCTGATGTTTACAACCTCATAGTACACAGTAAAAGCTCATTGCAGATAATATTATTTTTGGGATTTAGAAAATACGCAGCTTTTAGTAAAAGTACAATATCAGTCATTTATCATTTATGTAGTAATCTTAATTTAATTGAATATAACCAGAAGTAATCTTAATTTAATTGAATATAAAATTAAACCGGTTTATTAACTACTAGCTTTCCGTCTCGCGGCTCTGCCCGCATTAACAGTTTTTCCCGTAGGAATGAGCAATTTTCCCGCAACAAAAGGTAGCAATTACCTACTTCTCCAGATCTATTTTATCTTTTTACTAGCGACCCGCCCCGGCTCCGCACGGGAAAATGGTTATTGTGGGTTATTCTTGAGTATATTATGCATGTATTATAGATATAAACCTTCCTCTTGAATCCCTCTATCTATTAAGAAAAACCGCATCAAAATCCGTTGCAGGGACAGAGAAAGCGACTTTGTTTTATACTATGTAGTGATAGTGATAAAGTTTCATTAAAATCGGTAATCTGTTGAGTAGTTTCGAAGCCTATTCAATGCAAACAAGCAAACTAACAATTTAATCTTTCATTTTTATAATATTACTATAGAAAAATAGAGTATTTTACAGGTTTCATTCGAAAAAATAGTGTCTCTTAACCACTTAACTACTTAGCTGTATCTATTCTGACCTCATTATCCTAAGTGCATTACAGAGAATCACCAGGATCGGATTAAGAGGGGCAAGTAAATAGGTATTAGACCCACTATCACATATCGTGGTTTGAGCTCGGGCTCCGGGTATCTGATTGTACGGTTTAACGCAGTGGAAGGCTGTGCTGGGAGTGTTAACGTTATTTATTGATAAAGATAAGGGCCCTTAAAGGGTGTTCTCAGAAAAGCCATAGAGATTTGGGAAAACTTTCGCAATTTGTAATTCATACTGCTATTATTGTGTAAGTTAATAGGTATTAAAAATATATGAAAAAAAAACCAATTGTGTAATACTAAAAAAACTCATAATAACCAAAATATAATGTATTTTGCATTTACTAAGCAATCAAATGACTATCATTAGACAATTATTAAAAAATAAAAAGAGTATTTTTTTTTTAATTAAGATTCATTAGTAAATATACCTAGGTAATTAGTGTATTAATTGCTCACTAACGAGAAATTATAAACATATTTCTAGTATGCCATTTTAAGTCGGATTTTGGTTGGTACAAGTCACATAGATTATTCACAATAGTAGTTCCATATTATATTCCCGACTGCACTTAAAATAACTAGGTACCATTAGTACCAACGACAAGTAGCATGATATTGGGCTCAATTCTGCGTGGCCGCTAAAATATCTAAATTTAAGTTGTTATGTCTTTTTCACGTTCTTGAGAACGAAAAGAGACAGGTGATTGACAACCTACATATAGATACGTCAAACATCGATTTTACGCGTAATTTAGCAGGAATTTAAAAACATCCCGACTAAATTAAGCTGAATTTGACAGCTGCTCTGCTTATTTTAAATATCATTCATTCAAAATTAAATTCATTCATCTCCCCATCCTTTTCGATTCCCATATGAATGAAAGATACCAACAACTTAAATTTAGATATTTTAGCGGCCACGGCAAAATTGAGCCCATTGTTGAGGTCGTGTGGAAGTTTGAGTAGCTCATTACCTCCATTACAGTAATAGAGCTATTATATTAAACGTAGTGCAAAGCATACTGCACCAGCTACTGCCGTCCAATCACCAAGGCACCAGGCCTTTGCCCCCTTTTCAAGGAGCAGCACCGCCATGAATAATTCATATCATTCTCCAGCAAAGGCAGCTTCGAGACCGTAGACGTAGATTTTTTTATGTCAATCAGACCAACAATATTGATGAGAATGTTGGCAGGTTTTCCCTTGGGACAGAAGTATTTTCACGCGGTAAAAAGTAGCCTATCTGTTATTTATTTCTGATGTATAAGCTATATTATTCTAAAGTTTCATAAAAATCCGTTCAGTAGTTCCAGAGATTAGCGTGTAGAAACGTACAGACAGACAGACAGACGTATATTTTTCAAAACTTGTATTTTTGTGTTCAACTACACTCCCTTTATCACCTACAATCAGTTTTGAAAAACAATTCAATGTACAGGCACGCCGATTCTTCAGTTTTATTGTAGTATAGATTTGAAGACAATGTCGAAATTCGCTTCCACTTCCGTGAGCCATGTAATTGCTATAACGACTGTCTTTTGCTATTAGAGCAAATTATGATAGTAAATACTAAACAAAATGAATTAATAGATGTTTGGAATAAAATTGAACTTTTAAAATTTCCGTGCCGTTTTGCCCCAAATATAATATGATGATGATGATGAAAATAAAAGCGAAATAAATAGAATAAGACACTACTTACTTACGAGTAAGATGTTTTGAAGAGTTGTCACGTAATATTGATAATAATAATATACCTATTATAATAATAATAATAAATTAATAAATGTATAGAGCGCGACGGCTAAAAGTGGGTCGCGGCGTAAATTAATTAATAATTATTATTAATTGTAAATGTCATTGTGGCGAATTCATGGATATATTAGTAGAGCATAGTGTATGAATTAATTTTTTCCCTTGATATCTCGGCACAAATTCGAAGATTATACTCAGCATTGATAAAACTTAACAAAGAAAAAGCCAAGTTTTTTTATAATAGTGATATTTGTTCCTCTGTTTCAGAGTAGGAGTATCCTTAGTCTGTGATCAAGCCCAAGAAAGAATCTAATAAGACGACAACAAGTCTAGCGCTAAAATTAATTTATGGAATTTCTTTTTCTACTATGAAATTTTCCTTTGAGGTAATTACGCGTTCTTGGTGTTAGACGTGGCTTATTAAATTAAAGTTGGAACAAAATTTTAATTGGATTAATGCAAAGTGTCGGTACGTGTGTACCAAGTTGAACGTTACATTCCGGGAAAGTTTTTAACGCTGATGAGTTGTGGCTTGGGGCTGTAATTTATACTTCGGATTCATTATGAATTCCTTGGGAAAAGACGTATGGATACTTCATACATAATATAGTCCTAAATCGTAGGTAATTTGCATACAACCAATATTCATACTGACGTCATTCCAAATTCGAGGTATTTTCCATTAATTATGTACAATTGTGATTTTCTTGTCTTTTCTCACTTTGTAAATATCTTAATTTTTTGTTCATTAAATAGCTAAAAATACAATGATTTGAAATAGCTTCATTGAGATATAAGAATCAACGAACACAAATGGTTTGAAACTTTTTACATGGAATTCTAAGAAGCGGTCGTTTGCCTAGATTTGTATTTCGTAAACGTATTACTTAGAGCTTTATACCAAGTTATCATACTAATATTATAAAGAGGAAAGATTAGTATTTTTGTGTGTGTGTGTGTGTGTATGTTTGTAATGAATAAACTCAAAAATTACTGTGCCAATTTTAAAATTTCTTTCACCATTAGAAAGTTACATTCACCCTGACTACCTTTTACTGCGGGAAAATGCCTCATTCCCACAGGAAAAACTGTTAACGCGGGCGGAGCCGCAGCGGAAAGCTAGTACTGTATAAAGATATTTGCCTATACAGGGCGTCCCACGGCTATGCCACATGGAGGGAAAGTACCTTAAATATTGTAGGTAGAACATTTTACTGAAAGAAGACATTATTTTATTTCTAAAAACTATTAAAACTGCATTCATACATTTTTTAATAATTACATGGTTGAACCGGGAATCGAACCCGCTACATGAGGAAAAAAAAACACCCTGTAGTTTTATCATACCAATCGAAAGGCTCCTTCATAAGGATTATTTTTTGCTAAATAACATAGTGTCAGAAATAAAAGAAAGATCATGAATTTTAACATTTGATGTGGTCGCCGAGATTTTTTTATGCATGGGGTTACTATAGCGACCCGCCCCGGCTCCGCACGGGAAAATGGTTATTGTGGGTTATCCTTTAGTATATTATGCATGTATTATACATATAAACCTTCCTCTTGAATCACTCTATCTATTAAAATCAAAATCCGTCGTGTAGTTTTAAAGACAGGGAGTGAAATAATCAAAAGAGTGCGACTTTGTATTCAACAGCGTATTAATAAAATTGATAAATTTTGTATTAAAAATGTTAAAATACATAGTCTTCCTTTTATTTCTGACACTATGTTATTTAGCAAAAAATAACCCTTATGATGAAGCCTTTCGATCGGTATGATAAAACTACAGGATATATTTTTTTCTTGTATAACGGGTTCGATTCCCGGTTCAACCATGTAATTATTAAAAAATGTATGAATGCAGTTTTAATAGATTTTAGAAATAAAATAAAGTCTTCTTTCAGTAAAATGTTCTACTTACAATATTTAAGGTACTTTCCCTCCATGTGGCATAGCTGTGGGACGCCCTGTATACATAAATATAAAAGCCTCATTTTGCAATAAGATCGATTTTTTAAATTTTTTGCCTTAAACCCGACAGTGGAAAAAATTTAAGTTATTTGATCTTTAAATAATTGTGCGTAAAGATAGTTCTCTTAAATTTAATATTTGTAGTATAAACAGCTTTTTTTGTAAATAAAATACAGTACCTAAATCCTTTAAGTTTTCATGATTTCAGTTGCCTTTTGAAGAGTTTCAAACCCATCCACAACCAAAAGGTCTACAAAAGCTGCAGTCATTTTCATTAAAGATATTTCAATCTTGGTTCGGAAAATACGATACACTTTTCAAGCGCTTATCTTCTAATAAACTGGAAATTTCCACTTTAATTAAACCGGTGGATGAAAATTATAAAGAACATTTAAGTACTCTAATTGTGAAGTTTTAACAAAATGAAATTCGAGTTTGAAGTGAATTTTAAGCGTAGGTGTACTTTAGAATTGCGAAGAAGTTTCTTAGAAATCAAAATTTTGCTGCTTACTCGCTCAAACAATGATTCATTCTGCGAGATCATTAATAATATAAATCTGAGTGTAACGAAGAAAGATTTTAACGAGAGCACGTCATTTTAATTTTTTAAAGCTTATTGCTTATTGAAAATTCTCTATTAATGTAATATTCTTTTGTCTGCCGTCCGTGGTCTCTCCTCGTAGTGCCTAGAAGAGACCACAAGTATTGTGCGACTCTTCAGGCGTTTTATATGATTTAGTGCATGACTGTGTACGAAAATTAAAATATAATATTTAAATGTAGGTATTAATTTTCTACACATAACTGCGAAAAATCTCAAAAACGCGGTACAAATTATGGCTCCATCATCATATTCAGCCAGTCCACTGTCGAAAGGTCAAGGTCAAGAGGTCTCCAAAATGACTCTAACGCTAACATTATAAAATTTCCAAATCGCTACTTCCCATTTTAGTCTGCCCAGGCTTAAACTGTAAATAATTACTTACATACACGTCATTTTTCAAATCACTACTGTTATTTATAGCGACAACTGGTGTTGAAATCATGAAAATCGGCTTGTTGATCTTTAGGCCATATTGATTTTTAAACAAATAACAGTAACAGTACCGAATAAAATAATAGTATAAAAGGACGTCATTTTCTGTATAGGAAATAAAATGTTCACATACCTATCGTGGGTGGTTTTAAAATGGAAGGGTAGGTAAGGTACCAATTCTAAAAATATAACACATCATTACATTTCAACACCATTTGCAGTCGATTTCGGACGGAGTGCTGCCAGGGATATGTCACGTTATAGATGCCTTATTTCATTGGTCATAAGTATGAAACTCCCATACATATCTATTAGAGTTGCTCGTATATATCGCAAACATACCGAGTTTCTAACTCGATATTGCTTGTCCAAACGTCAAAGTGTCAGCCTTTATTGGACTTCAAGTCGCTTCCAACGATGTAGAAATGAAATAATAATATCTGACGCGTAGTTTATAGTTACAACAACATCTAACAACGCAGCACGAACTATGTCAGAGGCATTATTTTTACTTTGCCGTACTGGACAATTTAACTTTACTACTTGTTTGTACTGAAGTTATTGTCATTACGTTTATGAAATGAAATGAAATATGTTTTTATTCGAAGTAAGATTTTACAAATCACTTTTCGACGTCGAGGCGCGTTCACAATTTGGCTGTCTTCTGTGGAGAAGAACTCGCCGGAAGAAACTCCACAGGCGTTGCAACTTTTCAAAATAGGTACCTATTTTACAAAATTATTATTATTTTATACAATTTGATTAATATATAACAAAGAGTGCAAACAAAAATATGCAATTAGAGGAAGGCAACCAGTCAAAGTATGTGGTTTACAGTACGTACCTTGTACGTTAAACGTTGAAAAAATTGCGGTTTTCGTCCATAATATGGATATGGGAAATGAAAGGGATGTGAGATTAATGAAAATTAATGAAGAATGAATAATATTTAATTTGTAGGGATTTGTAGTCACTACGCTTTGTGGATTACAAATCAAATCAAAATAATTAATTTACATGTCATAAACCAACAACAGTAAGAACCTTGTAAGTAAAACGCCATTGATCAACATCACAGGCAGTAAAATGAAGTCACTGGGGAGAGGTGTGAATTTTTATACAGAGTTACGTCTGTCGTCATTCCGGCTAATGACTTAATTGAAAGGTTTCGAGCCTCAGTCGATATTCACGGTGAGAAAAGTGGCGGGAACCGAGTGGTTTCTCGCGTGCCTGTCGAAACTGTCGATTCTATGTTCGACGGAAATAATTGGCGATTTCGGGCTCGTAAATGTGTTTCAATTATTGTTTAACTTGTCGGAACGATCCATATTGAAATGCTAATGGTGAATTAGGTTTTTTCTTAGGTTGCTGATTTTTCTTGTGTATATTTTGATGTCAATAAAATATTTTGTATTGTATTGTATTGTTAAAATATTTCATTCATACGTCATGAAATTCTTCATAAATTGTGATATTTTTTGCGCGTACTCGTACAATGTACTATTTTCCACAAGAAATATTTTATTCTTTCTAGAAAAGTCGAAAACTGTCGTAAACTAAGTGCTAATGCAAAACAATTAAAAAAAAGAATAGAATTATGTACTTATATTGTATAACTTTAATTGTTTGTGATATTTCAGCTACGTCTATGATGCTTTTTCAAGCGATACACCACCTGCGCATGAGTGTGGATGAAACTAAAGATTCATCACAAACGTGTTTGAAAAACTTCAGCAAGGTGGTGTCTGAATACAATATTATTTTAATACTTTTATTGACATATTTACGCATTAAGTTTCACCGTAGGTACTTACGACGAAAAAGAGGGGTGTATAAGTTTGACTGTTTGTCTATGGCATCGTAGCTCCTAAACGGATACGCCGATTTTGGTCTGGTTTTTTTTGTTTGCAAGATGTAATAATCGAGAGTGTTTTTAGCTATGACTCAAGAAAATATCTTCAGCCATTTGAAGATTCTTATTCTTAGCGAGTCGATGATAAACCCTAAATACTTGCGGCCCAGAAATTACCCAATTCAACAGCGTTCTGTGAGGCGTCCATTAAGCCAATTTGAAGATTATCAGCTCTTTTCTAGGTGTTGAAAGGATCAAGTAACGGTTTTGTGGCGGGAGTTTTTTTATTGAATTGTTCTTAAATAAATTAATTTGAAAAGTTTCCTAAACTTAGATAATTAACAGGAATGTGGTATCCCAAAGTTGGGCAACCCTAAGCGAGGTTCACGTATTAATCCACCGGCGACACAATGTAACCTCTTCGAACAAAACTTGGGATCTCTTCTCGTCCACAGAACACACAGACAGCCTAACTGGAGAAGACTCCACAAAGAAATAAGGAATTTAGCGTTTATGACGTTCCTAATATTCCTTGAAAGATAAAATCGACAATTTTCATGTTAAATTAATTAAGTCTCTACAGAGGTTTTTTCAACTACGTACAAGATGAAGTAGATAGATATGTCGTAGCCAAGTGGTTAAAATAGCCGTTCAATCAAACAGCTAGCCCTTTGACTGAACATCGCCATTCAATCACACGGCTGTACGTCGCTTAGCCGACTTGTTGACTGCAACGTTCAACACTACAGCTTGACGACGCTTAGCCAAATGGTTAAATGGCAAATTAATTAGTTTAGCATGTGATTTGAAAAAATAGGAAAACTTTTTGTAATTTCTTGGAAGATTTTTCTTCGATTAAGTTTAAGGACGGTTTAAGAGGTGACCAAAAGTTTGAACAAATTATTAAACATGAAAAACAAATTAATAATCGTAATATTCTTTACTGTTGCATGTTGGGCAGAGCGATACAAAAATTTTAACAGCTTTTTTTGCTATATAAAACTGACTCTTAATATTATACACCATCTTGTCTCTGCCTCCATGTCCATAATCTTTATGAATAGTATTTAGCATGGTGAAATACTCTTTTCGGGGTACAATGCGTATCACAGGATCATCAGTACTCTTTCTTTTTAAAATAAGATATTCTTTACTGCCAGTTGTCATTAAATCGTATTTTGATATCCAATAATAAGACATAGAAGTCCTGCATTCCTTGTTAGTCATAGACACCCTAGCGTTCTTTAATAACTTTAAATACCTTGGTGATGCATTTCATATTCCTGTGATTTCTCTTCGTATAACTTTAAAAATTTTAATTCACTCTTATCACTCGTATGTGCCTCCATAATTTCTGGCTCATCAACACTAGTAACGTACCTATATTTACTACTTTCTATCCGAAAAATAACTTGAAACAATCAAAAACACAGGTAAGTTGACGCCATATTGAAAACAAAACACACCTAGCGCTGTCGCGGTGGTAAGCTGAACTAATTCAATTAAAAGGCGGCTTTTGAGTCAGCTGTAATGTTGAACGTTTTGAGCTCCTCAAATATTCAATTAAGAAGCTAGACGTGTGATTGAATGGCGATGTTCAGTCAAAGGGCTAGCTGTTTGATTGAACGGCTATTTTAACCAGTTGGCTACGACAGATATACTTACACTACAAAGCTCTCTTCATAATGTATTGTTTTTAAACGTCATCGTCTATGGTGAATAAAGAATTCTGAAGACTTTTACATTGACATGGAAGGTTAACTTCGTGATGGAGTTCTGGTCTTCAAAATGTAGACGCCCAATTGACACGACAAGAAGTAGATGTAAATTTGCCATTCAGATCGTAGCCTTAACGAGACTAGGTATACGTTTTTGATGCGTTATCTAGTTCGGTTATTAGTCTTTTATTGAACCGACAAACTTACGATCTCATTTGCAAGGATAATCTTGAGCCAAGTCCCTCACTCGAAGACAATGTTCCAATTATTATAGTAAGTCTTCACTGAGCAAACACGCTTTTCGGCTTAGTTTCTGAATGAGATTAGGATGAGAAGCCTACGCATAGAAAATATTATGTAAATTTATACGTGATATGTTTGTTTTTGACAGACAGAACTAAGTTTGTATTATAGTATAATATTATAAATTACAATAACATAAAGGGAATATTAATTTAGTTGTATTTAAACTTGATTACCTACGTTTTTCCGGATATTTTATAATTTTCTTTAAATTATTCCTTCGTTTTCTAGTGATTGTAGGAAGAAAATTTTAACCTTCTAGGAGAGCATTTTTGTATATCATTTTTTGGTTCAATTATAAAATTAGGTTCACATACAGATGATACGCAGAGGCAAATTCCTTTTACTTGCAGCGATCAAGACATATATTTTTCTCTTTTACAATTCCGCCAAATGGCAGAAAATCGAACTACATAGTATTTATACGATAAGTGAAAAGAAAGTCAAATAACAGAATGAAAGAAACCAATGTGTTGGAAATTAGTACAACATTTTTTTATCAGAAAATTGTTGGTACTATTTTCCAATGCACGCCTTTCGTTTTTTATTTCACCCTTCCGTCTAATCTTGTCTGAAACAATGTTTAGGTACGTCGAGGCATAGTAGGTGTTATAAGATATGAAAATCTGTACAAAATTTCCCAAATAACTAACATTATAATGACGTCATCCCTCGCTCCCAGTAAATCCCGGTGGTGTAGGTTAGTGCAGCGGCGTGCTTTGGACCTGCAATGTTCTGCCGCGCCGCTAACTATTCATCAAATGCAAGGGAATTTTAAATTGAATGAGTTCAGGAACTTACACACACGGCTTTGGAAACAGTCGAGCTTTTAAGATCAGATTTTTTTTGTGTAATGTAGCAGTATAGTTAGTCGACTGACCTATCTATGATTATTTTCATTGTGTGTGTGTTTTTTTTCTTCAAAGTAACTCTAACAACACGGTTACGAATTTTTGTTCCTTTTCAGCTTTTGCTGTTGGGTACAAGTACAACTCATGCGAACTTTAAAAAGTCCTTTCTATTCTTTTTACTTTTTGAAGTAATTTAATAATTGTAATTAAAAATAGATTTTAATAAGCCCTATCAATATTATGTTTTTTTTAGGTAAATTAGAATAGCCTACAGACAATGAGTAAAGTATGCTTTATCATGTTTCTCATATTGGACCTCTGTTTTGGACCAAGAGTAATGAAAGGAAATTTTTGCTACTTTCCAACTCTATAATTATAAAATAGTTTACATGAAGCATGTTAGACACCGGGGACAGGGGAATACAAAAAATACTGCAAATCCTCAACTCAAAATACTCAACGCTACTTTCGAAACCATTGTTTGAAATCAGTCAATTATAGTAACTTAAAAAAGGTTGTACAATATCAGCAGTGCGTACAGAAATTCTGACAAAAAAAAACTTCTAGATCTGGTTTGAGTCTGTGCAATGGGAAAACGACGATAGTTCTTATTTCAAAATTTAATAGAATAATAATTTTATAACATCAGATGAAGTCGTGTTTGTTAGATGACGTCACAAGTGACGTGTGTATCAAATGTGTAATCCCCCGCACGTCTAGTTTAACGAAGCGTTACAAAACTTTTTGGACCCGTAAACAACTCTATCATCCCTGCTACCCCAACATGACCCTAAAAACAAGTGGATACGGGTGAGTTTCTCTCGGCTACAGAATAGTACTATGTTGGCACTTTGTTTGCGGATTCCGGTGTACTTTTAAATGCCCTCGTTACTCTGATAACGTACTTGCAATGCTATCAAAATGTACCTTATGAGGTATGCACCGTCTGATGAGAGCTTTGTTATGGTTGATACCTATATCAGTCAAACAAACAAATCATACTGGTGGTTACTGGGATTTTTTTTGGTTCATTTTCTTTCACATAGATGTAAAAATTGAAATTCACTATTAAACCATATTAAACTGGTAATATTTAATATTATGTACAGCAGTTTTATTTTTAGTATTTCTAGTTGTTTTTGGAAAGCTCCTTCAAAAGTGTACTTGCTTTTATTGTATGTACTTTTATTGAAATAATTTTATTATTATTCAGGGAGACACTGTTAAATTACGTAAGTAACTATTTATTCATCTGTGGGTGCGGGCAGCGAAGGACCGATCGTTGTATAGTTTTTTTGGGGAGGCCTATTTGTTCAGCAGTGGAAATGAAAATTATCATTATTATAAAAAAAGTACAAAAACAACATTTGTAAAAGAGCATTAGTTAATAGTATTGCTAAAATTAATATTGCTTAATTTTAGATTTTTTATGTATAAATAGGAGCTGAAAGGTTTCATCTTGTTCTCTAAGCGCTGTAACATAATATTTTGCTCTCCTCTCGCACTTAGAATGTAGGAAGTGTTACTTAGTCTTATTTAAACGTGCTCAAACTCCGGAACTTCTGACAAAACAGACGGAAAATTCGTGTTTGAGTCCATAAGTCAAACTACCCGACGAAAACCAACGTTTCATATTACTCTACAATTATTAAATTACTGACTTTAAAAACAAACTTTGCTCTCGGAGTTGGCAAACATCGTAAGTTTGGGGGAGCGAAATTATTTAAAATAACTAACTAACAAAGCAATTAAGAAAACGTCTGAAGGAAACTCGAGTTCAGCCTCGGATCTAATTACAAAGACGTTCGCCAAGGCGTCAGGGTTCTGCCGAAATTATTACTGTAATTTTTCATTCAAAACTTTCATGACCTCGAGAGGGGCATGACAAGGGATTGGAGAGGAAGATTTATAGCGAATAAACAGAATTACAAACAAAGCACCATCATCGTTACTTTCCATTTACTGAAACTGAATGTGTTTTATGTACGGGGTAATGTGGAATTGTGGACATTTGATAGCGAACACACACATGGGATAACGAACGTCAATTCTTCGTGAATTTAACTGTACCTGCTAATTTAATATTGTTATTGTATTTATTATTGTTTTTCTTTTTTCTTTTTCTAGTGTGTTGTATTGTGTCTTGTCAAATAAATTATGTCTATGTCTATGCCTAATATAGTATAATTGCTACTCAATAATAAGGCCGCCTATATGGAATGGACCCTTTCTATTATCTTTTTTTTGTAAATTTTACTGTACTTTTTTTTTCTAGTGAGCAATAAACTATTTTTATTCTATTGTATTCTATGACGGCATGTTCTTTTTGTTATTATTACAGTTAGTTATTTATTTTATTTTATTGCCATCTTAAGTTATTTTTTTAACTTATTGCGTTATGGTTAGTTCGCGTCACGTAAAAAGAACGCTGGCAGTCGCGCGCGCAATAGGCGATTTGCATTCCCCCACCACGTTCTGCAGCGTTCTTTTTTACATGACGCGAATTATACTATATCTTCTTACGCACAGATGGTCATACGTAATGATGTTTCTTTCGTTCTATAGCAGCCTTGACGGGTGTCAGGAAGCGTGGTCAGGCCATAAAGTGGACCCAGCGGATAGACTGATCTTTAATGGGTATTTTTGGAGAATGGCGGTCCAATAGTGGAGATTTTTTGTCTGAAATTATTTTGGTGGTTAAAAACTACTATACAAACAATTCAAATTTAATTTCATCATGAAATTTTTTCCATAATTTGAAACTATCAAATAAGGCTTTTGTGACTTCCCGAACAACAATTTCTGGTAAAGTTCCTTTGGCGATAAGTAGGAAAACATTGCAAGAACAACTTTTGAGTCCAGGTTCAGTAATATTTCTTGGTGAGAGTCCCAGACGTTTTGCGGGCAGAAATAATCCGACTTCGAGAACTTTCTAATAACGCTTTCAAGTTCCAAAGAGAACTTCTAGATTATTCTAGGGCTTAAAGTGTTATACTAGTAATAAACAAAAATATATCTTACTAAACAGAAAATATAATAGAATGGAATAGAACAGTTTATAGGTTAATTCAATGTCTGATCTATACCAAACTTCATCAGAATTCAATTAGCAGATACAATGAAAGAGAGACAAACAAAACAACAAACACTATAAGTACTTTTGCATCAAAAAAATCATATCACAACAAATTTTGAAAAAAAAAACTCATTCGTAGTGTGTGCCAGTCAAGCACGTGTCGAGAGTGTTACTTTGTCAAACTCAAAGAAACACAAAATCTCCACCGCATTCCGCCATAAGATATATCTATTTTCAAATAGCAATCCAATAAAATTTATAGCCATCGTAAACCACAAAATATGACGTAGGATAGGAGGATTCTCAGACAAGATTGAGTTATCTCCAAACAATGGCAGTTTCAAATTCGCGCAATGTCCATTTTGTTGATCAAATTGCGAGGACATTTCGATCCCTGAGGAAATAACGAAATGTATTTGCTTTGGTTAGATACACATAACTTTGATAATGCAGATAGAAGCTTTTTGTTTATAGGGCAAATTATTTTTTTGATGATATTGGTATTGTTATTACATTTTATTGGTTTATAAGTATCACAGGTTAAGACACATTAGTAAGTAAGGGACTGCAATTTGGTATTCTGTGGTATAGTCTAAAAAGTAAACTTATGTAGATAGATGTGATAATAATAATAATGGTTTAAATGTGGGTATTATTTACATTGCTGAGTATTCTTATATATCGTATTAAGGGTCTTTTACGCGATATTTTTAAAGAGATTACGGAGACCATACCTATTTAACGTAGGTAAGTAATCATACCTACTTAAAAATATTGTGTAAAAGACCCAAAAAAATACATTTAATGTGTACAAAACGCAATCTCTAGCAAATAACAATAAAATTAACTTTGTTATAGTTTTGGTAGATCTTAAAAAACCTGCGGTTTTTCTAATAAAAAAAAGACATAACTAGAAATACTTTTACGGTTGCCAGTTGTTTGAAAATAAACGATACAAATTTATGAAAGCTTTGCAGTGAAAAATACGCAGTAAGTTATTGTTATTACTCTCGTATTCCTAAGCTACTTATATAGAAACAGGGGTCTGGCGCAGGCAAATCTGGTTAGTAACTTGACTCAACCAGATTAAGCCGGTTATAAACAAAACCCTCACTTATCACCCTTAGGTTTATTACCCGCGACGATGTAATATTCTCGACAATGCCACGTTTTGTAACAATTTTATTACCTACATCACTTTTGATGAAGGGTTGGGTAACCTTATGATTATGAGTTTAAACACTGATAAGGTACGAGTAATAAAAGGGCACGGTCAGTCGCGTTCTAGAGGAGGATAATATTATGTGCACCCTGAAAGTAATTACATTTAGTTTCTTTTTTATGTTAACAGGAAATCCGCATGTACAAAGCTCTAAAAACAATCAATACAATTAGCTGATTTAATTCTAAATACATATTAATGTCTGTTTGTCTATACATTTGTTTGAATTTTAAGTTAGACTGTAGCAGACAACATTTTTATTTTGCTACACAAACGTAGGTTTATTAAAAAAAATCATCTAGAAGTGTCAAGAGGCAATATAAATAAAGTAAATTTTTAATTTATCAACATTTATTTTACGTTATAAGGCCATAATATGATAAAAGCCAAGCAGATGAAATGTTGCCGATTGATAAATTAAGATATAACGGGTGATTTTTATGCTGGTATCTTTTTGGCAACACTGTTTTTGACAGATCACGCGTGAATCGTGTCTTGTGTCATTGTCAAACTTGTTCAGTTTGGTCTATAATTTAACCATGAATCGACTTACGAACGAACAACGCTTGAAAATTATAATGACTAAATTTCGAACCCAGTTTACATTATTGGACATTAAACCACGAACACATTTAGTCACAAGCTTCCGAATAGCTGCCTCAGTAGGCCGATCAAACTGCCCATAAATTGGAAGAAGTGCGCGATGCACTCTCTTAACCGAGCATGCATTTTGATAGTAAAATTCTATAATTTTCAAGCGTTGTTCGTTCGTAAGTCGATTCATGGTTAAATTATAGACCAAACTGAACAAGTTTGACAATGACACAAGACACGATTCACGCGTGATCTGTCAAAAACAGTGTTGCCAAAAAGATACCAGCAAAAAAATCACCCTTTATTAAGCTAGAAATGTTGACTCCAGAAATCTCATCTTCTTGTAAGTAAATAAGTCTTTCTCTTCATTCGATAACAGACGTTAAGCTAATGTCACAGCCTCCATTCCTGCACATAAACACAAATAAGTCTATGAACCTCTTTTATTAGTTGTTGAAAAGGATGTCTTTATATTTGTAAGGAAATGGCTCGGAATGGTATCAAAGACGCGAATTCTTAGAGACGACCTATTCGATATTTGAATAAGGTTCAAACCTTATTTCAAAGCAAATTGAGCATAATGAAGTTATGAATTGATTCATGAGACTTACCTTTTGATCCTGTTTGGTCGTGTTTTTCCTCAATAATTATTCGTGTTCGACTCTTGAATATCTTTTTCAAGGAGTTCTCGAAGGTTCTTTGAAGTTTTGCTAGAGCACGGCCTTTTGCTTTAATACAAGGTATCATTTTCTGTTTGTTTATTGTTGCTACTAAATACTCTGGAATATCGTTTTATTTAGGCAAGTTAAATTATTCACCGATATACATAGGTTTGTATTGACTGTATTGTATGATTGTTGTCCATTTGAATAAGTACCCTAAAAGAACTAAGCGTAGAGATTTATAAAATAACAAAATACCTATGAGGTTCACTGGAAACACAAAGGCAAATAAAGAGACCAAAGCTAGCTAATAACCAGGACCGGCAGTTACTGTTGTGAAAATCTTTGAAGGTTCCATCTATGGACGCCTTTTAGCGAAATAATTAATACAAATATTACTTATTGATACCAGTAATAAATAGGACAGTTTATGGCTAAAAATTTTCCAAAGTAGAACAAGGAGTCAATAGATGGCCTTATTTCATATGTAGCAAATATTGCAGGTACGATAAACATGAAATAGGACGAAAATTATTAAATAAAATGAATTATACTTTAGTTACATGTAATTATAATCGTCGTTTTTCCAAAGCTCGTTCTTACCCTTTAAGCCAGAAAATTGATTTACATCCATACATGTAATTACACATTTGATTTATTCGTAATATTTAAATTTAAACAGCTTGAGAAGATAACTAACTACAGATACAATAAATCACAGAGCTAAACTTGTACTAATTCATAACGTCTACGTCATAGCAAACAGCTTTGATAATTATTCAAACAATATTGAACGTCTGTATGGCACTTGAACAATATTGTTCGCTTTGTATTAGATCAATAGTCAATTATTGGAACAGATATGAACGTATTTACGTATAAATGTTGCAATAGCTCTGATTAATTTGAAGTGAGGTCTCTAAGTACTGTATGTTTTTGTTTCATACAGATTTTAAAAGGGTTTTAAAAATAAGAAAAGAACAAGGGATAAAATACTACGTATAAAAATATTTTTTGATGTACAGTACAAGTCCATAAGTGCAGTCATATCACGTGATTTTATAAGTATAAAGTTAAAAGTTATTGAAAAGTTTCAATAACTTTTTTCCTAAAGGCTCGTTATTCTTATTTTTGTGTGATACGTATACAGTGTACGGGACTCAACGTATTACTTTAAATTATATGTCCTGAATACTTTTGGAAACAAGTTACTTTAAAGTATAGAAGCACGTGATATGACTGGACTTATGAACGCGACCGTACAATCGAAGAGTGGTTATTTCAGTTTCTTTTTTGTGACACAAAGTTAACAAAGTGTAAAAGACTCGGAGAAATTAAAATATTGTCAGCTGTTATTCTTTTTTATTTTATTAAAATGTATATGCTTAAGATAAGGTAAACTACATCTTGTAGGCGTCCTTGTTTTAGATGTTATTGTTATTACATAAAATGTTATATGAGATTAATTAGTTTCTTGTAACATGTAACAAGACAACCCTGATGACGTGTTCCTAATTAACCATTATTATCCTCTTATTATGAGGTTCGATTCCACGAAAATTTAAGTATGCAGCTTATTTGCTTTTTTATCATGTTGAAAACACGAAAGTAATAATTATGTTGATTGGTACTTGAAAATTAAATAGGTAACTAGCAACAGAAAAATATTTTCATAGTAAATATACACAACATCTTTTTTCCAATTTTTGGACCATGTACAGTCTGGTTTTTGGCTTTGACTTCGAAATTTTTTTTGTAACTGTACTTCGAAATTTTTTTTTAATTTGTTTTGGTTTTATGTGTTAAAGGTACATTAACCGCCAAACATAATATTTTCTAAGAACTTGCTCCCACCGCCAGCCATAGAAACAAAATCTGTATCAATCAGTCTAAACACAAGTCTTATTTATGAGACGGCGGCGTTGTGAGCTCAATTTGGTAAGTCTTATATTTCAGACCATGGCGGTTAAAAGGTTAAGATTACCGCAATTATTTTTCTTGACTCATAATCATAAGTGAGATGTCAAATGCAAATAACAGAGTAAAAAATTCAATTCAAATCAATTTCTGAATTTTTTTGGTTGGCATTTATATGAGTCTGTAGCGTTGATTAACAGAAAGTGCTTACAGGCAAAAGCTTCAACATTTTGAACGAGCACAGAAACTTTCAGCTTGAAAACAGTCCGGTGAAAAATTGCCATGTCATGACGTGTGACGTGTTATACTCGAATATCCCTCCCCCTCACCACTCCGCGGCCCAAAGATAAAACATAGTAAGGAATTTGAAATTTATATTACAGGAAAGTTTGAAAACATATTTTTACCAGTTCATCAATTAAATAGTTTGTGAAAACAAAATAATTCACAAGAGCTTAGGAAAAGTTACGGCTTCAAGTTAAAATACTTCAATTCAAAAATATTGTGTTGTTATGTTGCCTAATGTGTATTATTATATTAATATTATTTTTATCATCATCATCATTTCAGCCGAAAGATGTCCACTGCTGGACAAAGGTCATTAGGTAACAAAGGGGATTAAAATTTTAATCATTTCATTTCTTTTGTTTTGTAGTAGTACTTCCCATCTTTTGAGTGTGGTGTTAAGTCTAGCAATAGGTAATTTCCAATCCACCTGCTAAGATAAGGGAGTGGCCTGAGCATAGCTCTGGACTGTTGTTAGCCTGTGCAAAGACCTTATTTTCACAAAAATGAAACTTATAAAGTTTTGGCTTTAGGCAGCCACACTCTACCTGAGATATCAATTTCGCAGATTGAACTCATACCTAACTCGAATGAATATCGTTCTCCCAGCACGTAAAGTGCGGAAGGCGCGGTTTTTGTGACTTTTTTATTGTGACACAATAACGTCGCCAGGTGCCTTTGAAACGTGTGAAGGATATTTCTCACTTCCATAAAAGCTTTACCTTGTGAAACATCGAACTAGGATTGAGTACCTCTAAGGAATATATAGGGTGTGAGTAACTTAGTAAAAACTGATGGACATTCTCAGTCAACTGGTACGATCAACTTTTTTAGAGATTTTTTTCTAGGAGACGGACAAATAAATTTCCTTTTTTTTATAAACTGTCCTATTATTACAATTTTGTGTAGGAGTTTCAAGTTTTCTTTTCGTTTCCTAGTTGGCAGTATGTCTGCCTACGAAGCACAAGGTCGCGTGTTCGAATCCTACCCAGGGCAAACATTCGTGTGAGTGTGATGAGAACTTGTGTTTGCCTTGTGTCTAGATGTTGTATATTTATTTATACATTTATGTTTATCAGCTGTCTGACACCCATAGTACAGGCTCTGCCTAGTTTGGGGTCAGATGGCCGTTTGTGAGATATCCCTCATATTTATTTATTTTATTTGTCCCACATATTTGTTACGAAATTTCTAGCACAACAATTTCATCCACCAAACTGTAGGCACCAGAACTTATAATAAGTACAGAATAATACCTACAGAATAATTCTCCCAGCGATAATGGATTGGGTCAATTTAAAACGTTTACCATAACGCGGTATAGTTATAAACTTGCAAGTGGGCAGCCGTCATGAATATTCAGGGAGTGTTTACATACTTTTAATGTTCGTTTCGAGGGCATTATCCTTGCTAAGCCCGCTACATTATCCTTTATATCCTTGGCGTCTCAGCCATTATGAGGTTATATTAGCCGCCCGCATAATTTTATTCAAGACTAAAAAGAATAATGTTTTTAAAATAATCTGGTTTCGCTGCTACTGAAAGTTTCAAACTTTTAAAAAAATATAAAATTTTTTGGCGGGAACAGAAGATTTTTTCGCAAAAAAAAAATGAAGGATGTAAAATTCTTCAAAATTTCAGATACATACATACATTCACGCGTCTTTCCCAGAGTAGTAGGGCAGAGATCAATTACAGACTTGATCTCAAAAAGACATTACTGTGTCACTTGATACAGGGCAATATTTTAAATATAACAGCAAAACCTAAATAAAACATCAATATGAAATTTGTAGCAAGTTTATTTCTGGAATATCCTAACCCTTTTCCATGCCCTGGGGTTATTTCAATTTTCCCATTTTTCACTTTGTGGGAGCTAGTAAAAGCCCACTATAAATTACTCTGCCAACGATCACAGGTAGTGTCTATTTCTAACACCAAACCTGGCTTCAGTTACTTGTCGGGTGCGCGCGGTAGTTTTATTCAAAAGTCTGTGAACTAGAGGATATGCAGTCTAAATTTAAAAACGGTTTTTACTCTTTGAACATCTTTTTTTCTTATATTTAGTGGGTAGGTCGGTAGATAGTCTGGGTTGATGTAAATAATATAAAATAAAACACGGCCCGACTTTAATTTACATTATTATTATTACATTTTGACCAAAAATCTGTTGATAAGATAAATTGTGATATCAAATAAATTAGTAGTAGAAGAATATACTAGAAATAACGAACATAATAACTAAGACTACATAGAAAAAATCCCTAAACTAAGATGTTATAAAACAAACCAAATCGATTGTTTTAATTAAAAATCTCGAGCTGCCCTGCCAAAACAATATTCATTTAATATATAACGACGGGTACCTTCCCAACACCCTTGAACCTGCATAATTAATGAATTGGTAGCCTTACTGTACTAATTCTATATTTAATACCAAAGTTCTCTGAAGAATAAAATTATCGTATGCCCTTTAAAAGTATTAAGGTTAGAAAGACTACGCCCTAGCGTAACGTTCGACCTTTGCAAGCACTTAAAAGGACTCGTTCGTGTATTCATGAAACTTCAAAAATGTTTGGGTAAGGAAAGAATAGTGCGAGTGTTACTTATTCAGAGCACAAATAACCCGATTTGCATACAATACAAGGCTCGCAGGTATGAGGAAACAAAGGAAGACATCGTTTTTGAGGTTTCAAAGTAGACCCAATCTTCGTAGCAGGAGAATTTGCCTAAACCAGGGAATTGGACAAAGACAAAAGGTTGGCCTCTTAGAGATTTATAAAGATTGCGTCTGGTTACAGATGTGTGGCGATGTAAGGGGATAGAAAAAGAGGTACACTGTGAAATATGGTAGATGATGTTCAAAATAATGAACTTTTACGAGTATTCTAAATGTGAAGTGATTCGTTGGCGGTACAGTATAAGGCTATTTTATTTGAAGTTGTGATCATAGAAATAAATGTCTGGAAAAGTGAACGAAAATTTTATATTAAAAATTTATATTATATGAATGTTGATCTTTACACTATACCGTTTTTTAAATGATTGTATAAAAATACCAAATATTTGACCAAAAATACACAAAATTCACAATTCATTATCGTATTTTGAAAGGAAAGCGCAAACCCAAAACATTTAAAAAAATAAATGCACCAAGGTTTATTAATCTATCTAAAGTGAAAGCAAGAAAGGTATTTATGAAAATAATAGCACAAAGAGTTCATAGTACTAGTTTTAAACATATAAGTTTACATTACATTTCTGTATATTTTAAGCCGTCTAATTTCAAAATAATTTTCATCTCTTCGCAAAACTACTAGTCTCAAACTAGCGCTGTTAACGTTGTGTAATTAGTAGGACGCAAAGGTTTCTTGACAAAGGGCTGTAAATCCTTGATGTATCTCAGGTGCTGTGACATGTCTCTTTAGTGTGAGATAATTCTAACTCGAGACATTGTACAGAGCACGGTTATAATTAACTGAGGTACGAATTCCCTTGTTGCTCGGTAGTAAACATGTTCGCGTTGAACCGGGAAAGACCATACACTACGGATGGTTTGTATTGAATTTTCTGAATGAAATTTATAGGTCTATAACTAGATTTTATTTGTAGATAACCTTGATTGTCTTAGTAACAAGTGAAGAGTAAAAACAAAATACTAGACATTTATATTATTCTTTAGCCAAATGGTTAGGTAAGGTCTATTTATTCTAATAGAACCTCTCTCTCTCTCCTAAATCCTTTAAAATTTTATGAACGGGATAGTTTAAATTAATATGATTTTTCAACCATTTACATAGAAAAACACTTAAAAATTATTGTGAACCCTATGATGTTATTTTCATAATATACATTGTGCATGTTATTAATATTTTCCGAAAATCATTTTCGTAATCGTTTTGCAGAAATAAACTATTTTCTCTCCGGCTAAAACCTATTCACCCTGATTTCAGAGTAGGCCCTAGCCCCTAGGTGAGGACATATTAGCAATTTAGAGTTTGAGTTAAATTGGTATCCGCAATATACGATGTTCCCGTAAGTCGGGTAGGCTTGCAGCATGGCATGGTATATGAGATTAATCAGAGCGAATGCTGTGCAGGTATTATTTATGAAACAGCAGCGTAGCCTCCAGCTAATGCGAAGTGTACAGTTCAGGGAATACAGCCTCCGGAACGTTATTAATTATGTCATATTTCAACTACAACGGCAACTGGATGCCTTCTTCTTGAAGAATTTTGTACATATTGTTCTTGAACTTCAACTAGCTAAAATAGAACACATATTTCGTTGTAATACAGTAAAAAAAAAAGGTTAGTTACATCTGTACGGCTATCCGGCAACAGTTTATTTTCAATTAAACTGAGAGACCGTGAAACTAATACTTGGCTAAGGAAGCAAAGCAAAGTCACCGATGATGTGAAGCGAGTGGCAGGTTAAAGTGACAGTGGGCGGGACACATAGCCCGAAAACATGGCTCGTGGGGTAAAGCGGTTTTAGAGTGCAGACCCTGGGGTGAAAAAAGACCCAGAAGAAGACCGCAGATGCGTTGAAAGGATGACTTGTGGTAGACTGCGGGAAATAATTGGATGGAGGTGGCACAGAATAGGAATAGATGGCGTATTTTGAAGGAGGTCTACACTGAAATGGTTGAATATGGCTGAGAAGAAGTTAAAGTCTCGAGTCCTTCGGTGGGGACATTACTAATATATGCCTTTAAAACACACACGGTAAATAAAGATTTTGAACTCAAAACGCAGTTAATAATTATTATTTTTGAACTGTTTATATTTTTTTGTGTAATAAGAGAAAAATAAAATACTTGCTATAAGTATATAAAACTAACAAACTTTAAAAAAAACGTTATATAAAAGTTCTAAGAGCATTTCTGGCCGTCAGTAAAAACTTTTAAAATTTCCGATCAAGTGTAAGCCGTTGTCGGCATTGTGCCGTAGTGACTCTGATTCCAGAAGGCTGAATTAAAAACCAGCTTTATTTCAGTAGTATATAAATTTGTAATGCTTCTTTTTATATTGAAGACCCCATAATGTTATTAAACGTTATTTGGTCGTTTTCCCTTATGAGCGTTCGCGATCCTATCTACCAAAAGATAGATAGATATAATAGATAATTTACATTATTTGCATGGTTTAGTTTGGTTTTTATAAAAGGGCTTGGTTTTGGTAAATAAAAAGGGTTGCTTATCTGAAATAAACAGAAATGTTGTGTTCAGATAATTGTTGAATAAATCTTTTTTAATTTTACCACCGTTTTGACAAACTTTTGTGGACAAAAACGGACAATCGATAAATAGTAAATGATAGAATAGAATATACGATACACGATAGAACTTTTGCAGTTTTCTATTATAAACTGTACTTACTCGAATACATACATTTGAAGTGTCTGCCGGAATTGTAACCATTGTTTGACTTGTGGCTTACATCTCCGAGAGAGCTTCTAGGGCTTTCCATTGAAATACTCTTTTACAATGGAACACTCCTTTAAACAAGTCAAACTTTTATTTTTCTTGCGATTTAAGAAGAGTTATTACGTTAAACCTTAAGTACGGTGAATGTATAAAGTGGGTATTACATTACACAGAATTAAGTGAAATAATCTTACTCAAGCTTAAACCTGTGTCTCACTCAACTCAAGTTTAAGCATTACATCATTAGTTATCTAGTATAACACATAAGTACATACATTTCAACCTATTTCTAAGACAGATGAAGTAGGTAAAGCCGCGTTCTTGTCTGTGGAATCTACGCAACTTTTATTCTATTCTCCGTCTTAGAATAGAGTATATTCTATTATACTTTCCGTCTTCTCTTTCTTCTATATACATTGATCTTCTGATAAGATATTACGAAGATTTGCTATTAAAAAAATCTACCAATTCATAAAAAGTGACGATGAATAAGACGACACCATATAGTCAAGATGGCAGTTTTTTTCAACACTACCCATGAATAGAATTGAATAAAATAAGCAATAAAAAACATTCGAACATATTCTCTGAATCGAGATATAACTCCAAGTTTAATATCCAAGTTAAGTTACACTTTGTAGTAAAAAATATAATTCAAGTATAAAAAAAAAGATGGCGTGCGATCGAGCAACGGAAGCGGTTCCGGCAGCCGAATGTTCCGGAAGGCAGGAGTGGTTACCGTGGCAGTCACCCTCGAATAAGGACGTTCCCATGTTTAAATTTCTCAATGTTATACACTTTCCGGATATTTTAAGTAATGTGGCAATAGTTGCCCCTCTCATGTTTGCAGTGCTCTTGCAGGGCGTCACTTGTACTTCCTTAAATAATGTAAGACCTTGCTAATTTGTGACTTTGCAATAAATAAACGAATGAATTAATTAATTTTCTTATTACACTAAAGGAATAATAATAGAATATAATAAAATATTATGCTAAGATATTATAAGAAAGATGAGCTTTTGAAATTAGCAGTAGTAATCAAATTAATTGAGGCTATAATAAAAAAGTCTTGAACAAAAAACGAATAACTTATTTTAGCACTTGCGACACAAAAAAAGATCTCAATGACACGGTTGCAACTCCAAATAAAACTTCCGGTTTCGTTTTTCCATAAATTAAATTTTAGGTACCTGTTTCAAAAATGTCGGAAATTTCGATACATATTTGAAGTTCCATAGGTTTCTTAAGTTGTTAAAAAGCTTCACTTAACTTGCGGGGCAGCGGAGAGCTCTACCCTAAAGTGTTGATGATGATGATGATACCCCAAAGTAGTCATATACCAACACTACTGTTAGAAGCGTAGGCGGTTCAGATTTCGTCGATTTAACATATTCTTTCGCTTCCCATCACTAGTCGGTTCCCAGTTCTTCACAGTCGGGCAGGTATGTCGAGCTGCCAGCTGGTTGACAGACGACACTATCTGTCGGGAATGCTAAATACTTCCTCCTGGAGTGGGTTAAGCAAACACGAGACTTGAATAGCCAATTTCTTTGGAAAAGTGACGTGAGAGTTAACGTATGACCTGAATGCCAAAATTTAAGTTCTTTGAAATAATTTTCTATGGCGCGGGATTAATGTCTACCACGATACCAATGTGTTTTACGTTTTCAAATTCACATGCATGATCTTCGAAGCTGTTGCGATGAAAAATCTATCACGATCTGTGTTGCTCCTGTGGCTCTATTTAAAAGAAATATTGAAGAGTAGGTACTAATTTGTCACGTCACTGATAGTTTTTTTAGTATGTGTATTATTTTAGTGTTACAAGTGTGAATAAAATAACTTACAAGTTAAATTATATGACTATCGACGTCATTGTAGCTTTAAAACAGTTTCTTGTGTATGCTTTATGAGCAAAATAACATACCACGCATCTACCACACTAATGTAGTCTTAAAATTGATGGTGGAACGGTCTATAGTAAAGGAACCAAAGCTTAAGCTTCAAAGTGTACGTACAGGTAAGTTTGCATGTCTCATAAACCACGGTGTAATCACGTTTAATTTTCCAACAACTGTATCTGGGAGGCGGGGCAGGTGTGAGGGGATTCAAAGTTCATTGCTCAGCCGGGGCGGGACCAATGCTCATATATCTTAGACGCCGCTTTGATAAAACCCAACAACAGCGCGGCTGATCAAAGCAGGAACTTGGTAAGGGTTCCGAGATATGTTTTACAGGAGATCCAATAAACATGTTGGCTATGCAAAAATGAATTCCAGCACTTATGGCAAAAATGAAATGAATAGGCTAGAATCAATACACTTTTGTTTATCTTTTTGGATTAAAGTTGACTAGAGGTATCTATTTTCGATACCTACCTATACGGTGCGGTGCACTGAAAAATGTATAAAAAATATTATTTTATTTTAGGATTTTCAGTGCGTTAATTTACCAGATGTTTTCAACTTTCTATAATTTTTAGATTGAACATTGTTTTAAGAGACTGGGTACTATATAAAGCTATGAAAACACAATGACATCTAGTAATTCGACAAATACCAAGACATGTTTTTAGTTTTTATCAAAGATGAATTTTTACTAGGTACTAGGTTTTGACGTCGGGCAGTCGAATGTGGCCTGAACGGACTTGGACTTAATCTCCACTGAACTTATCAAGGTGTTCGTTCGTTTGCTTTTCACAATATTCTAAACGAAAATAATTTTCTCTTTGTTCGAAACTTGGCTTTTGTTTTGTACAGGTCCAATAAATACGCGACTTTCGAAGGTTTAATATACGTAAATGGGATTTCCAGTAATTTTGACGCTTTGATATTTGAATTGTTTGATATTGTGGATGACGCCGAGCAAAACAATATTAAGTATATTTATAATTTATATTAATTGTAGACACCCATAATTATAAAATATATAATTTTACAAAATACAGAAAAAATATAGTGCAGTCAACAGTCACCCTTATTGCTCAGGTAAGCAATCCCTACCAGACAGTCTTTGACTAAATAAACAGAGTTTTACTAACATGATTTTATTTTCCCATTGATGCCTTAACGTGGTTCCGCGCAAAGTTAAAAGTAAATAAATTGTTCGTTTTCAAATTAAAAAATAATCTGAACTAAATAATCTGACAAAATCTAGGGAAATAATACATAGTTTAGAAAACTAAAAAACACGCTTTCTGTCCGCCATCTTGGACGTCCGCCATATTGGATTTAAGTCCCGTGACTGTTTTTTTCGTATTCCTGACAGCAAACCCTTTCATTTGATACCCATATCATGGGTGTGGATTTCAAACAGCCAGTTCGCCATCTTAGAGAGGCCGCCATATTAGATTTGTAATGACGTTTCTTAGCTAATCATGTATTGTCATCAAAACTCAGAGCGTGTGCAAAATTTCATCCTAATCGAAGATCGGGAAGTGGGTCAAATTAAGATTCCAAGATTTTTTTCGTAAATGTAATGGGGAGGCCGCCATATTGGATTTGTAATGAAGTTTCTTAGGTAGTCATGTATTGTCATCAAAACTCAGAGCGTGTGCAAAATTTCATCCTAATCGAAGACCGGAAAGTGGGTCAAATTAAGATTCCAAGATTTTTTACGTGCATGTAATGGGGAGGCCGCCATATTGGATTTGTAATGACGTTTCTTAGGTAGTCATGTATTGTCATCAGAACTCAGAGCGTGTGCAAAATTTCATCCTAATCGAAGACCGGGAAGTGGGTCAAATTAAGATTCCAAGATTTTCTTACATACATAGTTACTTACAAGTGAAGCTAATATAAAGCGTGTAAAAAGGCAACAACTTACCCTACGTTTAACAAAATGGGAGGTTAATGTCAACTGCCTTTTCCAGCTACAAACGTCTTTCGGCTGAAATTATGTTGTTGATGGTATGGTGGTGTACGAAAAATAACATAATCAATAGTTTACTACTTTTTCAACAAATGTCGTCTGCTAGCGTATATCGATAAAAAATTTCATTTTTTGCTTCGATTTATAGATAGTTTTATAGTAAACTTCCTTTCCCGTATTCTAAAGCTGGTAGTGAAAGTGTTAAACTACAAAGACCTATTTATTGTTCGTTCAGAATTTATTGATATTTCTCTGACATAAATTATTAATTCCAGATATGATTTCTATAGCGCGTCATTTTCAGGACAGGATGATTAAAATGGAGCATTTTAATAAAATTCTCAAAATGAAATAATGTTCAAAGCTTATAATGCTTCAAACATGTATTATACAAATATTTTCTGTTTGTACTGACTATTTAATGCTCTTTTCCCCAAAAAAAGACATGTATCAAGTTGATACATGTCTTTATCAACGCGTCTAGGGGCGGTTCGGGGAGCCTCGGACCTCGACCTAGCGCGTTGATACTAAAAAACATCTAAAGTAAAAAAAGTAAAGTTTATCATCATAAAGCTATAGCTTTATTTTGAACGCTAAATTGCTTTCTATGCCATTTTACATAAAGGCTAGTATATAAAGGGCATTGTGTTGACAGGATGATAATTAACACAATAATGGAGGAGATAGCAATAAATCATTGGTATTGTGCGTCACAGTGGCGGCTTGACGCTTTGCCTCATTACCGGCCAGTATTATGAATTTATGTCGTGCTGCTTGTTCTACCCCTAACCGACCTTATAAGCAAAGCAAAGCAAAAAGTAATTTATTTTCCTAAATAGTAATACATAACAAACTGTGATCCTGGCCCTCAAACTAGGAAATCCTGTGCTATGGGAAGCCAGCTCTTTCTTCAATTGTGGACTACTATTTTTGGTTATGAATACCTAAGTAGGTACATAATTTGCTTATATTATTATGATACAAAAAAATATTTGCAAGTGGGTAGATTGAGAAAAATATACAAAAACAGTGACCTTATAACCTTTTCGCGTTTTGTTTTGACAGGTTTCGTATTGTAAAAGCTCTTTGTAGAAAGCTATACTCGTCCTAGTTCAACAAACGTAAAGACTCAATTTTCAATGCCTGTTATATCAATTCATCTGTTTAACCAATAACAACTGCGATCTGCCAACAAAACAATTTTATTTCTCTTTTGTTTGTGATTTTTGCTGCCGGACTAATGATTCTTCCTGATGTACCGACACAAGTCTGTCTATCTATCTTTTTCTTCTTCTATCTATCTATCTTCTTCTATACTGTCCTAAAACTTAAGAACCGGCGTGTCTGTACATTGATATGTTTAAAAAAAAACTGATTGTAGGTGATAAAGGTAACAATCCGTCTGGCTGGCTGTCTGCCTGTCTGTTTGTACACGCTAATCTCTAGAACTACTGGACGGATTTTAATGAAACTTTACAATAATATAGCTTATACAACAGAATAACACAGGCTACTTTTTACCGCGGGAAAATACTTCTTTCCCACGGGAAAACCTGTTCCTGGATGGAAGTGGAAAGCTAGTAATATCTATATATCAAGTGTCTATAGGTACATCTGCATTAATTACATAACAAACGTGGCCAATTTTAATGGAAAAGCTTCACAAGTGTGGGAGTAGGTAAAAATTTTACACATACAAGTATTACGGATTTCCACAAGATAGCAATCAATGGTCGTATAATATACGCTGCTATTATGATTTTTCTTTTGTGAAGATAATTTTCTGTCGAGCCCACAATATTGCGGGCGGCGTATTTCTCTAGACAGCAGTATTTAATTTGACAGCTAACTGACAGAGGCCAGGCCGCATCAGATCCAGGAATCCAATAAGCCGCATCCGAAACAGTTATCGAGTTATCAATTTTGTTTAGAAGTGTCGAAAATAGTTACATTATAAGCGAGTGACGGCTTATCAGAAACATGCTCAGAAATAAACGTTTCGTAGGCACGGTTTATATAAATATTAAAGTGGCATGGCTCGGACGTATGACGGAAGCGTTTAGTTTTTTTTTTTTTTTATTTGACCTATGCATGTGTCGTAAAGGTATGACCAATCAAGCTTCACCGCACTTGAGCGTTTAGTAAAGGATACACTTAAAAGCTTATAAATACGGAAACAATATGCTCTGTCATTGGTCTTGAGCAACTTCTTCAAAGAAACTAAGCCGCGCCGTGGTTAATACCAAAGTGGCGCATGGCTGAAAGCGTGCAGTTAAAGAAACACAATACAATATTAACCTATAGTACGTGTAATAGGGTTGTGTTTGTCATAACGAGAATTGCGCCCGCGCTACCAGACGAACGCTTGGGCTCGAGCGCAATTTATCGTTACGACGAATACGACCCTATTACACGTAGTATAGGTTAATATTGTATTGTGTTTCTTTTACTTCACGCTTTCAGCCATGTGCCACTTTGGTATCAACTGTTTCTTTGAAGAAGTTGCTCAAAGCCAGTGACACAGCATATTCTTTTCGTATTTTAAAGCTGTCATTTACGCCTTGTACACTGTACAGGTATAACATGCGTCCAACAACTAGCAGATTTAAAAAAAAATCGTTCCGTTGAGCATGATTGAAGAAAGTTGTACATCGTTTTACCCGAAAGTCGTCCACTGCTGGACAAATGCCTTTTTTAGGATCTCCGTAACATTAGGTCCTACGTCGTTCCGTTCACAGGAATATTCGCAACGATATTTGCTGTTCAAGCTGGCTATATATGGTAGACCGGGTTGGTGTTTTCCGGTTAGGTACCTAACGACCCGACCGACCCTACAGATCTCACTGACACGTCCTAGGCTTTGGCCTCAAATGGAAAGTAGCATTCTTAGTGTGGGAATATTCCCAGGAACGGCATAGCACCCACGCTGTCTTTCGGTGCGTGGTTGTCACTCACCGAAAACAAAAATTCCTGGATTAGTGAGCAATATGTCTCGCCCACAGCTAATGTAACTTAAAGGTTAAATCTCTAAGTATACTTATTTACTACGGATCTGATACTTTTTAAATTAAGAAAATAAAATAAAAAAATACCTACTAGAAAAGAAATAATTGAAAATTGTAATAAACTAAAATAAATTTATGTATGCAACTTGGATAGAACTTCTGCATTTTACTTTAATTAGTTTTCTATAATAATACTGTTCTTATTAAACAAAAAATTTAAAATTTATTACCAGAATTTATTTATTTATTTTCTGGTAGTTACCAGATCTAGACCTGGTGTCTTTTGATCTGGAATTCTGGTCTGATATTTTACAGAGCTATCTATACAGGTCGATAAAATGAAACTCCAAAATGTATATCACTTTTGTGTAGATTTATTAAGTAAATCTAAGTAAGTAATAAGTAAGTACTCATATATCAATACCTGCTTACAAAATAGGCGGGAGAAATTGAGCTCGCAAACTTTTTCGCTCTCAGGATGGGTTTCCGGAGTTTTTCCGGCCTGCTGGTCCAAGTAGCAAAAAATATCGCTTTTATAAAAGTTCCTTTTTATGCCGTTGAAAACCTCATAAAATACAAATATCGCGCGAAACACGTGCACGTAATGTCTGAAGCGTAAAGGTGAAAACTTTTATACGAGCGCAACTGAAAACAACGATGTGCTATGCTGTAAAAGAAACCGCATTGTAGCAACACACTGTATACCTTAGTGGTTTTCTCCTAAAGTAGCTATAATGTTTTATTTTTTTTAGAATTACTGTTAAGATTCTAGATGAGGGCGAGACAAGACCGACCGTGTTGTAATCTCTGTTATAGGCCTTAATCATGGTCTAAGAAAACAAGGTCTAACCATTAGACCACGTGACTGACACAAACCTACGTCATCTTACGTAGGCTTGTGTCAGTTACGTGGTCTAACGGTTAGACCTTGTTTTCTTAGACCATGATCAAGGCCTATAACAAAGATTACAACACGGTCGGTCTTGCCTTGCTGTTCATCCTTGTCGAATGCTTGTTAATAGACAAGGATGAACAGCGCAAAACGACTAGGCTAGGCTTGTGTCAGTCACGTGGTCTAACGGTTAGACCTTGTTTTCTTAGACTATGGCCTTGATCCAGTAGTGTACGTGTCTTTCGGCTGAAATGATTACGATGACAGACGATGAAGAAGAAGACGATGACGATGAAATCATTACATTACTTTTAAGGCTAAGAAAGTATATTGTACGAGTATTGTATTGTATTGATCCTACCAGACCTAATTTCACAAAGGAAAAATTGTAAGATTCTTAAAGATTAATTAATTATGACTTCAAATCATTCACTAAAAGTGAAACTTCGGCCAGGCAATTTTAAAATTATATATTTTATTTTACAAAGCTTAAGAAAACTTTGGAGGTTTTTGTAAAAAATATCAAAGATATTAGAGCCGAAACGCAAGAGGAAATAGTCCGTTAATTAGCTCTGTTACCGCAAAAACATTGAGTTCCAAGAAAACCTTAAAATAGTCTTATTATACAATAAAGAAAAATAAGGTCTCGTATAAATTTCTTAGTAAAATTTTCGTTTTCGTGTTTTGGCTTTTTTTGGAAGATTTTTCCCATTGTTATTTTATTTTCCTCAGTTAATAAGGATCAGTATTTTAGCTTTTCTTTCAAAAAGCTTTAAGAGTCTGTAAGCTGTTGCCATTACTCTAGAAACTTTCAAATCAGAAGCTAAATCTTGATCATTACAAGCCAGTTCTTTTATGTAACTTCTGTGTCAGAGCGGTTGTTAAACAAATAAAAGGTTAAAAATGTATTAAAATGATCATGACACCCCAATTCCATTACATCATTAAACGAATATAAGAAGAACCAAGAAAAACACTTCTTATTTATTATACGATAGGTGTATTGTATTGATTAATCAAATCAAATACAACAAATTGTAGTAGAATAGTCACAATAGTTCAATCTAAATAATCACGAGAAATTCTAAAAATGTGTCAGGTTTAATTTAATACAGCGAAGCGCGCAGACTGTCCTTGCTCTTAGAATTTAATACTATGACGTCATTTTCTATCCAGGACAAACGACCCACACATAGCTGTCACAGCAAGTTTAGTAGCTAAGTACCTCTTAGTAGTCAAGTTTTGGTAGCGCTTGGTAGTCAAGTTTTGATAAGCTGTTCAAGTTTGTATGGCTAAGTATACAGACTTCGCCACATTGTATCTACGGTAATCAACAACATTCTGCAACTATCAAGAGACTTATGCTCTTGTGATAGAGGTCAGTTTTGAAGTGGCTTATGCGCTGTTGTGTGTACGTGTCGTTAAATGATGAGGTATTGCGGGTTCCAAACTATGAGGGCTCTTAAAGGACTCGTATATCCTTAAGAGAATATTACGTTTATAGTGGAAACTAAATATATAAGTACAGAGTTTGTTTTGTTTAACGCTATAGTTGAATATTGATTGAATACCAAAATTTCTGCCAGTGCTAAAAATACAATTTTTGATTACTCCTATAAATCACAGTACTACTTTGCCTACTGCTCAACCAGACTGGTTTTTTAACATAGTCCGTGAATACTTTTCATATAATTCCATACAGAGATATGAGTTTTTAGCGTAAAATAGACATCCAATGACATAGGTACGTCCATTTTTTTAATACTAATATTTCTACCAGCATTTATCTACAGAATCTAATTACAGGTAATTATATACTTCAGTCTGCGGTCTAAAACTGCATATATAAACAACATCTTATTATAAGTATTATCAATTAAAAACTTGTGAAATAATTACCGAACCCAATGATAATTAGTGCTATTCCATTAATATAATTAGTTAGTTTAGTTAATATTTGACAAGCAACTCAAAATGGTGTTGACTATTGATCTCAGGGTTATTATCAATATTATAATTGTATATCATGGAGATTGCTCCATGATACAATGAAACAACAAAATATATGTACGTACATAAAACATGATTAAATTTTCTTCAATCGTCAGTTCAGTACAGAGCTCAGCCCAGTTATTCATCTTCACAGTTTTAAGCTTCCGCTGTTTATCTCGGCAACATGTCACATTGCTGTCAAATATTTCGCCGGTAAGTGGAATTCCCTCAAGAATTTTCGCAGAAAAAGCGCAATAACTGTCAAGCGAGCGATACGCGCCCTGCGACCATACCTCTCTCCATTTCTGTTTATCTTCACTTTATGGGTTTTCTATTTATAAAAATGCGATTTCGAATTATCAGAGTTTCCAAAAGTTGTTGTTGGTATAGCTTCACCTAACTAGATATTATAGTAAGAATAAAGTAACAACAAAAATATAAATAAAGTACCAAATGCACCATCAGCTATTATAGAAGCCATTTTAAGAAACACTAGCGCATAGCGCTCAACTGACTATGAGTTAAAATGATCGAGTCGCATTAAAGGTCGCAATGGCCAAAATTGGTTAGAAACCATTGTAGTGTGAAGTGGACACATGTAACGAGACGCGTATTGCTTGCGTTAGCATTTTAAATATTACTTAACATAAAATATAACTTAGATATATACATTCATTATACGTTTAGCTCTCGACTAGTAAACAGTCTTTTATTCAATCTCTTAGGACACTTGCACTTTGCACCATAATAAACTAATATTTTTAAAGTAGACTGAATTTCTGATTGCGTGATGTTTAAGCTAGTTAATTTGCATCACATGATCATGAAAAAAATAGATTGAATAGGTATATACAGAAATAAAACACCAAACTTTAGCATCAGCATTTCCAGACTACACCTCCAGCGGCGATTTCTTTTCAACGATAACTTACAGAAATATTTACGCGTACAGTAACAGTAGGTACTGTAGTTTATCGCCTATTCAATAACGCGAATAAAAGGAAAAATTCTTTTGTTGTTTTCCATAAATTTTTGTTTATCCGACAGCGGTGTCTAAAATGGAGCAGATTAAATGGACCTTGCTTTTTTGAATGGTGAAAATACTTCAAAGAAAGATTTGTATACAAATATTTAAAAAATGCGGCTAAAGATGAAAGAAGTCTTTCTTCTGATCAATTTAATACAAAATGATTACAGTAAAAAAAGGATAATACAGAAACAATGTTAGCGAAAATCTTCTCTTAATTAGTAAAACAGGATAGGTATTACGCTTTTAGCTTTTTTTTACAATTACATTTCATGTGAAACATCTATAGGCGAGGGGTAAAACTGATCATAGGCGTGGCGACCGTGGCGAGCGGGCGTCGCCACGCTATATTTACTAAAGAAAACAATATACTTTAATAGTGGTATCACTATTAAAGTATATTAGGTATACTTATATCCGTACTTATGATACATCTTGTACTACACCATCTAGCCTGTAAAGATACTTGAAGCAATCACAAACATACGGCTCACCATTTCTTTTTTCAAATTACAGAATACGTAAATGATTTATGAATTCCCATGGTCTAAGAAAACAAAGTCTTGCATTCGGACCACGTGAATTGACACAAGCCTACGTCATCATGCTGTTCATTTAATAGATCACAAGAAAGACCTTGTTTTCTTAGACCATGATGAAATCCTAACCAGGTGACATGATTTGATTGCATTTTCAAATAATAATAAAACTTATTAACAAAAAATTAAAGCCGTATAAACTGAAAAGCAAAATCTCTATCTGTCTCTATGTTACCCATAAACCATTGTACTGATTTTTATGAAATTAGGTACAGAGATAGAATAGACTTCGAAGAAGGACATAAGCCACCTTTTATAGCAGAAAAAAACATATTTTCTATGGGAAAATCTAGAATCAGTATTCTCCTGTTTTCTAAGGTTTGGATTTATTTAGTAAAAATTTATATTGTACATAATTCAGAGTACACCCTTTTTATTAAAAAGAGAATTATCATAATCGGAATACTCTACAACAAGTTATGCGTGGTTATAAGTATATAAAAAAAATAAACGCAGCGACTTGAAAACCTTCACCGTTTTTCGTCGGTTAAAAACGGACATCAATCATTTAACGAGCTTGTTACCCAAACAAAAGTAATCAAAACAAAAACTGAGTTACAAGATAACAAATAAGCCGTTTTATTAAAAGCTTACAATGAAGGAAATATTAAAAGGAAACAACATGAAAAACTAATTACGGAACAGCAATTACTTACGCTACAAAGCTTGATTGCATTTTTTCTGGTACAACACTAATTAGAGGCAATGAAAAATCGGGTAAAACTGCAAACGCAAATGATGGCTGCAAAAAACTGAAGTAACGAGCAGGTTGTGCCTCTGCGAAATTTGTTATGTAACAGTCTTTATAATCTTTAACTGCATTTTCACCAAAATATTCTTAATTAAAACAAAAATATAGAACCGATTTCAGAAATTCTTTCACCATTAGAAAGCTACATTCACCTTGAGTAACACAAGCTACATTTTACCAGGGGAAAATGCCTCATTTACACGGGAAAACTGTTAACTCGGGTGGAGCCGCGGTGGAAAGTTAATGTAAGTATAAAAATGTAAAATTAATAAAATATATATATTTTTTTATATTCAGCGATTCAGGGACAGAAAAAACCTTAATAGCGTCGTTTTTTTGTTATTTAGTCCCTTTTTCGAAATTATTACAAGTTAAAAGACCGAAACGAAACTTGTAGTATGATATTTGTCTCGCTTTTATTTACACGTGTAAAAGGCAATTTAGTTCCATGTGGAGGGGAACGGGAATATAGTGACGCTCTCGGACTACATTATTAGCATTGAGGAATTACGTACAAGTAGTAGAGAAGACATCTCGAACACATTATATGCGCCAACATGGCAGCAGTTGGAAGCGGGCGAAGTGCGCGGCGAGAAGAAAAACAAAAGACAAACGCCGTTGTTGTTAGAGGTCGCGATCTCCAAATCTTATTCCTATGAGCATAGAATAAATAATAGTAGTACTAGGTACAGAAGGCGCACTCTCTGATAGCAAACTTGCGAATTTAATTCTAGCTACCACGCCACTAATGTTCAAATTACTTTGAACGCGTTTAACTTGACCCTGGCTTTAATAGCCTACCGTTTGTCGTTGCGCTCGTATTAAGACAAAATGCACCTTAAGACCGCGCCGCGAGAATCCGTATTACCACAAAATAAATAATAGCGTCTTTTCTACTAACTGGCCTCAAATATGAGGCCGCCCGGCGTAGGTACATTGTGGAGCTCTGGCGCGGAGTGCGCCGCCGGGCCTGCTATGAATGCGATTCGTTTCCATATACGCTAGTACAATTGTAGTTCAATGATTATAGAGTACTTTGTCGGGAATATTGCGAGGTATTTGATGCTGTAGCACGCTTTATAGCGTATTGAAGTAGCGTCGGACGTGACATCTTTTTGAAGCTCAAGTTTGTAAATGTATTGTGATTTCGACCTTCTTGGTAGGTAAACGAAATGAAAATTCATAGTTTTAATAATTCGAGGATTTGTCAAAAGAACTTACCATTTTTGGCCTCTCAGCTTTAAGTACCCGATAGTTTGCGTATGGATTTCTTCGTTGAAAATTCCTTCTCACAGGGGAAACCAGATGCAGACGACGTTTATTAACACTTAAAAACATAACAAATTAAACATAAAGATTTCCCAGACTGTATGCACCGTGCAATCTGCGCCCCGCGTATCGCTCGCGGCTGCGCTCTGATTAAACTCATAAATCGGCCGCCAGATGGCGCGAGCGGCGCTGTAAATCTGCAACCAATGCCGCATTTGTCTCTATTTCTCTATGGAAATCTGACTAAAATTGCTAGCTGAAAGATAGGCCCTTCAAGAGCGAAGCGCGCTTTTCCCACCTCTCGGGGCTCTCTTACTCGTCCCTTCACATGAAGGTAACTAAGAAAGAAAGAAAGAAAGAAAACTTTATTTGTTATAAATGTGGTAGATAGATGGTAAGTACGTGTATATGCACTAAATTAAAGTATCACACATTTAATCAATTTTAAATTGATAAACAAATAGGGAGAGAGACACACACAATACATTTTAAAGTAGCAATAAATCATTAAAAAAAAAAAAACTAACATACACACGCAAGCATCCTAACTTCTAAATCTATAGGAGAGAAAATCTCGTACATTATAAAATATATAATCGGACAAAAAATTATACAGAGCACTTTTAAATTTGTTGATAGGCAAATCCTTCATACCAGCTGGCAACTTGTTGTACAATTTAACGGCCATATTGTAAGAATTGTTCGAGAAACATGCTGTTCTAGATGGAAGAGTCATCAATCGATTGGGATACCGGGGGGTGCAGAAAGTGCAAGCTATCAAACTATCAACCTGTGTGTCATTTTCAACCCCCAACTAAAAAGAAGGTCGTTTGACGTGTGAGTCTGTCTGTCTGTGGCATCGTAGCTCCTAAACGGATGCGATTTTGATCTGGTTTTTGTCGTTTGCAATGTGTCACAATCGAGAGTGTTCTTAGCTATGATCCAAGAAAATATCTTCAGCCATTTGAAGATTATCAGCTCTTTTCTAGTTGTTGAAAGGATCGAATAAGCGGATTTGAGGCGGGAGTTTCTAATTTTACATTATAACTATATTATATGTCTTTCACTGTTTTTTTAACCTCTCTAATTCCGTGTCGTATGGTCATGGTATCCAGTGTGCTATTATCATCACATAGTATAACTCTCTAATTCCGTGTCGCATGGTCATGGTATCCAGTGTGCTATTATCATCATCATCACATAGTATAAAACAAAGTCGCTTTCTCTGTCCCTATGTCCCTCCCTATGCCCCTCCCTTTGTACGCTTAAATCTTTAAAACTACGCAACGGATTTTGATGCGGTTTTTTTTTTTTTAATAGATAGAGTGATTCAAGAGGAAGGTTTATATGTATAATACATGCATAATATACTGAAGGATAACCCACAATAACCATTTTCCCGTGCGGAGCCGGGGCGGGTCGCTAGTTTAATAAAAAATAACACAGAATATACCGTGAAATTTTACTGGTTGTTGATCCGCAACATAGTGATACTAAGTACTCATGAAATTGAACAACTTTCCCTAAGGAACATAAATTGAAATATCAAAATTACAATTTAACTTGACTGAATGGGCAGCGCTTCAAAAGAAGCAGAAGTACGCCAACCTCTCCAACACGTACTTGTTTGTGCCATTCGCCGTGGAGGTGGCAGGGCCCTGGTGTAGGGACGCCAAATAATTTATCAGGGAATTGGGGCGTAGGATGAGGAGGTGTGGTGCTGACCCTAAATCGGAGGCTTATTTGGTACAAAGAATTTCGTTGGCGATCCAGAGGGGCAACGCTGCTAGCATAATGGGCACGTTGCCGTCGGACGCAGTGCGGGAAGATTTTTTGACGTAGCTTCGATTTGGCTTAGTTGTTTTGACTATTTTGACTGTATCTGTGTGTATACTGTGATATTTATTTTTGAAATTATTTAATTTAACTTGTCATACGAAGTGGCCGGTCAGGTGACGGAAATTAATATGAGAGGTTATTATTTTTAAGATTTCAACCTTTATTCCTTAGGGAAAGTAGTTCAGTTTTAGAGTATTTCAGTTTCACGGTGCATAATAGTAGGTAAGTACTAGCGCAATGGTAATAATAGAAAGTGTGGTTGTGTGTATAGTATAAGTAGGTATAACTAAACTATGTGGCTATTCCTTCATAGACCGCGGACTAATAAGTTAGTAAAAAAAATCTTCCGATTCCAAGTTTTTAAATGAAATTTTTTATCTATCTGTATTAGTATAGATAGATAATTAAATACTAATATTATAAAGAGGAATGGTTTGATTGTTTGTTTGCATCGAATAGGCTCCGAAACTTCTGAACCGATTTCAAAAATTATTTTACTGTTCAGTAGCTACATAATCCCTAAGTAACGTAGGCTCAAAATGCATCTCTTTAGGCTCATTCATTTCGAATTTTAGTAAATCGACAATGAATCGTATGATTGATTTTAAAGGTTTAATTATTTTAGTCACACAGATCTTGAACTAAACATTTCGCGTGTTATTATTTTATCTAATAAACAAAATTTCTGTCAATTCCCCAGATGCGGTCTCACACCGATACAATCATATTTTCCATAAATCTCATGGCTCCAAAATACCTGCAAAATGTATTTTTATTTTGTCGTTGATAATTTTTTACAGATTAAAGCTATAAATTGGCATGACTCATGCTGCGAATCTGTGAAGGATCGTCGTCATTACCAGTTGATTGGCATATTCCGTCGATTGAAATGTGTAAAAAATTACAGTAGAATTTTTTATTTAAATTGGGCTTTTTGGCATTCAAATTTGTAAGCTACTCAATGGGGGCAAGGTGCAATCAAGGCTTTTTTATACTAAAAGTGAATCTTTGTGCCTTGCAGTTGTTTCTATGCATTGACACATGGAGGAGACTAAACCGACACCATCCAAGTTGGAAGCAACCGGCGGCCTCAGTGACGCAAAAAATAATATTTCATTTAATGAAAAGAAAAAGCTATTTTTGAAATCAGTGAAATTAAGTCGGACGTGACACGGAAGCGCCGCTTATTTGCGTGCGTGGGCAACGTTTGAAATGAGCTTAATACAATATTTCCTACCCCTAATCTCGCTCGACCAATTATATTTCATATAAATCATTCCAAAGGAAAAATATTACGAACTGAAATAAACCACAATAATCGTGAAAACGAAACGCGCCTGCTTACTTGTGAGAAAGGTTTAATGACCAACTATGAATAATTGATTGACCGACCTTAGACAGGGTGTTATTTTATTAGTGCACAATATTTTAAGGAAAAAACCTACCTATGAAACTGAAAAACTTTCGTCAAGGAACATATGGTACAGTCTAGCGCGCAGTAGGCGATTTGCATACCCCCACCACTTTCTCCAGCGTTCTTTTTACATGACGCGACTTATACCTTCAAATCTATACTAATATTATAAATAGGAAAGGTTTGATTGTTTGTTTGTTTGTTTGCATCGAATAGGCTCCGAAACTACAGGACCGATTTCAAAAATTCTTTCACTGTTGAGAAGCTACATGATCCCTGCCTGAGTAACATAGGCTATATTTTATTTAAAAAATAAATAAAGGATCCTTACTAAAACTTCAATAATGTAACCCAAGGTGTAAAAAAATACCTAAAATATTCCTAATAATTGAATTGGCTCCAAAACTACTGCACCGATTTTAGTGAAACTTGGCACAAAGATAGAATAGACCTTGGAAAAGAATATAGGCTACGATTTACCGCGGGAAAATTCCTCATTCCCACGGGAAAATTGTTAATCGGGCGGAGTTGGCACAAAGATAGAATAGACCTTGCGGAAGAACATAGGCTAACTTTTACCGCGGGAAAATGCCTCGCGGGCGGGCGGGCGGACGGAGCCGCGGCGGAAAGCTAGTCTGAAATATATAAGTTTTCAGCCATTACTTGAGTTACAAATAAGGTAGGCGATATTGTGAGCTACCAACGGAGCCCAAAATTAAAATCAAACAGATTTGTACCCAGTCTCAGACCACTTAAATCGATGTTCAAGCAAATATTTCTTAAACTTAAGGCAGCTGAAACCTGCCCTAGGTTTATTATTGACTGTACCAGAGAGGTTGTTAGTATTTACGGCTCGAGATGTTGCTACAAAATAAGCGATATTAAACTCTTATACAAACGGAACAAGATAAAAGTTGGAGTGGAGTGAATTACGAGTGTTTCTCGCAACAAACTTCTCGGTACTTTATTTGCCTCCACTCAGTACACAAGTTTTAATATAACTGGGTTTGCTTATTTTTTATACGCGTAGATGTAATAACGCTCAGAATAATGAAAAAGTTGTTGTAGTTCATCCTATTGCTAAGTCGTTAGCTAAGAACAAAGAAGATTCGAAGTTTATTATTGCTAACGAGAGCCAAAATTATATCATCTTCTTTTTTCATCGACCGCCCTTTGACCAACTCTGCCAGAAATTATTGTGCCGCCTAATATAAAGATACGCCTATAAAGATACCTTTCTATGTAAAAGGATGAAAATGTCCTAAAATGTAATTAATCAGAAATAAAAAGTATTCTTTATACAAGACTAGCGACCCGCCCCGGCTCCGCACGGGAAAATGGTTATTGTGGGTTATTCTTAGGGATATTATGCATGTATTATAGATATAAACCTTCCTCGTGAATCCCTCTATCTATTAAAAAAAAACCGCATCAAAATCCGTTGCGTAGTTTTAAAGATTTAAGCGTACAAAGGGACATAGGGACATAGGGACAGAGAAAGCGACTTTGTTTTATACTATGTAGTGATATACTACTTTGGTTAAGTTTATATAGAGCCACGTGTTTTATAAATAAAAATCAGCATAATAATATAAGCAGTGAGGATAACCAAGTCGGCTTCCGCAACTTGACTTTGAGCAACTTGAAGTGACCCCAATTTTGGAAAGGCTGTAGGTATAGAATGAGAAATTTAATAAAGAAAATATTTGATTAAGTGTCCAATATTTAGCTTATCCAAAAGTAACATTGCTATGTCTATCATGGTTAGCTTATAGGCATTTCAAGCTTTAAAATTGTTCGATTTTTGAAGATGATTGATTGAATTCGTTTAACTTTCAAGCACCATCTTACCTACCTCGGCGTCCTTTAAAATTGATCAATGCTCCTGTTTCTAGAACTAACTTAAAGGCTAATTCTGCTGAATCTGGTTAGATAAAAGATAAGGTACTCGTACTATAAGTGATACCGTTGATATTTTTAATAATACTCGTTATACCTAATATAATTAAAAGCTTAAACTTAATTCCACCACAAAATAAATAATATTATGATTCTACGTCGTTTCTGCTAAGTTGATACTTTTCTCATTATCTGTTTAGATATTTTTTGTTAATCTTTGTACAGTAGCCAGCACTTGCGGCTGGACATGTTGACCTTGACAGCGCCAGTATTCCGTAGCGGTAGGGGTCAATAATAATTGCGTAGTGCGAATGTCAAACCGCATGTGCTGGCTTCTGTACCACCACAGGTTGAACCAAAAATAAATAAATCGTTTTGTGCTTCGAAAGGCAAAAAAGTAATGATCATAATAAGCCACAATCGAATATTAATAATCGACTGAGAAATGTTGACATCTGAATTAGCATAACAATCTGCCTTCTCGAAATAAAAAAAAAGTACTATTTTGTACAATATAATATGTGGGACATCTCACACATAGCCATCTGACCACAAACTAGGCAAAGAGCCTGTACTATGGGTGTCAGACTGCTGATATACATACATATACAACATACAACATCCAGACACAAGGCTAACACACGAATGTTTGCCTTGGGTGGGATTCGAACCCTCGACCCTGTTCTAGGATAGGAAGGCAGACGCACTACCAAATAGGCTACGTACGGGGCCGTCAAAATGGTTGTATGGACGACGACGTGCAAAATTGATTTTTTAGCTTCTGAAGGGGGGGAATTTATTTGGGGATGTTATTTAAAACTGTTTACTAAGCACGTTCTTTCAGTATTTACTAAGTCTTCACTGTACAAGAAGCCCTACTTTGAACTGTATGGTAACTTAATACGCAACTGGAGAACTCCACCGGGAATATAAACGCGTATAATTTAAAGTTTAAACTCATGAATTTTGTTTAAAGGGAATATTTTAGGGGAGTGTGTGCGATTACAGCGAGCGAGCACGCAGAAGACGATGCTTTTAAATTGCTTGTACAGTTAAGAGCAGAACGAGCTATACACTTTTTTTTATTATAAACTAGCGACCCGCCCCGGCTCCGCACGGGAAAATGGTTATTGTGGGTTATCCTTCAGTATATTATGCATGTATTATACATATAAACCTTCCTCTTGAATCACTCTATCTATTAAAAAAAACCGCATCAAAATCCGTTGCGTAGTTTTAAAGATTTAAGCGTACAAAGAGAGGGACATAGGGACAGAGAAAGCGACTTTATTTTATACTATGTAGTGATTGACATATGCTTGAGTAGAAAAAGTACGACGAATCAAGCTTCACCGGATTTGAGCTATACGCCTCGCGGTATTCTGTCATTTATTCGTCCATACAAAAATTGGTTTTGCCAGACACAGTTAGTATTATGTTAGTGAACGTTCTCGGATCCGGAAAGGAATTGGACATAGTGCGTAAACGCTTTTAACGTGAAGGAAAACATCGTGAGGAAACCGTACACACCTGCAAATTTATTCAAAGGTTGTGAGTGAAGTTGACCAACTCGCACTGGGCCAGCGTGGTCGACTACGGCCTACTCACGCTCATTTCAGGGTAGGGTCAAGCCCGCCGGTGGGAGCATATTATGAGCTGTTAACTTGTATACAACATCCAGACACAAGGCAAACACAATTGCTCATCACACCAATGTTTGCCCTGGGCAGAATTCGAACCCGCGACCCTTTGCTTTAAAAGGCAGAAGCACTATCGACTAGGGTACAAAACCGTTTGCTCTTAAGATAGTACGCATGTAGCTTGAACTGCTCTTGACTGTACTTTTTCCTCTTCTTATGCATGCACGCTCATTTTACCATCATGAATAACAAAAGTTGTATCCGTAACTCGTTTATCATCAACATTTTAACAGGTATTATTCCACTTGAAATAATTTCACTTATGAATTTTTAACAAGTTCTGAGAACTTGCTATTATTTTTCTTCACTAGAACTGCAAGCGGTGTGAAATAAGGACGGTTCACGTTTTTACTTTAAAGTGGATTTTACAGAATACAAATATATTACAAAACGTCGTTTTAGGCAAAATGACGTAGGCTCGTGTCAGTCACGTGGTCTAATTGCAAGACTTTGTCTTCTTCTAACCATGGCCATGACCGAAAATGGTCGGAAGCATCATCATTATCATCACACCTTCCTAGACGACCTTGGTGGAATGTAAATTTTTTAAATCATTTATCACCACTGCTTTGACCTTTAAAACTCTGTATATAATCCCTATTTTCCTAGAACACGTAGCCTACCAACTTAACACATTTATTTCCGCTAGTTCCCAACTTGCGAAAACAAGAGTTTTTAGAGATACGTGTTTTTGTGACTTGTCTCTTTTTACGACGTCTGTTAGAATACAAGTTAACATGTTTTTCTCTGAGACTAGACATTGAGTAATGCAAATGAAATAAAGAAAAACTAACATCCGTCGTAGTTTTTATCAAAACAACGAACTCTGGTTTTTTGTTAGTACAAAAGGGATTATTCATGAAAAAAATAAGATTATCCTACTGCTGGCCATATACCTACTTTCTTTTCGTCCAACAGGGACTACTATTTGGTTTTCTGTGGTCCAACGCTCTTGTAGTCTCGATCTTATGTCGTCAGTGGCACCCAATCTCCTTCAACGGCGTCGAAGTCATTCCAGTATCTCTTCCGAGCATTTTTTAACTGTTCTTTTTTTTTCCTCTTTAACTTGGTCACTGGTCACTATACCTTGGTATATAAGCACAAATATAGAAAAACACTAGTGGCGGCGCGAGGCGGGGCAATGCGCCCTAAAAATTACTATTGTACCTAAAAACATTAGGCATAGACATTTATTTTTCGTTTCATAAGTATGTTGTACTTTATCACCCTGTTGATGACATTAAGCAAGAATAGAAAAATAAAAACACAAATTAAAATAATCCTTTGTCTCTTAAATTACACAAGGTTAGGTTAGGTTAGGTTAGGTTAGGTTAGGTTAGGTTAGGTTAGGTTACCTAATGTCAAAAATTTCAGGTCTCATCATAAAAAAATTATAACAAAAGATCTTTCATGTTTTAACGTATAAAGTTTATGAACGAATGGCCCTCAAAGCCTGGAAGTGACAACAATGGGGAGAGCTACAATAAAATTAGCATTAGAATGTTCTGGAAGTGGATCGGCCATTTTGTGAAACCACTTCATGTCATACAGTGCGACCTCTCCGGGGAATAATGAATTGCACATGTTTGTGTGTGTGCGTGTGTATAAGTAAGCGAGCTAATTTACACCCACAATCAACCAAAATGCAAGTTGTTTCTTGACTATTCAATTTTTAGAAATTACAGAGGGATGGGAAAAGCGCGCTTCATTATTATAAGTGTAAATGACAAGAATTCCGTGTGTTTGTCTGTCACCGATGTCATATTCATCTGGATAACAATGAAAGAAATATTATTTAATTACTTATTTATTTACAGTTTTTTGCACAACAGTAACATATAAAAAGACGACAAAACAGGAACCTTTCTACTTTGACCTCGAAAAAGTATTTAATTTATTCCTATGGGAATAATAAAACTGCAGGGTAAAAGCTAGTAGGTATAACAGCTATGTTAAAAAATATATTCGAAAGAGCAAAAAAAAACTGATTTAATTTGTGTAAAGAACGTTTTGTTCATGACTCGGGCATTGGTCCACAAAATAAATAATTATGAGGAATTTCACAGAGCAGTAAATCAAAATAATTTACAGGCCACGAGAAAACCTTCAAGGTCATAAATTATTCATGACTTAGTGGAAATTACACCAATTAGCCAGACAATTTCCATTAAACGAAACGGCTGTGAAATTCACAGAGAATTAAATTGATTCCACCACGTCCCTTCTTTGTACTATCCCGCCCGGCTAATGTCTGGCTAGCTAGATAATAACTGGGTGCTATTTTAGTTAGTGACAAGTACAAAAATATTCATTTGGTTTTGAGGTAGGTTAACCTCGAAATCCACTCGATAAGAAGAAGATTTGATTGGTAGCTTGGTAGGCGATGTTGGTAGGTACTACGCGACCAAAACAATTAGACACATTTCAAACATGGCGTCACGGCCGGTCACGGGGATTAGTGCTGGGAATAAGGGCGAATATTGTACAAACCGCATACCTGTCATGTGTCTAATTGTATTGGTCGAGTAGTATATCGGGATATGTATGTATGTACCTTCACCTGACGTTCTCCAAATCTTTCGCCAGAAGTACGAGTATTTGTTCTATCCTGGTAAACAACCCATGAACTATAAAAAATAATAATTATATTTTGTCTTTACGTGGTATAATTATAAATTAAAGTAATTTTTTATTTATATATGTTTAATTTAATAAATTTATCTATGTTTTTACTCAATTAAAAATCTTGTCCCCTAAGAACGAAGTTACTTAAAAGTGATGTTATTATGATCAAGTTTTTTTTAATTCTTATTCATTATTCATAACAAAAATACTTATAACATTCATGTTTAAAATGATTAGGTATCAATTTTATTATTCATAGCACTGCTCACTATGATTGACCTGCATCACTGATTTTGTTATGTTCATCACTCATTTTGCTTACTCTAGCTTACTGCGCAAACCCTGTAATACCGCCTGATAAAGCATTCATTGCTAGGTACCCTACATTGTGCCGCAGTCAGCGTAATGAGAAACAAATATTATCTCCATTGGATTCGTAAATATTGTTCCAACTCCTGACGTTGCTCCGGCTCCGCTCCTAGTATCTTCATTGTAACCTTGAAAATTATTCACAGATTTCATACCTACAGAGCTCATTGGAAATTAATCTGTAATGTGAAAATTTCGTTCTGACTTCTTCACTATTTTCAAAAAGGGGAGGCTACAGGACAAACTACTAACCCGATCGTCTCTGTTTTAGGCTCAAATTGTAGTTGACTTGATTTTTCAGAGGAGCTTTTCTCAAATTTTTGATATCATTCTTCGTTTCCAAAATATCTATCGCCAAAAGTTTCGGAAAAAATTAGGAAACAATTTTTTTTTTTTACTATTGTTGCCATGAGTGTTTGCGATTTGCTTTTCTTGAATAATTATTTTTGCATCTTAAAGTTTTCGTGAATACGCATCTTTGAGTCTTTTTTGAATATCAAATCTCCACAACTCTCCGAAATGTAAGGGGATCGCACCTTTTCGTGAAATCGGGGTGGACAGAGCGAAAGAAAAAACATTTTTAATGTCAAAAGAAATTAAATTTTCAAATTTCAGTAAATCACTCACAGTTAACGTCATTGGGTGGCAAGACTAAGTATATTCTTAGAAAGCCTACATTGTTGTCAGTATGTCACCTTCTGACATGTTCAATCAGCTTTTACGTGTAATTTCACTTAGAAATTTTATTTTTATTCATCTATACCAGACGAGACGTATTGAAGTAATAATATTATTATTTTCTATTCGTAGCAAAGGTTACGTCTACGAAAGAGCGCTACGAAGCGTAGGCGTTTGCTACGACGACGATGTCAAAGCATAATTTTGTTATAGGTTGACATTATGATGATAATCCTTTCTCAATACATTTTTTTTATTTCAGTAGCATTGTAACTATATTTTGTTTTTAACTTCGTCAAGCCTAAAAAAAAAAAAAAAAATGAAAAAGAAATAAAAAAATAAAATAAAATGTTTATACAAATGGAACATTCAATGTTTTATATTCTTACAACAACAAAAAAAAACATTTTTTTGTAATGTAAAGATTGAACTTTGTTTAAAATAACAACGGAACAGACAGACTTTTCCAACTAAAATCCGAAACAATATAATCCTCCCATTTCCATTACTGTCGATGCGCCAGCCGAATCCGTTTTTCATCCGATTGGAATCGTCAGACAAACAGCCTAAGGCTTCAGCGAATTAATGAACGTGTTCCCAAAGAGATGGGAAATGTTCATTACTTAAATACTTCTCCGGAACTTGTTAATCTGAGGTCGGTTCTGCGCCGTTCTCTAATTGCTTGCTGTTCGAAAATTTTTATTGTAATTCTCTTACGTACCAGCTTTCGTGCCGAATGATCTCAATCGTAGGTAGGGCGCTTGCACCAATAGTTGACCATTTAAGTGGATTTAAAACTAAGAAATCATACTTGTTAATAATCATAGTATATTTATTTATTTTATTTATTATAAAATAAGCGTCAAATACGTGTAATCCAAATACCTAGGTGATTCTTGGTTATACGTCTTCAATAGTGCATAATTTTAAAAAAAATCTGTCAACCGTACTCGAATTTCAATTCACGAACAAGGTAGAGCAAAACGCCAAGTTTTTTGAAAATAGTGGTGTAAGTGGGGTTAAGCTTATTTGTAGAGATAGTGCCAGAAGTCAATGTGGCTCAATAATTCTGACAGTTCGGTTTGTGAGATAGGTCAAGTCAAACTCGAAACTCATACGATAAGCAAGCAAGCAACTGTAGTTTAGGACTATTATATATTCTGTGCTATAATTGGGTTCGTATGTGCCATACAATAAACCTTTTTATGGCAGTCGTGTAAAAATATCTTCGGATTTGTTCTCTATTGAACACATCTTCGTATAGAATAAGTACTAGTGTATGTACTTCGCGTGTTCAAACGAAGTGAAATCTGACTCAACGTGCGACATGCACCTTTAAACAGTAGGCCTACTATGTAAGTAGCGACAGGCTCGAGAAGCTGTCAAACGCGACATAGTGACCTTAGGGCCATAGTAGTTCTGTCAATATGTCGCGTTTGACAGCTTCTCGAGCCTGTCACTACTTACATAGTAGGCCTACTGGACTTGTATGCTGCGAGACAATAGTAGAGTTTATATGCGGCCTGTAACGCAGATCGCATCCGCTTTCTATTAGATATCTGCATATAAACTGGGAACCCGTCTCCTGCTCTTTTTAGTTTCTGTGGATACGCGGTTTTACCCTTTCCTCGAGTGGTTTATTCAAGTGGCGTTGTCCAACTTGTCCAAGACAAACAGTAAACTGCTGAACTTGCGCCGTCGCAACCGCGCCGCGAGGACGCCATCTTAATTAAGCCCAGGCGCAACTTTGTGACCAATTTATTAAAGTTACAATAGATTAACGTTTGGCTAAGCTTGTCGACTGTTGTTTGTCTAAAATTTTTAATTGGTTTGAATATGAAAATTGAGAAGAAGAAAATTCAATGTCAAATGTACCCACTTCCATGGACGTATTACCATAGTTACAATAACTATGTTACTAAGTCCATGCCCACTTCAATCATAGTTGTAGATTTTATAATGTCTATTTACTAAGGATCAGAAAAAGTTGAATCGTAAAATTTCTCTAGCTGCTACGCAATATCTTACGATAGCTTTAAGTTTCAGAGTCTTCTAAGCAAACAAGAATTACAGTTTAGTTTTACATGACCTATAAAAATGATGATGGAGAAGAATGCACCGCGGAGCAAAAGCTAAGTAATAAAAGAAATAAACAAACAATATTGTGAAGCTGCTCAGCGCAAATTACTATTTAAACATTGTTTTAAGTTTTAGCGAAGTGCTATTAAGGTTTCGGAACTAAAAACTTGACGCAGTGTTTACTATCACAAAACTTTCCCTCGCTTTTTTAAATAGTAGTTGTAAAAGCCGCACTTATTTCAAGAATTTCACTGTTTTCTTCCAAACATAATAATAAATTTCTTTATAAGTCAATAGCCTTCTTTATCTTTAAGGCAAGCATTATATTAATTATGGACAACGTCGATAGCCCAGTAAATTGAGCCGTTTTTATCCCATTCGAGAAACGCGGGATATCGAAAAAAAAAAACGTATCAATATGTTTTTTTTATTGACCTATGCTTGTGTCAAAAAGGTACGACAAATCAAGCTTCACAGCGCGTTGATACGGAAAAACATCGTGAAAGAGACGACGCCTGAGGGGCTCCGTCTCTGATTATTAGTTTCGATTATTAGTTTCGATTTTGGCCGCGCCGCCAGCGGGTATGGGCATTGTTACCCGAAGGGTATTCGCTACCAGAAGGGCATTCTGTTAGGTGTAATCTAAATTCTTTGGCTGCTTTAACTGCATACGATATCAATGTGTTTTCCATTTTCGAATTTAAATGTATGTTCGACGCTCTTACGGTGAAGAAAAACATAGTCTATTTAGTGCTATACGTATTTTTATACCAATACTACGTCACCAAAGGTCTAGCATGTTATCTAGAGTTCTTTACATCACTCAAGTTTACTATAGTCGAACAGTCTGTATTTCTTTTAAGACGTCACAACTGGGTACTTGTAACACAAGCCAATTCGATACAAGTGACTGGAAAATACCTCGATTCCACTACATTCGTACCATATTCGTACACATTTGAATTCAAACACACTTTGCAACAAAGAAACTGTCGTATTCTTGAAGTTCTTTGTATTTAAATTTTGCCTTTTGTTTGCTATATTTTGATACAACGTTCGGTCCCCAGGTGAAGTAGAAACGATAGTACAAAAAGTTAAACGACTGTTGTTTAGGAACTGTCAAAAATGTCGTGTGTTCTTCCTCAAATGTCTCCCTTTTGTCTCTCGAGGCAGATAATCTCGTCAAACTTTTCGAAATAATGACACCCTTACTGTAATTGCAGTTTTTTTTTTATTACCAACTCGTACAATATTTTATCATTTCGTAAATGGCAAGAGAAGTCTCCATTGAGCTTTTAAAATTCTTGACACATAAAATTATTATCACAAGTAAGATTATTCAGATTCAGGTTCTTATGCTCATTGAATAAGGAACAGCGTTCGCTTGACCGTATCTACACTAAAATTATCTTAAAATGCGAATGCATGATGATATGAATCAGTCTGAGTTTTCCCAAAAAACTCTCCCGGTATCAAAAAAAAAACTTTACAATGCATGTGCTCGAAAAGAGCGTTTTTCTAAGCAGCCAAACAGTGCGGAAAGTAGCACTTTTCCGCACTAGTGCTTTTTACTTTTCAGTTTTTTTTTAATTTTTGCTCAGCCTGTCATTCAGCCAGTCAACCTAACATTTCAGTATTTGAGATATTTTTATAACCAATTGTTACTAATATAAAGGGAACAATAAAAATAACAATTCAATAAACGCGTTTATAATTAGTATAATTACTTTAGAAATTGATTTTTATTGATAAATTACGTTCAAATATTAATTAAAAATTTGCGTGGCTGAATAAATTTTACTCATTGCCTTATTGCGATTCGACAGCTTTGCACATGCGCAGTAGATGTTTTTTTCAGCGCGAATGTGTTTTGTTTATGAAGCCCGTCATTTTATACGCCTTTTTAATATAACTGTTTTTTTTTTCTTGCACAATGCATTGTAAAATTTTGTATGATACACGTGCGAAAGATGATTTCCGACTCGTGTCGGCTTATACACTCGCTCGCTTTGCTCGCTCGTGAATAAAATGACACTCATCGGAAATCACATACTTTCCGCACTAGTATCATAAATAACTATTTCCGTACATATTGTTTTATTGAATTTATTTTTTTGTATAGAAGAGTCAAATATCTTATTCAATGGGAAGTGTTCCAGTAGCAAATAAAAAAAATCCTTATAAAACTGCTCAACAGATGGCACTAGTGAATAGTGAGGTAATAAATACCGAAGAATTATTAAAAAAAGCATTCAAATTAATCAACTAATTATCCTAAAATTAATCTCAGTCAGAACCATACACAATCCGACAAAAAATAAAATCAAAAAGTCTACAACAAAACTCACTGTCTCTTTATTTTACTAGCGTCATTTATGTAAATCTTAAGGAACGCTCGTTTTTTTTTAATTTCAAGCCGTCAGAAAATCTCCCATTATTATTTTTTTCTGCGGAAAAGTTATTGAGATTTATATAGACTTAGCATATTCTACCATATTATAAAGTCACTTACACCCCCTAAAGTAAATTTCATCGAAAAATTCAAAGCACTTTACCCACGAGCGACCCTCTGTTTTGAAAATTGCATTAAAAATGGTCACAATCAGATTTTCTGGTTAAATCGATACGGGCTCGACGACGTCAAATTGCATTATTTTGTGCTGCAAATTGCGTTTCGTGATCAGTTGCGACGTGACCAAAATACGCGCTGGAACATGTACAGTCAAGAGCACTGTGGGCTGAACACTTTGGACATTGCACCGTTCTTATGTCCGTTGAATAAGGGAGAGAATTGAGAAACACTTGTTCAGCTTACACTTGACCAAACAATCAAGGGCAGTTCCAGCTCTCTGAAGACTTTTCACCGTTATGTCTATTGAGTAAGGATCAAAATCGTGGGGCGCGTTTTCAGTTTGATCCGCTCCTAGTCGTATCGTGTTGGCCATTCTTTATTCGTATTTATAAAAATCAGTATCCAAAAAATTAAATTAACAGTCTCCGTGGTCGATATGTCTAAAGCCCGCCAGACGTTACGGAGGTTCCGAGTTCGAATCCCGGTGGGGAACTTGTCGAACAAATATCACTTTGTCAGACTTTCTCCAGTTTGGTTAGGACATTGCAGGCTGAATCACCTGATTGTCCGAAAACAAAGATGATTCGGTGCTTCAGAAGGCACGTAAAGCCGTTGGTCCCGCGGCTATGATCTACGGATATCCGAGCAACTATATAGTAGTTACTGGAGCCATGTCAGAGGCCTTTTATCGGCTCAATAATTCTGACACCAGGGTTTGTGAGGTAGGTTAACCTCGAAACCCACACGAAAATCAAGCAAGTATCCAAAAATTATATATGTTTTTTTCCGGCATACAGCTTTGTTTGTCTTGCCCTTCTACTAGAGTAGAAGTACCCTGAAAATATATTTGAATAAAAATGGAGAGTATAAAAGTAGGGTTGTGTCTGTTTATATATTATCTGAAGTGTTTTGTTATTCAGTTTAAGTGGAAATGTATGTAGTAAATCAATTAATTATTATCATATCAATCAATTATTTATTTGTTACAGAATTAAAAATGTGGTAGACACTATTATATGAGTATTCAGTTAGATTTCAATAATCTTACGAGTATGTTAGTATTGGTGATACTTTTATTGAAATAAATATTTTTGATTTTTGATTTTTTTATTTTTATTTATTTTTTTTACTATCAAAGGTAGAAAAAATAAAAGATAGTAACAGTTTAATTTTTTTGGTGGTTCTTGGTGAATAAAAAATACATAGGCATATTTTTCAAAACTTCGTTTTCCAATCAAACAGCGTCCTACGCTACATGCGATAATATTTTGAATAAAACAAGAAAATGCAATTACGTTTTTAATTAACAAACCGAAAACAAACTGTGTAGGTAGGTACCCTGATAAGAAAACAGAATGAGTTTGTTTTCGAAACAAATTTGGCCATTAATCTGCCATCGTATTTCGGATTGGAGGATTTATTACTGAGATAATAGGATAACTTTTGAAACACGAGTTTTTGACTCAAAATAATATAGCAGTACCTTAAACATTATAATATCTTCTTCTTATCCAGTGGATTTCGAGGTTAGCCTACCTCACAAACCCTGGTGTCGGAATTGTTGAGCCGCCTTAGGCTTCCGACATGGCTCCTATAACGCCTACATCCGTAGTTATAGTAGCCGGGACCAACGGCTTTACGTGCCTTCCGAAGCACGGAAACATCTTTCTTTTCGGACAATCAGGTGATTCAGCATGCAATGCCCTAACCAAACTGGGGAAAGTCTCACAAAGTGATATTTGTTCGACGGGTCCCCACCGGGATTCGAACCTGGAACCTCCGTAACGTCAGACGAGCTTTTAACCACTCAACTACGGAGGTTGTCATATATAAAGATTATATAATCTAAGTCGTCAATAACACCCCATGTATGTCCCAACCGAGAGGCTCGAGCCTACCCTGAAATCAGGGTGAATAGGCCTTAGTCAATCACTCTGGCACAAGCCGGGTTGACCAACCTCACACACAACCTTTGAATTACCTCGAAGGTGTGTGCAGGTTTCCTCACCCTAAGAGCGTCGAATAAACGTACAGAAGCCAGCACATGCGGTTGGACATTCGCACTACGAAATTCACCCCTACCGCTACGGAATACAACGTGTCCAGCCACGTGTGCTGGCTACTGTACAGATGAATTTAAAAAACGAAATCTCATTGGTCCGTGCCGAGGCTTGAACCTGCGATCATCCGAATGGAAGTTAACGGCCCTAGCCACTTGGCCACCGACACTCTTAATCTATCTTATTATCTTTTCCTTCCAGGTGCACTATATTGCTTGCTCAAACACTTCGAATATCAAATAGGCTATTTGACAATGCGAAAAATAAAGTGTTAATTACTGTAATCAGTATGTAATGTAAGTTTAAAAATGGATATTTACTATGGGAATAATAAATTAATTAATTTATGTAAAAATCCGTAAATAAAAATGAATTTTTTTTGGCGTTTGTCACGTGACTCAAAACGCTCCTGTTTGGTCGGGTATAGGACATATGTCACTAGCCAGTAAACATCGTTTTCTACTTAAGGGGCTCCCCTATGCTAAGTGGCGCCGCCATCCGTTAAAAAATAATAACTCGCGAAGTATACATTTTTTATAAAATCCGGACGGTCATTTTAAAGATTTGGTGCTATAGTATATATAGCGGCCATAAACTGTATTTATTATAGTCCGCTGTAGTTACAGATAGAAAATTTGCTAAAAACGGCCACTTTTGGCAAATTTTCTATCTGTAACTTCATCGAACTCAAACTAACAGAGTTGATGGCTTCTATATATCCTAAGACACCAAATCTTTAAAATGACCGTCCGGATTTTATAAAAAATGTATACTTCGCGAGTTATTATTTTTTAACGGATGGCGGCGCCACTTAGCATAGGGGAGCCCCTTAAGCAACTTGTAGTAGTAGTACTGGCTAGTGACGTCACCGATGCCATTGCGACGCCATATTGTCAAAGTAGCGTTTTGGCGCGCTACTTAAATATTGAATTTTTATTTTGATATTTTTCAGGAAATATGTACCAGAATTAAAAAATACAACTATTACTGGGATCCACAAACTCTACTGAATAATAAAAAATATATTTTAAAAACCAGTCAAATAGTCTATTATACGAGTACATTACGATTACTAATATTATTGCTAACAAAATGGTAGATAATTTCCGTCTGAACCCTCACACTAGAGTACGCCGCTTCAAAGTTTGTAATTAATTAATATCGATGTACCTCAAACTTCGGAAATTAATAGAAACGTAGTACCACAAACTTAGGTAACCCTTTGTAAAGTTCGCGTATTAATCCACCGGCGACGCAATGTAACTTGGAATTAAACTTGAACAGTTGTAGTCGAAGAGCTTTGGTTGCGTATTTCTCCTGCTGGTTTCAACTTTTAGGTAAAATACCACAGACGCCGGCGTAAATTAGCTTACTAAAAACTTGTGTTCCTGGCCTATTTGACGTTTTAACTAAATGCTGGTCAGACTGATTTTCATCCCAATATTTCTAAAACATCTTAATTTATACAAGGTGTCAGAAAAAATGGATACTCTCATACAAAAATAGTCATTTTGATCGGACACTTTGGTTTGGAAGAGTCAAACTTGTAAACAATTTCCGAGAAAAGTTTATTAAAAAAAGTTACCTACACAAAACTGGTCAAAACTATTGACCAAATATGTCGATTTGGTATTTGCTATGACGTTCAACCTCATATAAATGCTAATAATTGGTTGCCTGGAAGAGATTGCTACTTTAGCAATAAGGCCGGCTATTGGCTTATGAAAATTGTAACTGTCATTTATTTCTGAATTGAATTGTATTGTAATTTAATTTGGAATATGTTTAACTATATACTATGTAAATGTTACGCTCAAAGATCGAAAACGCTCAGTGAGCGGAAAAATAGCTCACAACGCGTTGTGGTCACAGTAAAACATCCATATGGCGAAATTCGTGTTATGGCTCTAATGAAAACGGGCATGACGCTTTGTGGCAATCACAGAAAGACCAAATAGCGAAATTCGCGTCGTGGCTGACATGCTATTCGATCTCAACGCGTTGTGGCAATGAAGAAAAGTCATCACGCGTTCTGAGCATTCATTGTTTTAACCACATCACGACGGACAGGTTGCATGTAACATGTCGGTGTCGGCTCGGGTGCAAAGACGCATTAAAAGATTAGTTTTATCAATTTCTTTTCTGTTTATGAGAGTGAATTTGAATGTTAGCGCTTATTATTTTATAAAATAAAAAATATTTACTAAGGACATCTACCAAAACGTTTCCAGCCTAGGCCTAGTAGGATCCATATCAGATAGTAGTGTGCGTCGTAATCAAATAATATTCCATACGTATCATGGCTTTTCTTCATTGCTACAACGCGGTGAGGTCGAATAGCATGTCTGCCACGACACGAATTTCGCTATTTGGTCTTCCTGTGATTGCCACAACGCGTTGTGCGCATTTTCATTAGAGCCATAACACGAATTTTGCCATGTGGATGTTGTACTGTGACCACAACGCGTTGTGAGCTATTTTTCCGCCCACTGAGCGTTTTCGATCTTTGAGCGTAACATACATACTATAGCTGTCCTCTTCATTTTCAACAAAAGAGCCCATAGAATACCAGCGTCGCGGTTCACGATCGCGGCATAAACTGAATGTGGACCTTTTATTATTTGTGACGTCCTGACGCATTGTTTGGCACTTTATTTGTTTTTTTTTTGTTGTTAATGTGGTCCGCTTTTTTATTGTGCCAAATTTTCGTATTTTATTGATTATTGTGGCGTCATTAATATTAAAATGTTTCTTTCTTTCTTTAATTTGATTTGTTTTGTTCGTAGCATTTCGGATGTATAACACAGTTACAGGGGTGGTATAGCGTCCGTTGCCAACAAACATTAATTGTAGGGGAACCTGAGAAACAACAGGTGTGCTAAACATTGTTCCTTCACTTTGATAAATCCAATACACAATAAAACTGCCAGCTCTCTCGTATTCGAGTTTAACGGCTCTTTGTTCGTTAAAAACGTCGATATCTAGTATTGTAAAGCGCTCTCTTTATAATACTAAATGACATGTTTACAAAATATAATAGAACTTTCATAACATAAAGATACGCTCCACTACACGAAAGAGATAAAAAGAAATTGTGTTTTATTTTACATATTTCAGATAAACAAAATATTTCATGTGGTTTTGGTTTCTTTTAGAAATCGACTATTCATCAAAATCACAAGAAACATTTTGCTTATCTGAAGTATGTAAAATAAAACATAATTTCTTATCTGAAATACGTAAAATCATGCTTTTGTGAAGTTAGTTATCCATTATTAGCAGATTCATTTTAAGTGCATTTAAGTGTAGATAGTTATCTATTTAATAAAACTGTAGGGGCGCGTTCAGTGGCTTCGTACGAGTGCACTCGAGCGCGCTCTGGTGCGCGCTCTAACCGTTCCGTGGCTCGGTGAAATTTTACCCTGACAGCTGTCAGAGCGTAGTTTCACCCGTTCCGTGGCTCAGAGCGAAACAACCAAACAACCGTCTAATGAGATGGTTAATTTTTACTCTGACAGCTATTTGACGTTTAAAGCTTGCAATTTATGTCAAAGTCAAAAGACTCAAAAAGCCCGCCATTTTGTTTCGTAGTTACTTTATAATAATTTTACTAAATTTGTATATCACAGGCGTATAATACGTCTGTAATGTATATAAAAGTGGAAAAAAATTGAGACAGGAGAAGAATTTTCTCTCGTTAAATATTTGAGGTTATAAAAACAGCTCGATCGTTCAGTGGCTCGGTTGCAACTCAAACGGGTTAAAATTTAACCGAACAACTACGCTCGAAGCGACTGAACGCACTCTAGAGGTCGAAAATCTGTACATAGAAATAAAATGCTTAACCGAGTCAGGGGGATGTAAGATATGACATAGAACAAATCCAGATTTTTTTAAAAAATTTTTTCCTTTCTACGGGCTAATCTCCGAAACTACTGGATTGATTTAAATGAAATTTTGTATGGTGATATCTTATATCCCCGGTCAACATCTAAGATACTTTTTACCACGGGAAAATATCTTATTCCTACGGGAAACTGTGCACGGAAAAGTCGTAAAACAACGCGGGCGGACAGCTAGTGTAATAAAATAAATTGACAAACAATTTTAACGTATGCATCAATGGCTGCGCTGTCTCGCAAGCTACAGTTTTTTTTAAGAATGTAATGTGGAAATGAAATGAGCAGTCACAAGTAAGTAAATATACACGGGTCTAACAATAAAAGCGCTCATAAACTTGCGTTAACACGTTCATAAAATAGCAAATGCTACATTTAATAACAATGTAGTTTTTCTCTGTTCTGTTTATTTGCTACTAGCTTCGCGCCGCTTTTCCCGTGGGAATTAGGAATTTTCCCAAAGTAAAAGTTAGCCTATGTTCTTCCGCAAGGTCTATTCTATCTTTGTGCTAACTCCGCCCGTTTAACAATTCTTCCCGTGGGAATGAGGAATTTTCCCGCAGTAAATCGTAGTCTGTGTTCTTTCCCAAGGTCTATTCTATCTTTGTGCCAAGTTTGACCAAAATCGGTTCGTAGGATATTTATATCACTTAGTTAAGTCAGTTACCTACATAATTCTTTTGTAGAACTTTACGAGTAGAGCAATCCTTAAAATGGGTTTAAAAATAAAAACAATTTTGTAGACAACAATGAAAACATGATATGGGGGTTTTAACAGTTTATTAATTTTCTATCAACTAATACAAATAAGGTATTTATTTTTCTTTCACAAGCACATTTACGAGTATGTCGGTATAATCAGCAAGATAATTTTATTCAAATATTCAGGGAAAGGAGATCGCTTTTGGCGAGTACGTCATCATTATTTACGTTTTTACACACCCTTTTCCTGCTATCTCCTAACAGCGTATAAATATAAACTACGAAATAAGATATTTTCCACTTTTATTTTTTCTTCGTCCTTAGCGATACCTCAGTCTGCAATGCCATCCACGTCGCCGAAGAGAAATTTTAGATACTACAAAAGACTGTTTTTATTTTTAACAGCTCATGTATGTCCCCACCGAGGGACTAAAGCTTACCCTGGGTGAACAGGCCTTAGTCAACCACGCGGGCCCAATGTATGTTCGTCTTCACACACAACCTTTGAAATATCTTCGCAGGTGTGTGCAGGTTTTCTCGCGAATACTCTCGATTTTTTCCTTTACCGAATGACAAAAAGACTAAAGACTGTACAAAAAGTATATACTTCAAAGAGTAAGTTCTAAACCCAGCTCCAAATGTTTTGCATTGATTAATGTTTGTGCAAACAGTCTGGTGGATATTTCCAAAGTAGCGGTTGAGTAGCGGTATTGTTCCAATAAGTTTCGCAATCTAAAATGTAAACAAACACCCTTAAGTAATTTTACTGTGTATTAATTTATTCTGTACAATAATAGCATGATCTTTACGTCAAGAAATAAAAAATACGTTTTATTTTCCAATTAATGTAAAATATTTTTTTAAAGTAAAGAACATTTTTAAATACATTTTCATATTAACGCAAAAAATGCCTGGGACAAAATTAAAATACAGCTCAAGTTCTTCTTCAGCTATAGATTACTAGGTTCTGCCACCTGTAAAATTTTGGATCTATTTTGGCCTTTGCCCAGCAGTGGACGTCTTTCGGCTGAAATGATGATGATGATAATGATTTTGGGGAAAATATTTTGCTGTGTTTTTTTTTCTAATAATTTAATAATCAACCTTTAGTAAAATACTCGTACTTGTAATATTTATTGCGCTCCAAAAATTTTGTTCCATCTTCTATTTATAAAACTGTATAAAATAAAGAACTAAGCTTATACGCTTGCTACGTAATGGCTACAGAAATATTCATATCACTCTGACATCAGTACAACAGCCAACCCCATTAGAAAAACATGCAAAATGACTGTAAGTGCCCGACTCGCTACGCCTAACTAAATAAATAATGAATGTGGACGTAAATTGGTTATGCCTAAAAAGAGCGTAGCAAATCAGCAATATTATTCTATGGTTCCGTATTTTAATACAAAGTTTGTTTATTCAAGGGTTCCACATTCAAATTAGATAATTGGTAAATAATTCATCCAAAACTTCGTTAACTGTATTATAAATCGAACCATTTAAATTAAATTGGTGATAATTCCCCAGTTCTTTAATTTTTCGGCTCTTCCCTAAATACCAAACTTGTATTGTGGGAAAGAAACACAAAATTACATTCGATGAACGTGCAAAAAAGACAAGTATATTCTAGATCGCCATCGTGTCGGTGTAAATAAACAAATACGTGATTCAAAATCTGTATACAATAAGACACAAACTAATAAGTAGCAAGGAGTTTACGAAGATCGATTTTTAAGCGCGAACCCCTAAAACTCGTGGTTATATGCTGCTGTACTCACCGAGTTCAAATTTGACAGGCACGCGAGAAACCACTCGGTTCCCGCCACTTTTCTCACCGTGAAAATCGACTGAGCCTCGAAACTTTCCAATTAAGCCATTAGCCGGAATGACGACCGACGTAACTTTGTATAAACACACCTCTCCCCACCCAGTGATTTGTTAGGAAGGCTCCCTTCTGCTAATGTTCGCAATCTGTTGATGAATGAATGTACTTGGTCCCGACAGAAGTTGAGTGATTGAATCGCTATGGGTTCCTTGATTTGCTTCTGAAACGGAACGTAGTATGGGAAAATTGGTAAGACACAAGGTGTGTGTTATTTTCTGACTATACTGTAAGCCTGTGGACGAGTGGTAAAATGAATAACTTTACGGAAGTTCCGAGATTTAATCGTAGACTACTAAATATCAATTGACAGCTGAATAAACTGAATTTATAAAAAAAAAATTGTTCTATTACGGATGTACTCAATCATTCTGACACCAGAGATTTTGAAGTTCTCCGTGACTTTAACCATGCTTTAACCCTAAAATCCACGCGATAGGTAGACAATTACCTCTTCTTACTACTATCACTAATATAACAGGCCATTAATATTGCTACTACCAAGGATGTTAGAAATGTACCTAATATGTTACTAGCGGACAGATTCTCATTGAAAGACAATTTGAAGCACCCATAATATGCCGACAGCTGCGGTTATGCATACATATAGCACACACACACTCACACTACTTTAATGCCAATCGTAATAGTAAATATTCGCACACTAGATTATGGATCAATTCTTTATTAATGACAATCTGTCTGGGTTCTATTCCAACGTCCTTGAATACTACCAAGACCGCCTATGTACATCCTAGATTAAGGACTCCTTCTTTTTCGGGAGTTTTACTATATCTTATGCAGTCCACCCGCGACTACGGCCGCGTTGTGTTTTGACTTTTCCGTATAAATTCCCATAGGACTAAGATATTTTGCCGCGGTAAAAACTATCTACGATGTTGATCAAGGAATAAGGTACCACCGTGCAAATTTTCATTCAATTCAACAGTTTCCGTCGGAGATTAGCCCGTACAAAAAGACAAAAAAAAAAAATCAGTATATGGTCTTTCTCTATCGCACTTCTTACGTCCCCCTGACTCGGTTTTAAGCATATTTTTTCTATGTAAAAACAGTTTAATTAAATAGATGTCTACAATTCATTTATCATTCTTTTCGGTTCCCTAATGAACAGAAAATAAGGGACTTAAATTAAATTTTAGGGTTTACCTTCCATTTCCACGCGATATTAAACCATTATAGTTTACTGTACTGCACATATCACCCAAAATCGTTCACGTTACGCTGTCGGAAAGGCAATAAACTTTCACCTGAACAGTCAAATAAAAAAGCGATACCGCGAACCGTAATAAAAACCCGAATAAAATGCGGTATATCCCACAAAATTTATATGTGCCAATCAATAACAGCGCTTAAATTGAAAAATGAGTCGTGGGAAAAACGGGCGAAACACCCACAGGGGCTTTAAAAATCGTCCCTTTGTTTACGACGCAATGAATTCCGTTTTCAGACACCTGCCTGAAAGGAGGTGTCGCCTTTGTTCGGTGAATAATTCGCTCGGTGTCCGCCTTTACCGGCGTAATTCGCTTAAAATGAAACAGGGTAGAGCTGAAAATTGATAAACGATGTGAGTTGTACTTTTGATATGGATGGTTCTTTCCATAGCCTACACTACAACGTCCTGGTACCGAAAGTTGACCGATATAGCAAAATAAAGAAGAAGACCTGTGCTTAAGTTTCAATTTCACCGCTGTGGCGGGTTTGTATGGTAGGAATAGGAACAATGACTCAAAAAACCCCATGAAGTTTAGATCTTATCTTTTTTAGTTTGTGATATTTGTCAAGCCTTGTTGTTTACTACCTAAGAAGAAAGAAAGAAGAATTTATTTTTTAACTTTTGTATGTTACATCACTTAGTTAAGTCAAATTTAAATTATCTTTTCTGGCGAGTTCAAAAACTTGGCTGTCTTCTGTGGTGAAGAGCTCACCGAAGAAAATCCACAGGTGTTGCATCTTTTAAACCAATTTTTACAAATATTACCTAGTTGTTACTTAACTAATTGTTACTACTACTGTAATATACAAATTCCTTACGCATAGCAATATTAAAATGGAAAATATATCGAAGGGCTCCTAGAGATGAGCTAATTCTCCGCCCAGTAAGTAGCTAAGGACGAAATAGAGACCTGATGCACCATGAAAGACATGGATAGTTTATCAAATTAAAGTTAGAGAGGGCGAGTGATGCATACAGTTTTGTTACTATAAAGTGTGTGATCTAAAAATAATACCTAAATTATTATCTGAGACAGTGAAAATTTAACAACCTTTAGAAAGACAAAGTTTTTGTACTTTTGAGTAGAAGGCAACTGCGTGCAAACTTCGTGTTTCTATTAACTACACGAGAGCTAAGAAAGTAAAATCTGCTACACAGAAACTGCACTCTCAAACCTAACTTCAATTTCATTCGAACTAAATTTAATTTCCTGGTGCTAAAACTCTGCCGAAACTTTAAAACGTTTCAAAATTTAATTAAAAGTAGAAATCCCAAGTTGATAACAGATAAGCTGAACCGGGCATCATAATTTCCGAGCTAAGATTAAAATCTCTTTTGCGAAAATGAAAAAAGAGGGCGATTGCGCGGATATGGGGCCCGTATTGTTTTGTATTAATGACGTCATTACTGTGGCAAAACGGTTTCCAGTTTAGTCGTTTGGCAGTAATCGTGTTCATAAATCACAATAAAACTCACAGCGGGTGTCGCCATCATCGAGATTTTATCGTTGGTTACATGGCAGTTATGTTCTGGTTGACGATTCTATGTTTGATCACAGAGAGGTAGCTCTGTCAGAAGCAGAACCGTATCAGAAGGCATAGGTGGCCCACTAATTCTAAAATCTAGGGTTTATAAGGTAGGCAGGTATCCTCAAACCTACACAATAAGCAAGCAAGCTATGGATTTCCGCGTTTCAAGCCAGTTCCGCGTTTCAATCAGGAGTGTAGTTTGACTTCAACGCGGTTAAAATTCTGATAGTAATTACTTTCCAGGTATCAGGGGTTTAGTTTTCAAGTTAAATTCAATATAGTAAAGAAGCATAAAATAACTTTTATTTTATAAAACAAAACACCCGACTGCTTGAAACAATTTGTTATACAAACGTTTTTTATTTATAGAATTTCTCATCCAAATTTAATTTAAATATTTAAGCATTATATATTTTTGTAATTCTTACTTAAAACCCTTTGTTACGATACCCCACTCAATAAGTTTTGACAAAAAAATATATTTAAAGACGCATAAGGTAGCACCGAAAAACCGCCATTAGTATTTCAAAAGAAAAAAAAAATTTCCTTATAACCAGTGGCGTCGCACTAAGACGAATCTAACTACCGTACATAAACCTGAAAAATTTGAAAACACGATATCAGTGCAAGATTTTTATTAAAATGTTAAACCTCTCGAGTCAAATTCCGTCGAGGAGCATGCCAAACATACAAACATACTTACACTCGAAATATAACCCTCCTTCGGCAGTCGGGTAATAAGGAAGAGATTAGATCTCCCTTTTAACCTCAATTGAGAAAATACCCACGTGATAACCATCTACATTATTTCAAATCCTGTATAGGTGCTCGAGGTTTTATCCACTTTACAAAAGCTTTTCCATTAAGGTGTAAGCCCTTGTTTGTAAACAACGTCAGGATATAGATTCAAATTTTTCTCATTTTGATAATAGATGAGTTGATGAAATATATTCTGTGAAAAGGAAGACAAAAGATAAGAAAAACTGAAATTATAAGTGTTTTTAATGAGACAAAAATCAGGGGTGTGCTATTTGCTTCTTCTCTTAACGTCAACCGGTAGAGTTATATAATATTATAGATGTAAAATTGAAAAGGCCCCCTTTAAGTTAACTGACTCAGGCGTAAAAAAGAGATTTTCGCGATCGTATTATGTTAATAACCGTGAATACCTACGTACTTAAAAAAATATAGAGCTGGGTTAGTCAAGTCAGCCAAGTATAATAATTCAATGTGGGCTTTTCTTACTGATAATATACTTTTCTATCACTTTCTTGTGTGTGCAGATCTCCTATCTCTATTCCTATTACCAGGCGCTCATAAATCGTTAGAGGACGAACGACTACGACTTGAAAGCTCTATTACGGTAATGAGCGAATGTTCCATGCGACCGTACAAGTTAATGTTTCGTGCATTTCAATTGCAGCGGAGAATTTATAGAACTGCCATTACGTTTGAAATTATAGCTCATAAACATAATGACATCGTCAACGGTTGCGTGTTACTATGTAGTATCGTTCAACCGAAATATGGAGTTGAATCAAGATTATGGATGTTTATTTACAGGAATGGTTGTCAAGTGATTTCGGTGGCAGAAATGTCTCCAAATAAAAAAAATGTGTAACGAAGTATTCCGGCATAGCTTAGGCTATATACTTCTATGCCTAAAAAGTTAAAGCTATAGTCGACCATGTTGCGAATTGTCCTTTGTAGATATTTGCAATATAACTTAAAGTACCTAAAATTAAATAAAAAACGTAATTAAGTTTAGTCGGGTTACTCTAAATTAAAAAATATGCTTAATCAATTTTGCGTTTATTAAGTTTATTTCTCCCTATTGTACCTACTACTCTCAATTAATTAAAGTTTTGTCTAGACTAGCAGTGCTAAAAATACAATAAAGTCATCGTTAGAGCTTCTATTAAAAGGTCAACCAAAAACGCCAATTTCATACAAAGAAAAGTAAATACCTATATCGTCATGCGAAAGATCAATTAAGGTAAGGGACAAAATACGATTTTTCACCAGGAGCCGACAAAGGTTTTTTTCGTGAAAAGTTAAACATAACTTTTCTAATTCTGAGGCTATTTAAAAACGAGTTTTACATAATTATTCAGTTTTAGATGGCGCATTGTTATTGATTATGACCATTTACCTAAACATGATACTTTCAGAGATAGCTGTCCCTTACTTTAATGCAATTTGGACAAGTGATCCCTTACTTTAAATTGGCCCTAATAAAGTATAGATTAATCGAGACAATTTAGTGTAAGTGTCAGATAAACCAATGGTAAGTATATTATTTTATTTTAACGTAAGTATGTTTGTAATAAATAAATTTACTTACATTTAAGTTAATAAGTACATCAAATATACATAGAAAATTAAAAAATCTTACGAATTGTGAACTTACGTTATTTAGGTAATTAAGTAAAACACAAAAATAAATAATATAAATCTTCTTTAACGATACAGTTACACGTACCACAGTTGTATGTTTAGCTATGAGTCTATAGCTCTTCGGCTGTGTACCCCATAATATGGGAATAAAGGCATGAGTTTATACGTATGTATGTACGTACCTACCCCACGTGAAAGTAAAGTTAGGAAATTATCAGTATACGTAACTAATTATAGGGAAATCCCTTTCAGTATTCCTATACTATTATTATAGTATTACAGTATTACACACATCGCACGGCAACTGCTAGTGAACATTCTCATCTAAAGAAAAACATTTTCAATGAGAATGGAACATAAAGAATTACTGTTAATTATACAAAAAGATTACGTAAGAAATGATAATACCCATTTTCGTTTTATTTAAAGAAGAATAAAGTAGGTACTTTTATTATCTAGAAGAAGTAGTATATGATGGGTATACATATATGTAATACTTAATAATAGTGTTCTTTTTTTGCTTGTATTCCTACAGATTAGAGGGCTCCGCTAGGCAGACAAAACTTTCTTGCTCAATTTCTTCTGTGCTATCAAATATTCTCCAGAATTAATACGTAAATAGAAAAGTACGTTACGATTAGTATTGTTTATGAAACTCGGGCTTAATACAGCCGAGGGCCCCACTGGATAGATATCATCCTATCCATCCAGCGGGGCCCTCTCTCATTATCGTCATTCCTGTCAAAACTGTTGAGGTAAATTTAATACTGTCAACTAATTTATGAGATAAATTAGGGAAATAAACAATTGTTACTAGTTTAATAAGTGTAGCTCAAATGGCCTCGCTAAGTAGAACTACCTGCATCATATTTAACGGAAAATAATCAAACCGGACATTTAAAAAGTTTAATTTATGCGTAAGAAAAAATAATACCTACCGTGGTGATTTTTTAGTTCTTTATTTATACAAATCGTAATTGCTTGCTACCTTGGCTTCATAAAGATTCTCATAATGTAAATAATAATATTAAAAAGGTTTATTTTCAGTGACATAATGATAAAAAACTATATAAAGCATCAAAGTTACGTTAATTGAATTCGACTGTAAACAAGACTTACACTAAATTGACTTTTTGGAACGAATACATAGACCGTTACACTAATTTTTGAAAGAAATTTTGCTTTGTAGCCTGGAGAAAATCTTACCGTATCGGTCATTTTTTTCAAGCTAGAATTTTTTCAAATACAGCATCAGAAAGACCGTGAAGAACTGAGTAGAAATGCATTTCTAACTCATTTTCGGATTTTTGTCCCTTACCTTAATTGATCTTTCGCATGACGATATAATAAAAAAAAAGACTAAGAACAAGGTTTTATTTAAAACTACACAATGATGCTAAATTTCAGCACAATCAGACGCTGAGAAAATGGTAAAATTTATGTTGAAGGATTTGATTACAGACAAACAAACAAGTTACACGAAGCACTACCTTGTAAGTGTCACCTGACTTTTGAAAAAGTATTGCAAAAATGCAACATACCGTTTGTAGTTTATTGATTTTTCAACAGATGACGCCTGTTAGTATACATACTCGCTTTTCGCTTCGATTATAATTTAAGAGTATACCTTTTGTAACCTAATTTGACGGCCTCGTAGCCTAGTTGGTAGTACGTCTGCCTTCAAAGCACAAGGTCACGGGTTCGAATCCCACCCAGGACAAACATTCGCATGTACCATGTCTAGATGTTGTATATTTATATTATGTATGTAGGTATATCAGCTGTCTGACACCTATAGTACAGGCTCTGCCTAGTATGAGGTCAGGTGACCGTGTGGAGCCCGTCCCCATGTCTACGGCGCGGCACGGCGCGGCGCGGCGTGGCGCGGTCCGTCACGGCGCCGAGGCACGGCGCCACGGTGCCGCGGACGGTGTACGTCAGCGGGCGCCAATTCTACTAATAATCTATTACCTTATATAAAAATGAAAGTCCTGACTGACTCATTGACCTATCAGCGCCCAGCCATTCTAAAATAATCAAAAACATTTTTATTCCCACATATTTTTAGCGCTCTATATTTCCTTTCAAAATGACCTCCGTCTTGGTTCATTGTATAAATATATAGATTTACCCAAAATTTCCTCTGTTTCTTTTTTTTTTTCATTCATTGTCTTATTAATAATCCTATTATAATAGGAGAATAATCCTTCCGCGATCCATATCCACGCACAAGTTCGTTCGACAACACTAACTGCGAAATATCGACTGAGAATTGGGGCCCGCGGCACACCGTCCGCGGCACCGTGTCACGGTTTCACGGTACGGCGCGGCGCCGTAGCGCCGTGACGCGGCGCCGCGTCGTATACATGTGGACGGGCTCTAAGATGTCCCCACATATTTTTATATAATAAAAATATGCTTATCAGTTGAAAAACGTAGTCCATGTTTTTTTTGTGTATCTCTACTACGTTTACTGCCTTAGTAAAATGAGCATTTTCTTCCGAATCCATTGTCCATCAGATAGCAAAAGAGCCTGACTTAAATCAGTGTGCGGAGAAGGGACAGCCTTAATACCACCTATTTACCTGAACGTTTTCAGACTAAGCCCCTAATATTGTGGCAAAAGTACTTTGAAAGATTATATCGGAATGAAATTTACTGCAGAAGAAATATGCCGTGGACCGATTTTTAAATATCGCCCGTACGTAGGTTAATTTAAAATACAATTTTCTTTTCTTTCTGCATTTATAACTGTAAATATATTTTTCCTACGATAATGATGATATTCCCACAGTAAAAAGTCAGGCATGCATTATGAGTTTGATAAATGTGGATGAAACGAAGGCAGCAAGTCTGGCTGGAGCTAGTGGTAGGAAGTGGTTTCTGCTTACCCCTCTGGGAAAGAGACTTTATATATTACTAGCTTTCCGCCGCGTCTCAGTTTTAACAGTTTTTCCCATGGGAATGAGGCATTTTCCCACGGTAAAAGGTAGCCTATGTTATTCTGAGTGAACGTAATTTCTAATGGTGAAAGAATTTTTAAAATCGGCAAAGTAGTTATGGAGTTTATTCATTACATATGTATGTTTTTATGCATTACACACACACACACACACACAAAAATACAAATCTCTCCTCTTTAGAATATTAGTATGATTATAATATATGCAGTTTCCTATAGATGTAGTCATCATCACCCTGCCAATTTTCATTGCAAACGGTTCAGCCATTGCATTGTGGCTTATAATATAGGATTATAAAACGTAGGTTCTGAAACATCTTACTTTACACATAGACAGAAAGTTTGTTATGAAAAATTTAGAAATAAATATTAAATTTATCATACATTTACAATCTGAATAATGGAACAGCCCAACTTTGAAATCAATCTCACAAAGCCAATAAATATGTGAACTTCATAGCAAGCAATATATTCAGTAGTCTAAATAGAAAATAATTTTTATATCGTTCTCCTCTAGACGTCCTTTTGACATCATAACTTTCGTAATAAGTTAAAGTAATTTTTGAAATGTATGAAACATATTTTATTAAAAATATGCGAGTAATATAAGCTTAACCGGACTTACGGGGCATAAAAACATCCTATAGCGACAAGACATTGTTTTATCTTGCGTACACGAAGAAATTATAATATGGTGGTTTTCTAGTTTGGCCTGTGAAATGTGAGATAAAATTTTGTCTTAGTGTTTCATGCTAGCGGGAATTTAGTTTTACATCTCAGAATCATATTAATCATCACGCTATCACATAGTATATAATAGTACTCTCCGTATAGAATGAAAATTCACATCCGCGCCCAAAATAAGTTCCCCGTCTGATATTCACCCCGCACGCCTAATTTCATGTTGATTTTGTGATTTTTCTCTAACTTTGTACTATTTGTACCTGCCTAAAATAAATAATACTACAATTATTATTATAAAAAAAACTCACAAAGTAAAATAGCGATTTTATCTGGCTGATTGTACTGCACTTTTAAACGGATATTAAGAACCAAATTGAAGTACACGGCATCTTCAGCCATTTCCTTTGTTGAAACACACTTGTCCCACTAGTTTCAGGATGTCTAGTGGATTCGAAAGTTCCTCTTTGATGCCTTTCAAGAATGCATCGCGGAAAATTCTTTTGTATGAAAATTTTAAACTTATATTTGAAGCTACTTTGCCGTCGTCTGACATGAAATTTGAAGACGCTCAAAAGTTTGCGGTGAAAATTGCGTTAAAGACATCTGGCCTTCGCACAGCTGGTGGCAAAACTAAAGTTTAATATCTAGTAATAGCACTATCAAGGGCTTTTAAAGTTTTGAAAAGATTATTTTTCATACTTGCCTAATCCGAATGAAAGAAAACAAGTTTTTCATTCTCCTTTTTCGTATCGGTAAGAGAGACCACCGATCTCTAAACCATCTCTTGGAAATAAGAGAATTAGTAATTTTGAACTCTGAAAATAGCACAAAATCCATTTTCACCGCAGAAAACTTTACTCCTCCGAGCGAAATCATATTTATTGATGGTGTCACGGAGAAAGACATACTTTTTAAAGATTTATTGCTGGAAAATAACTAAATTATTTTACACTATAAATGTGAAATGAAAAAACTAGCGCAAGCGGAAAGTTATTTTAATAATATCTTACTATACTGGCGCATTCAAAAAACGGTTTTTATCGATGGCTGCTTTCAGTGAAATGAAAAGGGTGTAGGGTTGTTGGGTCGCAACGATCTTATTTCAATATGGTTGTAAGTAAAATCCTTTGGGAACACGTGAGATCAACTTCAATAGCACCTGCGTGAAAAAGCCTTTTACATTATTTTTTATAAAAAACTTAATGATGTTGAAGAGAAGACCAAGAAGAACGTTCTAAGATCATCTCGGGGACGTTCTAAAAAGGTCAAGTCAGGAATACTTTAAACCGACGAGTTTGCGTGATGAGTTTAATGAATGTGGATGAAGGGAAAGAAGTATGTCTAGATCGTAGCAAGTGGAAGGAAGTGGTCTCTGCCTACCCCTCCGGGAAAAATGCGTGACTGCATGTATGTATGTGAATACTATTTTAATGGCACTAAAAAATAACGTTACTTACTTACCAATGTTAAAATGTAAATTAATATTAATAATATTATATTGCTTATCTGTCGAAGAACTCTTATTCCCTGCAAGACATTAATCAGTCTTACAGATGTGGAAAAATTGGTCTTGACTGACAAACAGACAGACACGTAAAATATGGACGTACGTCGTACGTACCACGCGTAAATGTAACCTTTTCTTTTTTTGCATTTAGAAAACAAATAGCAAAGTGTATTTCTATAAACTTGTTTTCTTTCTCTTAGTTTTCATAATTGAATCTTAAGGGTTTTCTGGTTCATCGACATAATACTGTTAACATTTACATAAATAAATAAAGCGTTTTCACGTACACTTATTGCATCTCGAGCGATATGAAAAACGCACCTGAGGCCCGTATAAGGACGATTGCTCAATATTTCTAGCTTACATTCAAATTTCATATTCATAGACATATTTTACTTCTGTTGAATGAGCCTTACAAATATAGAATATGTTTCAAGTTGTCTAGGGTATTGCAAATAGTTTATAGGCGCCCCCGGTTGTGCTTGTGTGGTTTTTATACTTTTTAGTGGAATAATATTATACTTAAAAATTGGCTGTGGCAGACATATTGAAGATCGAACAGATGGACAGACAAACACACGAGTTATTCTCTAAGGGTTCTGTTTTTTTTTTGAAGTATGGAATTCGATAAAGTCGCCTATGCCTGTATCATCAATTGAAAGATCTAACACTTTTATTAATCCCATCGGAATCAATTCAGCTAATCTAAAAAAAAAACAGAGTAATAAATCGACATTATACCTATGACAAGATATAATACAGAAGGAGAACAACAAATAAAAGAGATTAAAAAGTGATAAGTGAGATGACAGTGTACTACCATTCAACTTTAAAACAAAATAGTCAAGCATAATACGTTATCTCACATTTAGTAAATTTTATCGCATCGTCAGACATCTCGTAAGAAACTTGTATCTCATTGTACAATGGTTCACTGCACCCTTCTACTTAAGAGGTCTTTTGTAAATCTTCTCAGCTTGATTAAATTTCACTACTCGTCTTACTCGTATGCTTCAGCTTAGCTCTCTTATGTTATATATTTTATAGTCATGGATAGAGAAAATAATTTGAGTATCAAAATCATGCTACTATTCAAAATTATCTAAGAACGTTGTAACGTTAGAGACATCGTGCTACCATTTAAACTACAAGCTATGGAAGAGTACTTCTTTGTATGGATTTAATAGGTAGAGCGTCGGTGACCAAGTGGCTAGATCCGTTGACATCCATTCGAAATTTCGCGGGTTCAAGTCTCAGCACATACCAATGGTTTTCAATGTTCCAATTGATATGTACATTGCACTTATCTTAAAAATATCTTCAGGAAACCTGTACACATCTGCAAAGTAATTCAAAGGTTGTGTGAAAAGTTGACCAACCCGCACTGGGCCAGCGTAGTCGACTAAGACCTATTTTACCCTGGTCTTGAGCAAATCAGTGAGGACATAATATTATGAGCTGATAATTAATTATTTATTAAAACCATATTGTTGGTTTTGACTCCATTTACACCATTTAAATAACCAGGGCATTATTGTCTAGAAAAAAAAAACTCAAAATAATTGCGATACTTCAAAATAATTTTTTTTATTAGATTCTAGTTCCCATCCTACTAATATTATAAAAGCAAAAGTTTGTGAGGATGGATGTATGTATGGATGAATGGATGTTTATTACTCTTTCACGCAAAAACTACTGAATGGATTTTAATTAAACTTTACAATAATTTAGCTTATAGATCAGAATATCACATAAGTTACTTTTTATCACGAGAAATCCTTCATTCCCTAAAATTGCTAGCGCAGTCAGAGCTGCGGGGCGGAAACCTAGTATTTTAATTATTTCTGAAACAAATATTCCTATTAAGTGGCGTGAAGCTATTTGATATGCTTAAATATAGAAACTGTCGGTTCCCATTACTGCATACGTGTCTATTAATATCACCTACAATAATGTTTACGACGCGAGGCACGCGACAGAGTGATTCCACTAAAAGCATCTTCACACACGCTAGAACCTTTTATATGGAAAATTAAACATAATCTTATGATGTAAATTATAATTATTTATTTACATCGTAAGATTTTAATCATATTAAAGCGTTTGAGGGTAATTTATACAGTGAATTTTTAAATCTTCTTTCTTCTTTTTTTCTTTGAACTATTATATGCTTGTGTCGAAAATCGACGCTCTGGTAGCGAATACCCTTCTGGTAATAATCACCCTTTAGGTAACAATGCCCGTACCCGCCGGCGGGTGCGCGGCCTAAATTTCCGTATCAACGAGCTAGGCCTAGATTCGAGGGTTTGCCCCTAGACGCGTTGGTATATGACTACTCAAGGTAAGACCCTTCTGCTTCCTCGTACCTTTTCGACACAAGCGTAGGTCAATAAAAAAAAAACAAGGAAAAAATAGAGCATAATAATTATAGGTCAATTAAAAAAAACAATACAGGAAAAAATATACAATGGAGCTTCTAAGCCGGGACATATTCATTCCTAATCCGGTTTGTAGACATTCCCTTTGAATCACAGACAGCAAGTACCAGGAATACAGCAAATATGAGCTGAAATATTGTTGGTATTCCCGCAGGAGCCCACGGATCCGTCATTGAGATGCAGCGAGCGAAGTGTGCAAGCTTCGCCAGCCGGATGCCGCTACCAACGGGATACGCCTCCCGACTACCAAAACAGGAACTTTTATAACCCGCAGAGGCATATAAACATTACTTCCGCAGTCTCGAAATGCAAATAAATGGAAGGATGTGGTGACGCCGATCTTGAAATAGCGGTAGATGTATGAGTATGAAAAGGTTTTGTGAAAGGGAATTGTTCTTTAGGAAAGCGGCCGCGATTTGAGTCAACCTCAGTCATACTTTGATATTTACGTTTTTAACACGCTTTTATTAGCTTCACTTGTAACTATGTATGTAAGAAAATCTTGGAATCTTAATTTGACCCACTTCCTGGTCTTTGATTAGGATAAAATATTTGCACACGCTCTGAGTTCTGATGACAACACATGACTAGCTAAGAAACGTCATTACAAATCCAATATGGCGGCCTCCCCAAGATGGCGGACTGACTGTTTGAAATCCACCTCCATGATAATATGGGTATCAAATGAAAGGGTTTGCTGTCAGGAATACGAAAAAATAGTCACGTGACTTAAATCCAGTAATATGGCGGACAGGCTATTTGACTGGTTTTTAAAATATATTTTTTATTATTCAGTAGAGTTTGTGGATCCCAGTAATAGTTGTATTTTTTAATTCTGGTACATATTTCCTGAAAAATATCAAAATAAAAATTCAATATTTAAGTAGCGCGCCAAAACGCTACTTTGACAATATGGCGTCGCAATGGCATCGGTGACGTCACTAGCCAGTACTACTACTACAAGTTGCTTAAGTAGAAAACGATGTTTACTGGCTAGTGACATTATGTCCTATACCCGACCAAACAGGAGCGTTTTGAGTCACGTGACAAACGCCAAAAAAAATACATTTTTATTTACGGATTTTTACATAAATTAATTATTATTTTCAACTTCCCATAGTAAATATCCATTTTTAAACTTACATTACATACTGATTACAGTAATTAACACTTTATTTTTCGCATTGTCAAATAGCCTATTATTATAAAATAACTACCTAGATATTTATACTTATCTTCTACCGTCATGTAACTCAGAATTAGTAAGTATTAGTATCATGATGTCTTACAAACAATGATTTCTGATATACGTCGTCGGCCTCGTAGCCTAGTTGGTAGTATGTCTGCCTACGAAGCACAAGAACGCGGGTTCGAATCCCGCCCAGGGCAAATATTCGTGTGATGAGCACCTGAGTTTGCCTTGAGTCTGGATGATGTATGTTTATTATATATTATGTATGTATATCACCTGTCTGACACCCTTAGTACAGGCTCTGTCTAGTTTGGGGTCAGATGGCTGTGTGTGAGATGTCCCACATATTTATTATTGTTATTATTAATACACAATTATTTTGATCCATGTTTTTACTACTTTGACTTTAATTCAATATTCAATGACTGTTTGAATATAATGTAAAATATTGTAGTTTACATGAATAGGTACTTTATTGTTGAAAAACCAACCATCTCCATGTAAAATTTAGTAACAAAGAAATTCGAATAACTCTACATACATCGATGGATTTTACCTAACCTTAAAATTATATTACGCTTAAGCGAATCGAAATCCTTTCTATTCATGAAAAAGGATATATAACAAACGATATTACCTTAGAAAATTCTCCTTTGACACCCTTTATCTCGTGTCACCTATCCGACCCTATTTATGCTAAAGTAAAGGGGAAGGGTAGGTATTTGATAGTAAACAACTTTAGTTTCTATCCGGTTATAAATCACCATTCGACCGAGCCCAAATCGAAACAAGATAAACCTTTGCCTACCGAAAATCCGTATAAAACCGCAAAAAGCTGCAAAACATTTGAAAATGATTTATAGTATCCCCGATCTGTTAGGGAGGCTCCGCGGGAGCAAAAACAGATTATCGGAATCCCAGTTATTTCCAACAATCGGTTTAGTTCCAGCTGCGGACTGATCCATAACGCTGCGGAGGCGGTATCAGTGCGAAACTGAACTCTATCTATTTATAGTTTGAGTTAATAACGTGTTAATTTATTTTATGACGATAGTAAACTTTCCGACTTATCGTTCAACTGGTAGACATTTTCAAGAATAGAAAATTCTTAGTGAGACATTTTTGATTTTATACAAGTTTATTTTGCCAGTCGCAAACAAAAATGTTAATCTCTGAAAATGTACATTCTAAGTTTGTAATAAACACTCTTAAACGTCAAACATTTTGAACGCATGTAAAGGCTTTTACAGGTTTTAATTTCAAGTAATATTTTGCTTTTTATAGCTTCGTGACCACAACCGCAACGGGACATACTTGCCTCATAAAAAGAATCGTCGGATATAAAACATTGGTCGGCTAAATCCGCTCGGGCCAAAAAAGTATAACATTATAATTTTAGCTTTGATTTTATCGCTGTAGCGATCCGATCGCATGAGATATAGACGTCCGATGGGTATCATAAGGCTATTGTGATGAATCGTTTTTAGGACTTTGATACTGTAACTAAAATATTGATAAGTAGCTTTCCGCCAAACAGCTTCACTCTCGGTAAAAAACTTTTCTTAACTACTACTGTACTATTTTCTTCTAGTACATAAATAAGTAAACTATTAACTAAGTTAAGTAAGTAGGGTGAACGAGCTTTGCATGCCAAGCGTGGCGATTATGGCAACTACCCCCCAACATGATTGTTTGAGGGAGGCCTTTGTCCAGCAGTGGACGTCTTTCGGCTGAAATGATGATGATGATGACATAAAGAAATCAACATGACATAATCACGTCAAAATAATAATAAACATAGTAAAGTGAATGTAGAATCGTGATATATTTTGAACATTTTACACAATATTTATATTTTGTAGCCTAAGAGTTATTCTATGTTTAAGCTAGATAGGGAGGATATTGCCCCCCCTTTTTCCTTGGGGGAGGCCTTTGTCCAGCAGTGGACGTCTTTCGTCTGAGATGATGATGATAAGCTATAGGTATTTTTGTAAAGTTTTATTAAAATCCATTTAGTAGTTTTTTGTGAAAGAGTAACAAAAATACATGCATCCATACATTTATACATTTATCCATCTTCGCAAACTTTCGCGTTTATAGTATTAATAGTATAATCCTTTGATTATACAACAGGAAATCGGCTGTCCGATATCCAGAGCCTATGCTCTGCCTAGCTTGTGGTCAGATGGCTGTGTGTAAGATGTCCTACATATTAAACGAGCAATAATTGCATATTTATTTATAAATTTATTTCTGTAATCTCGGAAACGGCTCTAACAATTTCGCTCAAATTTAGCATATGGGCGTTTTCGGGGGTAAACAATCGATCTAGATTAGTCTTATGTTTGGTACAACGCGTGTTTTCGAGTTTTCGTGCGTTTCCCGAGCAAAGCTCGTTCGCCCTACTTACTTTACTTAGTTAATAGTTTACTTATTTATTAGCGCAAGACAATAGGTAAACAGTTTTTTTGGAAAAAATAAACAACGAAAGGTGGAAAGCCAGTACAATAATTAATAAACAGAAACGATACTGTAATGTTTATTATTTTGTTTAATTTACGCATACAGCGTGGGCCCACATCAAACTCATCAATATTAATGATCAACGCAAGTATTACAATATTTATCAATTTGTCCACCAGACAGCCTTTGTGGAAACAGTTCATATCGCATCATCAAAAATTGAAATGAAAGTTTATTTTGGAGCCTTTTGCAAGTATTGACATAATTTTGTTGATTTTGTTCACACGGTAGTGTCATCTCCAAGCTTTTTTAAGTTTTTTCCATATTTTTAGTATGGATATAATAATGATAATAATGCAGGTGTGATTTTGAGAATAGATGAGCTATGGATGGTGGTATGTTACTCATGTACGCAGTTTAGGGCAAATAAAATGAAATAAATAATAAAATTATCCTCCTTTTAGTCAATAAATAGAACTTGTATTTTCCATGGTTTATAAGTGAATCAGAATGATAGGGCGCTCTTAAAATATATTGTGATAACTGTTATTAATAACGAATATAAGAAATCTGACGATAAAATATAGATATATTGAGTACCTATAATTTTTAAAGTAAACTTTGTCCATATTTTCAAATTTCATATTTCTGCTGTGATATTCTATGCCCGTTGATGCAAAACAAAAACTGAATTTTAAATAACTCCACGTTCCATTCGGGGTTTCCCGACCGCAGCCGATGTTAGCCGATCGCTCGATTTGCAGTCGCCCGCCAAACCGTAGCCCGTAGCGGCAGTCGGCTCAGAGATCTCGTAGCAACGGCTACGGTGCTACGACGAAACCTCTACGAAAATCGCTTCACGAAAGCCCGGACTTCTATCGACAGATCTCAACTAGAGACTTTATTGTTCTTGATATAAACGTTAAAAACGAACAGTTGGTAATTGTGAACATACTGGAATGTTTTTGTGCTTGGATTCGTTACATTGCAACAGGTAAGTTTACGAGCGTTTTTATGGGGCAATTTGTCTCAGTTAGATTATTTTTTAACTAGATACGTTGCTAAATGTTTAGAAGTTCTCTCGTTTATTTCCTTTTTTCATAACGAAATATTTTATTTTAAAATAAACTGTTTAATATTTTTTCATATGATCAAATTGAAACTACTAATTTTACTCAAACAAAAATTATATATCTTAATAAAAAAAATGAAGTAATGAATGAAGTAACTGAAACATTCATACGACTCTAAATTGAGTATACCAACCAATATTATAATATACACTACCTAATATGTCAAATTTAATAAACATCATTTGACGAATTGGTCGTCAATTGACTGGAATTGGAACAAAGATAGTATTTATAAAAGTTGCTGCGATTTTCGACAGCTAAATTTAGTACCACTGGCACTTAAACGCTTTGAATTATTTAAATAGCCTCGTCGATACTTGTTTAGTCTAGTTTTAGCTGCATTTCATAGAGACATATTTTATCTGTTTTTCATTAGGTTTTTGCTGTAGCTACAGATCATACTATTACAAATATCAATGTGTAAATGTTTAGATGTTTATTACAAAATAACATAAAAAAGGCTAAACAGAACGAAATTAAATTAATATGTAGATGTGATTAGCTGGATTGAACCATGGATTGTTTCTCAAAAACCCCCGAAAAAGATAAATGTGATAAATATGTGAGCGAAGCCTTGGGCCACAATTAGTTTATAAATGTTTTCGTAGCATAAATATTCCTCGATTTGTTTAAAATTATGAAAAATATGTATAGCACAATCCATAATTTATCTTTCGTGTGCCTTAATAAGATCTTATATCACGATATAATATGTATGTACTGATTTTATTTGACACTTTATTATCCCTACAATACGGGCGTAATTACAAACTAAGTCTCATTAATAAAATAATTCTCCTTTGTCTCTAAAAGGAAGAAATCTCTTCTTATTTTCCCTCTTTGTGAGACACTGGTATCGTTCGTTTCATCTTATTTCACTGAGTTAATTAATGAGGGGATTTGACGAACACGCCGGACGGTACAAAGCCTTTGTTTTGACTGTGACTATTCGTTTTATTACTCAGCAATGACGTAGCCAAAAGAGTGTTTGTTTTTTGTTTGGCATGTAAGAATGTATTTTGTTTAGTACGAAAGTACCTAGTATTTTCCCTCCATCAGTCGGAAACAATTTTAATGAAATATTGGCTTGAAACACAATAATCTGTTTATCTTTATTTTGGGTATGATTGTTAAATAGTCTAGTCGAATCTTTGCCAAACGTAGTTTTGTTAGTCAAGTGTGGTGCATTTCAAAATATACCAATAATATAATCTTATTCATTGGTTTTTAATTACTAACGGTATCTGCGGCACAAGGAAACTTAATACCGCTTTCCAGTTCAATTGTATATTCATTTTAGATTCAAAACAGCTGAAAGTAAAATTTACTTACGACTCAAAACGTCTGTAGTTTTCTTAAAAGTTAAAAGAGATATTTTACATTAAAATGCTTAGAAAGGCGGATAAAGGATTGCAGTTGTTGTTGATTTCCTAAGTGATCGGCTTCAGTCAACTTGTACAATATACACAAAAAATTGGTCCATTTCTTAGTCATCAGCTGATTCCAATTCAAAGTGTATTTATCCATTATAGGCTCCCTTAGAAAACTTAATGACGTCATGCAGCTGCTTTTTCGAACTGTATTGAATACACAGCCTTGTAGCCTAGCTGGTAGTAGGTTTGCATTCGAAACACAGGGTCGCGAGTTCAAACTTCGCTCAGGGCAAATATTCGTCTGACGATCACTTGTGTTTGTTTGTCTTGTATCTGGAAAAATGTCTGTTTGTGTCTTGATGTAAAGGTATTACAGAAAGAATAGTGACGGTTGCTTAAAAATGAAAGAAACTGCTAAGATTTTGTATAATATACCTATTACCATTCCATTTCTGTATATTTATATATATTTAAAGATGTTGTATATTTAATATGTATGTATATCAGCTGTCTGACACCCATCGTAGTATAGGCTCTGTCTAGTTTGGGGTCAGATGGCCGTGTGTGAGGTGTCCCCACATATTATTATTAATTATTATTATTTTCTTTTAGAATAGCGGCATGAATGTTTTGCATTTACCTCCTTTCTATCCGAGTATGAAACAAAGAACGCTTATCTGACTAAAAGCCGTAGTTGAATATTCCGAGCGAATGAAGAATAAAATATTTACAGTTACGACGATTTAAACTCGGGTCGCGTATTGGAAACTGGGTTGCGGCTGTTACTTTGTAATGGATTGGGTAGGTCAATAGTTACTTTGTTCCCTTATAGTGTATGTGAGTAAAAAAATACTTACACATAACCTCTCTAGCCGTGTGTTCCTGGACTTCTAACTTTATCATCATTATCGAATTTAAGAGTCATGCTCTTGTCGGTGGAGTCTACGCCATCCCATTATATTTTCCGTCTTCTGTTTGACCTTTTTATAATGTCGTACCAAGGCCGTTAATTTGGCCTCAATATATTTTGTGTATAATAATGGAAATTCTATATATTATACTATTCAAAGAAAGTGAACCTTAAAATATTGTAAACAACGTCCATACTTTTTAATGAAAAACAGTTACTAATTCCTATCTTTCACTCCTCTCGACTGCAGAGGTCACTGGCGTCCGGTCAACGACCGTGGCGGGGGGGCGAGATATAAGTTGTATCTGACTTCTTACTGAAGCTTCTTTATAGGTTTACAAATAATATGTAGCATGACTGAAGTAAATACGAGCATACATTCGTTACATACTTGTATTTAAAATCGACACTGGTACCTCTGCCTTTGTTTGCAAATAAACATATTTCATTCATTCATTTCATTCATTCATTCATTTGAAATATTCTTCAATGAAGAATGTTTATAACTAAATTTCTGTTCTTTGTTCTTTTTCTTTGCACAGCCAATAGAAAAGAAAAATATATCGTGCCGTCTTTCAATAAAAGAATAATTAGTACAAACAAGGAAAAGATGTATTATTATGATAGCCTTTATGTGTTTTTGTCTCTTTGATAACGTTTCGCAGACGTTATGATCTAATCAAATGACTGTTATCTTAGGATGACTTAATAAGTAAGAGATAGATAAATGTGTATCACTTGGAATAGGCTAAAAAGAAAAATGTAGTACCTCAAAAGATGCCAAAAGTAAATAAGGCCGAAAGTCTATTTAATTTATTTGTCAAATATTTCACTTAAAATGTACGTTTCCAATATTTTACTTGCTAATAAAAGCCTATGTATAACAAAAAGGCTTTTAAAATGTCTGTTTGCTCATATGAACGAATCTGGTAACTTTTGACTTGAAAATAGCAATCAATTTCAATTAATTTGTTCACTCATATTTTTTTAAAACCAGCTTGTTTAAATTTTCTGGTTTATTTACTAAGTTATATTTTGTATTGGACAGTTCTGGGTGAGGCCTTTGTCCAGCAGTGGACGTCTTTTGTCTGAAATGATGACGGGTATTAACTTGACAAAGTTTGGTAATCCCTAAAAATTTAGAGAACTGAGTGAAATTTCTATTTCGTCGCTATTTAATACTGGCCTCCGAAAAATAAACAAAACTTTAATAAAAAACACATGATGATACAACTGGATTCGGACAATACAATACCTTAAGTAATCAAACTCAGTTTTCATCGTTATTCTTGTTTAAATTAGAACTCTTTTCAAATATGAACCCATTGAAAGGTAACTATAAATCAAGTTAACCAAAATCCATGATATTCACGAATTTTGTACGATATTCTCAATCCTAGCGTGATCGTTAATCAATGTCTGAATTCGATCCTATTCACTCTTTTCATACAAATAGAACAAGCTTTATAACGCGGCGAACATTAATTTATTCACTGTCTGCGGCTTACGTATTGAAAGCAGCTTTACTTGGTGGAAACCAGCTCATATAATAGTGCCATGCTCTAGGTTTCTATTTAGTACAGGCGGATACACCCCAATTTTGTAAATTTTGTCAGACAAATGCCAGACGTAAATGAAAATCAAAGAAAAATAGACTTATCCTTCACATTCATTCAGATATTTCCTAACAGTATTGTTAAATTAATGTGTGTTTGTGTCTCATTAATATTTTTAAGTTATTTATTTAGATATTTTTAAACCTAAATTATAAGAAATACAAATAATTGATCAATTCGGACAAGGAATATTTATAATTATTTGTTTACTAGCATTCTGACCCGCGACTCCGCCTGCGTTTACAGTTTTTCCCGTAAGAATGAGGTATTTTCCCGCGGTAAAAGGTAGCCTATGTGTTAATCCAGGGTGTCAGTCAGCTAACTCCATACTAAATTTTATTGAAATCGCTCCAGCCGTTTAGACGTGAAGAAGTAACTACCATACAGACTCACATTCACAAACTTTCGCCTTTATAATATTAGTATGATTACGTTACTTACAATTGCACCATACGTGATTTAACTTGGTACTCTTTATGAGCTAATTAACCCTCTGCTCACTCTGTAAGGAAAAAATCGTCGGAGCCCGTCCGCGGCGCGGTGCGGCACGTCATGCGCCACGGTGCCGCGGACGGCGGCGCCAATTCTAGTAATAATAGGAGAATAATCCTTTCGCGATCTATATAAATTATTCTCCTATTATTACTAGAATTGACGCCCGCTGACGTACACCGTCCGCGGCACCGTGCGCCGTGCCGCGTAACTAAAAACATAAAGCCAACAATATTCTGAAGTTATTGTACTGCTTTCCCAGCGAACTGTGTATACCAGAGTTAAGTTGTTTTATGTTAACGGACCAGGTGTTTTAGAACTACGAAGCTGTATTTATAAATTAATAGTCTTATAACTAATCTTCTTATATAAATACTACAATAAAACTGCAGAATCAGCGCGTCTGTACGTTGATTTGTTTTTCAAAAAAATTAATGAAGGTGATAAAGGGAGTGTAACTGAACACAAAAATACTAGTTTGAAAAAAAAATCCGTCTTTCTTTCTGTCTGTTTGTACACGCTAATCTCTGGAACTACTGGATGGATTTTAATGCAACTTATAATAACATAGCTTATACTTACATCAGAATAACAAATAGGCTACTTTTTACCCCGGGAAAATACTTCTTTCCCACAGGAAAACCTGATAACACGGGCGGAACCGTGGGGCAGATAGCTAGTAATGAATAAGCTTAGCAAAATACGAGTAATACTGGCGGACATACTAGGTGGCTTTCGGATGCGTTATTTTTTGTCTTTATTAATTTAATAGAGTTGACTGAAACGGCAATCTTTGTACCATTTCTACTGCGTATTCGAGTTGTTTTTCACTTTTTCCAGCACGCGGTTTTTATACAATGAAAGTAAAATTTAATTACTGTACTTGCTATGTGACTATCACATCTCATTAAAGTTTATTGAACAATTTCTACAATATTGCACTGCTTTAGTGAGTCTTACTATAAAACATACATGTAATATAAAATATATTAGACGCTATTGTGGTCATATACATATCTGCCCTCAGCCACACAACGCTGGCCGTTATACCGCCATTTTGGCTTTATATTAACTTCGATGCGGGCACTACGTCATAAAGTCTTTGAAATTCAGCTTTTAAATAAAGCCTGCATTTATGTGGGTACGTTTTATAAAGTTTCACTATAATGCATGGTCATTTATCTGAAATGTCTGCTGCACTTGCACATATTGGGTACTAGCTTGTGCAAATAATGCATTTTAGTTATAGTACTTTGTGTGTGATATAGATAATTTGAAAGTTTAGGAGGTAGGCTGTTTTGGCTTGCGATTTTCAATGGAGACTATAATAACTTATGGTACCTGGCTTAGAATGGGACCAACTGAACTATACCTATGGGTTGAAGAATTATGTGAAGTCAGACATTTCAGTTTGACACGCTCCTACCTGTACCATACTATAGACTAGACTACTAGAGGTTATCAAGCTGAAAGTTTTGAACTGTATGAAGTCATTCTAGCCTTCGACAGCACACGTGAGATAGCCAATGGACAGAAAATAATAGTCATAATACTTTCAGTCAGGTCAGTAACATTTTTTGATACATAAACATTTCAAGTTTATTCATTCTATAAACCATAAAACGTATCTTATTGCGCTGTAATCCTCTTATAAAGATCGCAGCATCAAACTCTTTTATACAGCTGTTATACGACCATCAGCATCAACCCAGCAAGTGTAGTTATAATATAAAGCTCTGCGGTATTGCAGTGGTAATTTATTTTGCGCGTTGACCGCTCATGTGGCAACCAGCAAGAGCCTATATCAACAAGTTATCAGTAACACAAGTTGATGTTCATTACGTAGCCTTCTTCTTTTTTTTCCCCTGCCGGGTTGCATTCCTCTAATTGCATATTTCGTTTGCACTCTTTGTTATATTAATCAAATTGTATAAAATAATAATTATGTATAAATATTTTTAAAAGATGCAACGCCTGTGAAGTTTCTTCCGGAGAGTTCTTCTCCACAGAAGACAGCCAAATTGTGAACTCTCCTCGACGTCGAAAAGTGATTTGTAAAATCTTACTTCGAATAAACACATTTTGAACCTTGAACTTTTGAACTTTGAACTTTTGAACTTATGAACTTTTGAACTTTGAACTTTTGAACTTTGAACTTTGAACTAGCTTCCTCCTCCCCCTCCTTAGTCGTTCACTCTTGACAGAGTGGTCGTGGTTGACTGCTGCATTTTCGTTGGCGAGTGAAGCTCCCGCGATGCGTCTCCACTTGTCACGGTTTACGGCGTCTCGCGAACTCTGGACTATGGAGGTTTGTGTTGCAGCTCTAATGAGGTCGGTCCAACGCGTAGGTAAGCGTCCGCGCCACCGCTTCCCATCCACCAGTCTTTGGACGACGAATCGCTCCATGGAGAGTTACGTAGCCAGTTAGTCCCAATGTGAACCATAAAAATTTGGTCATATTGACTTAGCAATGTACTTTGAATTGTTTGTGTAGTCTGTAAATTGTAGCTTTCTGAACAGGAACCAGATCCATGTAATGTTTTGCATGCGGCTCCTATTTAGTAATTAAGTCTTTTTTATTTATTTATACTCGACTTTAAACATAAATCCTACCTAATTGAATGATTTCTTTACAACGTAAAAGCAGTTTTATTTGCAACTCGTTTGATAAGCACTATTTACTAGTCTTAACCCTTTCGCTGTATTTCGACGTAACTTCTATTTTGCCAGTTTATTCAAGGACCGCTGACCGCTTTTTTTTTTGCAATTTTTTTTGCAAGGTTTTGCAAGATCCAAAATTACTCTGCAACTATAGTATAATTCTTGATGAAATATGAGAATATTGCAGATAATTGATTGAACTATTTGTTTTTTGTTTGCTTTTTAGTCTAAATTACGGTATTAGACCCTATTTTTCATACTAAAAATCGAACAATAGAAAAACTTACCATGATGCCGAAGTAAATTTCAGTAATTTTTTTCTAATTAGAAAACACATATTCTTGTTAGAAATCCTGTTGGACACATCACTAAATATACACGGAATACTTATTAGTCGATTTTAGACCTCATTTGTGGTAAATTCTTATTGTAAATTGTAAATAAACAAAACACTTCCACAACGCTCATACAAACTGTCACTTTCGAATTTTTTTTTTTTATATTTTTTTTGTACTGGCACATAGTGAAGTAAAAGTGCCAATAGATTGCTTCATAAACGCCCTACCATACGTCCATACACCGTAGGTACAAGCGATTTTTTTATGGTTTAGCCGTAAAAAGCCGATTTTAGAGTTGAGAATTTCGTACACGAGTTCGTGTCTTATTGAGTTTGAGCCTTCATGTCAAATGCAGCCGCACGAGCGCGTGTACTATTTTTTTTAATAACACCTTTTGGCTTTGGAACATGTAAAATATATAATTTCTTATTTTAACATTATGCTTATACGTTCTCATTTCGTTGTTTTAATACACTAAAAACATTCTAAACACTTAAAATTCTTCAAGTTTCTTGGATTGGAATCACTGGCGTTCACACAAATAAACATTTCTTGACGTTTTTGACAGTAAAAAACTCACCACAGATTATAAAACTAGTAAAAAAACATGTAAAAACAACAACTTATGTCGTGATCGCTACAATAATTTAAAATTGTTACTGAAATTTCAAAATTAACGTTAGTTTAGAGTATTTAATGTTCATATAGGTTTTCTTAAAGTACCTAGCGATAGCAATTTTTAAATTACATATTGACAATATTATTTGTATATTTGAAATCTTTTCACATTATGAATCAAATTCAATAAATTATCTTAACTATTCCCTTTCATTATCTGTCACTCTATTGAAACGTAACGAGGCGCGCGTCGGAGTGCAGCGGTGCGTGGTAAATGCCTATCGGTCAGATATTTCCATTATATTCTGCAATTTATCTGCCAGCGCAGCCAGCGCTTTTTCTGCTGCTTGTAAACTACAGCTCTATCGGGGAAATCGACTGCGAATCTGATTGTATGGTTCATTGGTCATTCCAATATACCGCTTTTAAAATTGTCACGACCAGACCGTTTATCTCTTCGTTCCATTTCAATGCAAGGCCCATGCTCCATACATGTTTTATTTACAGATTTTTATCGTAACTACCTATCGCTTTGTTTCGTTTTATGTGTCACTTTACCTATTTTACTTATACGAAATAAATGAATAGTAACTACACATAAACGTGACCTGGTTCTAATGAAGGTGGAAGTAATGGTCTCAATTAATGTGATCGATGGTTTTATGTTTTATTCCAAACGAAACTACGATTAGCATCTGTGAGCCAAAAAAATAAATAATATTAATAAATATGTAAGAATATTTCACCTACCTACTTTGGGGTTAGATGGCTGCATCTAACCCCAAAGTAGGTAGAAACAGTACTATGGGTGTCATATACAAACATATTTTGTAGATAAATATTCCACTGATAACAACAAAGCACTAACAACTAAACATTTGTAAGAAAAAAATAACAATTTTAAAGGATCCTTTCTCCTTGTCAACAGGTCTAAAGAAGATGAGGCAGAGGTACCTGAGTAAGCTTCACTTGACCTTCGAATTGATGGCATCGGTGAAGTAGATAAGGGGATTGATCAAGATGGGTTGGCCAGTGATATGTACGTTGACTGCGCTGGCACTGCAAGTAATTGGGGCAGCGCGGGTGACATGCCCCAGCGACCCTAACTGCGTTTGTGGAGGCACGCTCGCTGTCGAACTCAATTGCAACATCGATGGTAAGTGCACTCCGTTACCCACGTACCAAATGCCACTCGACATTGTCCCAAATTTGATGGTGCTAGAAAGCTTTTGATCCTGTTACCTTTAAATGCTTGAGTTTAAAAGTCCTTTACAAAATTACTCTTGCATTGTTTTGTGGAATTCCTTGAAATTTTGATTGTTGTTGTACTGACGATTGAAAGAGCTTTTAATATTATTCTTATATTATTTCAGTCGAAAAACGTCGTATCACTACCTCTCTGTCTCTCTGATATCTTTTTGTAAATTGGACAGATGTTCATGATTTTTTAAATTTGGTTTCAGGGCGAAGAGTAGAAATAAACTTATTACCAAACACTTACATTAATATCAAATGTAAGAATGCTACAAGTCTTGATTATAAGAAATTGCCAAAATGTGCCAATTATGAGAATACATTCAAATCAGTCAGTTTTAAGAACTGTCCACTACCTCATACCTCTTTCAAAGAGGTATTGACAGACCTCGGAGTTTCAAGGACAATGGCACTGATATTTCAAAATGAAAAGAATTTATCTGGATATTTTGATAGAAAACATTTCTCAGGTCTGCAAAATTTAACAAAGTTATTGTTATCAGTTAACGGCATTAAGCATTTGCCGAACAATTTGTTTGAAGACATTAACAAACTCACTTGGCTGAATATCCGCTCTTACAGTTTGAACCTTACCGAAGAGCTATTTAAGCCTCTTGAAAGACTAGAGACTTTAGAAATAAGTCACAATCATATGACCAATATATCATCGAACTTATTTTCTCACTTATCATTCTTAAGAAAATTGTCGTTGTGGCAGAGCAATGTAACCTGGTTTTCTAAGGATTTCTTTTCTGGTATCGATATATTAGAAGAACTAGACCTAAGTTCTAATGGGCTCAATGAATTGCCTCCATCAATATTTAAACCATTGAAAAAACTGAAGAAATTGACATTATTTTCCAACAAATTTTCATCTTTACCTGAAAACTTATTTAAAAACAACGACGAGTTGGAAACAGTCATAATTTTGAATAACGATGTTGAAATAAGGGACCTGCCCAAAAGTTTCTTTGGAAGTTTACCGAAGTTAAAGCAAATACACATGCAGAGATGTGGCTTGAAAAAGATCCCTTACGATGTATTTGCGAATTCAGCTCAAATAACAAATATATCACTAGCGTACAACGAGATCAGCACATTGCCAGAAGCAATTTTCAATGATCAAATAAACTTGTTGGAACTAGATCTCAGCCACAACAATCTTAGAAGTTTAGAACCGAAGATATTTTCGTCCCTTGTAAGATTAGAGACGCTTGATTTGTCATACAACTCACTGGTGAAAATATCTGGGTAAGCAAAAAGGCTTTCTTTTACAATGCTCACATATTGTTAATTTTATATTTATTCAAAGATCTTACTAACTTGCATTTTTTCTTGTGACAGGTCAACATTTTCACCACTCCTGAGCTTATTAGACCTAAACATGGAACAAAATAAATTGAGAACAATCTCTTTATACTTATTTAGCAACAATAGACAGAGAATGTCAGTATCTCTGGCGTACAATCAACTGAGTTTCGAGAACAAAGAGCTGTACAACAATACATGGGTAGTCAGCAGAAATTCACCATTCGCTCATACATACAATTTGAGGCTTTTGAATTTGAGTCACAATAAATTTTTGCATACGTTTGATGATTGGTGGATAAATGGACACGATACTTTGGATATTAGCTTCAATGCCATAACTTATTTGTGGGTTAGTAACGCAATATTTTTGTGAAAAACTTGCCTCTAGACAAACAAATACAACTCGAACAAATTTACAATAAATTTTTTTTTGTTTCAGGACACAGAAAAAACTCCTAAAAAGTTTCAATATAGACATCTAATTAAAAAGCCTTTGAAAGAGGCCTGGATTGCTCATAACTCTTTTCAGTGCAGATGCACAAATAATGAGTTTGTGCAATTTTTGCTAGATGAAATGAATACAAAGGTGAAAATAATTTTGTTTTAATATTATAAAACTTCATTTGGCCTATCATGTGTATTATTAATTATGATTTTTGGGTTGCAGGTCCGAGATTTGTTCGAATTTGATTGTCCATTCTCAGCGGTTTCAACATGCAAAATGAGGTCAATAATATTGTACATTATGGGAGCTTTGATCATTGCTACACTCTTTGTCCTGATTGGAATCAGTACATGCATGTTCCGCGGACTAATTTATGGTTTCGTAAAAAAACTCGGTTATACTTTAACCCATCAAAAATCCAATAACATAAGGAAGGGTGTCAACGTCGAGTATTCAGATAAAGACGAAGAATTCGTTTTCAAAGAGATATTGCCTGCTATGAAACACCATCTGAATATGGAGATAACACTACATCCTTTGGCAACGCACGCCGTTGCTGCATCTGACAAAGACATGCGAACGCTCGTAATATTTTCTCCAAACTACTTAACGTCACACTACAAGCACGTGAATATAAAGAAGATCCGAGGTGAGATGTTGAAGGCGAAAAATAGGATTTACGTATTTACAGATATTGGACCGGAAAACTCAATATACGCTTTCTTAAAGGAGCAACGGGATCGTAAATCTTCTATTCTATGGTGCGGACAGGATTTCTGGAACACGTTCTTAGAGATCTTAGCGAGTGGTGATCAAGAGCAAAACATCGATAGGTTGAATAAAATAGTTAAATCTGCTAAATTGAAATTGGCTATGAAGAAAACTGTATCAAGGCCGCCAGAGCCTAACGTCTACGCTCTAGACGGGTTGCCACACATTCAAGTTTAATCATCATCTTTATGTAATTTAGTGAGGTAAAGACTGACTTCTCTACTAGAACTGCAATCTCACGTCACATTTTCATTAAAGTCACCAGTGATCTCATCGTGTATAAATAAATAAGTTACGACCCTAATGACTGTCGCATATTAATTCGATATGCTAAGTGTAGATAAAGAATTTTTACAGAAGTATTTTATCACGTGTAAATCGGTAAGTTTAGTTAATGTTTGAATGGTAAGCCCATTATTCGTTGTTTTTGGGTAAGCCTTGTATGTTTTACTATATTTAATGTACTTCAAAGAAGTTAATTAAGACTTAAGCAAAATGTAAACGTTCGTAAGCAACTGTCTCGGTGAGTTAATTAAAATGTAAATAGGTACTGTAAAAGATCAAACAACAAAATTAAAATTTCGAGGAAGCTGCTACTGTTAAGAGTTGTAAAATACAGCTTATAATAAAATGTATAACTTTACCGTTTGTAGTTTAATTGATAATCCCTAATTGACATTACCAATATTTTTTTGTTTTGTAACTTTCGAGTGCATTACCATGTTAACCGTATGATGTTGATTTAATAACGAGACGAACTAACATTACTCTTCATTTTCTTAAAATACAATAATTTTTTGCGTTATTAAAGCTAACTTTTTTTAACGTAAGAAGGAATCTCTTGCCTTTATTTAAGGTAGGTATCAGATAGTATACTACTACTATACTTACTATAACCACTCATAGTTAATATGCATACAACATCCAAGTCAAAGACAAACTCAAGTGCTCAAAGCCAAATGTTTGCCCACTTTGGCGAGTTTCAAACAACCATTGTGTTTCATAAGCAGGCATACAACAAAGACAGAAAACTGAAAAAAAGGTTTTATTACTCCGCTGAATTTGCGATCCAAAATCTTGGCCTCCGAAACCAAACCACGGTACTTTTTGTGAAAAAAAAATTTTTACAAAGATTTTTGTATTTTTCAAAAATGTTGTAGTTGACAATCAATAAAGTCGTTTAGAAAACGATCGATCGCGGTACACAATAATTAAAATTACAGCAAAGTTTCAGAAATGTACTTTTTAATATGTTGGAATATAACAAACAAAAAGTATCAACATTAGATTTTTCAATAAAAGTCCCACATTCATATTCCTACTTAGCATATTAATATTTCCACACCACATTAATTCAAACTGCATATTAAACGACGAAAATTTTAAGCAGTGTAGCACTTGATTCTGTACAACGACACGGGATTTGCAATTCTATTAGGCAAAATATAAGAGCTTTATTAGCTTACATGGTAGAGTGGCAGTAAGGGTGTTGCCGGGGCGAATTATTTATAACCTCCTGTATCTGCAGTCTGCTTGCGGCCAAACCATACACAGGGTGTGAAATTTGAGGTTCATGAAATTAAACTGCTTCTGGTCACGGAAGATATCTCGCTTGTTGTTTATGAATATGAGGTAGATAGGAATAAAATTGCTGGCATTTATTGTATGATAGGAATAAGCTTTGGGCTGGATTATGTTTGAGGAAAAATTTACTTAAAATGTATACGAATATGGTGGCTTCCTCTCAAACTCTGATGTAAATAAAAAAATATTGAAACTAGTGTTTATCCTGTGGTATGAAATGCAGTTTTCGGACATCAATAGTGAGAATTTCGAAAAATCTTCTCTTAAATTTCATATCTCTGCTAGAATCAGATTGCCATAATTCGAATGATGCCAGGAGGATAGTTGCTTACACAGGTGAGTTCCGTTGCCCATTTTCTGGGGTGACAGGGAGAGATTTTTCCCCAACCTAATTGCCAAGATTATGGCAAAAGCTCCCAACTACTCTTAGTTCAATCCCCAACTCGGCTTAGTCCACTAATAAAGAGACTGTTAAAAGCAGTTGAAATTGAGTTATAGGTAACAGTAATTTAGGATCCCGTACCTCAAAAAAGCAAAAACGGAACCTTTATGTGTCTGTCTATCCTACCATCTGTCACAGACAATTTCCCCCAAAACCAGAAGACCGATTGTTATTTTTTAAAACAAAAACGGACTCTCGATTGAACAAACATCCTATGCAAGAATCCCGCTTGCGGCCACACACTGCAGCGCCATAAATTAATTATTCCCTGCATCTTTTAATGCGATTACTGCAAGTAGCGCATCGGCAAAGTTTGGGGATTTACGTGCGCTGTATCGGTGTAGCCAACTAAAAATAAAATTATAAAGTGCTGGCCAGCCAGTTTGGGAGATGGAAAAAAATTGTAATGAGTTTTTCTTGGTAGTACGAATATGTAGCGTGTAAAAGGAAAGGTGAATAACTTGTTAATTAAAGGAGACGTAAAAAGTGGTTTTTTATTCGGCGAAAAATTGAACGGATAAGTAGTATACCTACCTACTTAGAAAGCTTATGTAAGTGGGTTTCAGGATAACTAATCAAACTATTTTATCGATGCTCCGTTTTCGTAAAAATTGCAAACTTATTCAAGCTAAAAAGTTATAATGAAACGAACGATCAATGAATTTCCAAGAGCTATTATTCTAATATTATCTTTTTGTATTAAAATCTTACAGCCAAGTATAACGTTATTTTTATTTGTAGTCTTTTTTTTGCAGTAATTAATGAAAATAATTATTGAAGAACTTGAGGCCTTTTCGTTTCATTTTTAGAGAAAGTAAACTAGAAAAAAAAAATGGAATGTCAACGTGATAGATGACAGGATTGACAGGTATTCAACTGACAGTCAGAAAAATAACCGTTTTTTTTAACCGAAATTAGCGTTTAGTTTCCCTACCTTGAAAATAAACTTGACAGTTGACACTGGCGCAAAGTAACCCTAGCGCCAAAATCAGAAAAAAAGTAAAAATATCGATTAAATCTTAATAAAAATTAAGAAAGAGACAATAGATCATTTTTATACTATGCGCTATCTCTTTCTTAAAAAGCATTCACAGCAACTACGCAACAAAAAATCGGTTTGAAAGGATTGCCAGAGGTATAATTGTATTGCCAGATCTTAGGTTTATTTTTCTACCAACTAATATTCCAATCAATTTATAAAAAAAACGGAGCTTTCTTTATTTTTTTTCAAGTGATCCTGATTATCGTAATAATATACCCTTTTACCCTATATGCGTAGAATACCCGTTCAATTTTTGAAATAATAAAAAAAAACCTCCCATACAAAATTTTACATCTCCTTTAAAAGATGATTCAGTATTAAATACGAATATATTAATGTAAAAAAACACAAAATAAAGGCAATGAAACTAATTGATAGTAAAAAATAGCTTTTCTTACATTAGTAAATATTACATTAACTCTTTTATGTTTGCAGTCTCGTACATCCATATTTCGCACTACAGTCGCAAACTCGAACTGCCGCCGCCTGGCCTGGCTTATCTATCTATTTGATTATCATGAAATTATAATATATTTATGATTTGGTTTATGCATTCGTACTGAGAGCGTCGGTGGCCTAGTGGCTAGGGCCGTTGACTTCCATTCAGAAGTTCGCGGGTTCGAACCTCGGCACGTACCAATGTGTTTTCGATTTTCGAATTCATATGTACGTTTATTCGACGCTCTTTCGGTGAAGGAAAACATCGTGAGGAAACCTGCACACACCTGCGAAGTAATTCAAGGGTTGTGTGTGAAGTTGACCAACCCGCATTGGGCCAGCGTGGTCGACTAAGGCCTATTCACCCTGGTTTCAGGGTAGGCTCGAGCCCCTCGGTGGGGACATGTATGAGCTGTTAAGGAATTCGCACTTACTAGGGCTTTTATGTTATTACTTTTTTATACATCTTTTTCTGAATAATACAAAAAACATTCGCTCCAACTATCTCGGCATTATATTCAATAAGTTCTTAATAATATTATCGGAACTGCGAGTCACGAAGCGAGTTTGCTGTGCTGTTATGAGAAGAACACAAACAAGTAGGTAATATGAAATACTGGCAGCATAGTTGATATAACAAGCATCGTTACTGCATGTTATATTGATAACAGTTTGCTGCGGTTTCGTTATACGCTGGCATGCAAAGCTAAGTAATACACATGTTTTTGTTTTATAGTAATTAAGTTTAGACAATTAAAACGGAAAAATTTCCTAGCTATCAAAATTCTTTGAAATTAGTAGAGTAGTATTTTTTTACAACTTTTTATTACGATACTATATGTTGTGTACTTGAAAATTATTACATTTTTTAAAATGTGATACTTAGTTTTGTAGGCCACTGTATTTAGACAATGCCCATGTTAAAATGTTAGTGAGTGATGTAAGTAAATACATCAATTTACATTATTACATTTCCGAATTATACATCTATGCGCTGACAGGGCTTACAGTATAAGGATTGTGAAAAACATTCTGAAGAAAACAACATACGCCTTTAAAAATACTCTTATAATCTTCTCAAAAAACGAAGGTAGCGTATTCTTCGTACTGTTTAATCATAAAAATTCCGATACCTAGTTGAATTTATCCTAAATCTCTCATGTTTCTAAGAAAAAGATTTACCTAACCTACCTAACCTTAGTATATCTAGGTATTTAAAACGAAACATACATTGCTTTTTATTTAAATTTGATGAAGTAGGTTAACCTAGAATGTTTGCTTGCTGGTCTAGTAGGTACTCGACAAGCAAGCAAACATTTAAATTATATTTCTACCTATACTGAATATGTGTCCTTTGTGTTCTGAATAGTTCAGAATATTTCAGACACATTCTTAAATCTCTCTTGTACTGTTTCTTTGAATAAACAAGTTATTTATCTATCTGTCTATAAATCAGAAAAATCACTTCAAATGCAAATATTGTTTATCAGATTGAGCAGTCTACAAATAGGTAAGTTGAAACAGCACCACAATATGATGTTCGGTGATCAGGGAAGCCTCATGAATAATGCATCGTCGCATTCGACTAACCTAACCTCCGATATATTTGCTACTGGCCAGCCATCGTCGGCTGTGACACGGAAATAATAACTAGGATCACAGTGGAGATACTGGGTAATATGTACCGGGATGGTACTGTTAAATGTTTATACTGTGACTTTCATATTGAAGGAAATAAAGGTTTTTCTCCGCGTAAACATGATCTAATTTTCATGAAATTTAGGATAGTATATAGTATACTTAACTTAACTTATTTATTGACTACTGTTTTTGCCCTAAGGTTCTTTTGTTTTCTTGGCAGCTACCTTTATAACCGCTTTAACAAATATCTAAACATTTACTCTCTAACAAGATACCAAGCTAAAAAGAAAGTTGTACCGACCCGGCCCTAGCCTAAAAAGACAATGAAATATTTGGAAGGTCTTTCCCTTGATGCAAAAAGCGTAATAATAAAATTTTTCTAAAAATCCTAAAAAAGGGAAAATTAAAGTTACAATACGCTAAAGAATGTTGCAAATAGCTTATAAGAACTTGTTATGGGCGAGACAAGTTCATTATAAGAAATAGAAAACCTTTTGGAAATTTACCTTTTCACTTTATACGTTCTTGTATTGCAAACGGACGATTCTGCCAGCAGCTTTATACGTTCCTGTAATGGAATCAGCCGATTTCTTAATAACTTCAAAACTAAAATAGATAGCACGATTCTGATTGCTGCGTTGGAATTGTGATGTGGAACACTATCTATAATAATGGTTTTTGCCATATGTAAAATTTACTTTTTTACTTTATACGTTCCTGTAATGAAATCAGCCGATTTCTTAATAACTTCAAAACTAAAATAGATAGCACGATTCTGATTGCTGCGTTGGAATTGTGATGGGGAACACTATCTATAATAATGGTTTTTGCCATATGTAAAATTTACATTTTACTTTATACGTTCCTGTATTGCAAACGGACGAATCTGCCAGCAGCTGTTATACGTTCCTGTATTGAAATCAGCCGAAACCTTAATAACTTCTAAACTAGAAGAGATAGCACAGTTACAATTGGTGCGTTGTAATTGTGATAAGGGACACTATCTATATTATGAGTTTGAGCGATTTCATCTGATTTCACCATTTTCCGCGCACCTCCGTTTCGTGAGAAAAATATATGTATGGGCGAGGAGGACCGACGGGTAGATGGACCGTCGGCCCGATATTATGTGTTGAGCAATAGTAAAAACTATTTATTCTCAAAAAGCATGAATTGTGGTGGATCGAAAAACATAGTTACCATCTATGTGGAAATGTAGTAAATTTGCTATATTTCCTGTCACAGGCACTTTTTCACTCCCCCGTCAATACAGCTCCGCTGTATTGAGCGAAGTGCTTGTCTGAGTTAGTTGGATGGAAAGGTCGAGTTCCGAAACCTCTTGAATGACAGATCCGAGAATACCACATACACGACTCTATTTTCTGGGTTATGTAATTTAATTTGGATGTTGAACGTGGATGATGCCTGATAGGTTGACACGGGAGCAGGGTCTATTGAGATTCATTATCCGCTGTTAGCGCAAGTCTAAGAGTCGTGTTCTATGTCGTTAGACACATAGCCAGACCTCTGCCATGTGATTAAGTTCCGATGGGAACCTCGAATACATGTGAGCTAAGCCCGAGCCACATTAAGAATCTCAGTTCACCGGTACCATATTGGATTATATAGCGAGTCTAACCGACTCACCCATGTCTGACGTTTGAAGATGTGGTTATTTCTTCGAGTTGTTGGAAAGCCTCAATTTCTTGATCCGTACCACTGAGGCGGGGACGGTTGAGGGTGACCAACGAACAACCTCCATTGGTTGGGTAGCAACTTCTAAGGAGAGACATAGAGCATCGCTATATCTGAGCGTCATATGGTATGAATATTGTTCTATGACTTGTGTAGCTTGGGCACAAGTGAAAGTAAATATCTATCTTTGATATCACGGTATCTCTGAACGATATTTACTAATAACGTCTAGAGATTGTGGTTGTAAGGATTGGAAGCTTGCCGGGCGCATGCTGAAGAAACTTAGAAACACATGATTTGAGTTATAAATCCCGCGTGGATAGAGAGTGGCTAACAACACGGTGTTAGAACCACTATAAAGATAAAGTTCTATTATAAAAGGTGAAGAGAGCACCTTCGGAACTTAGAACATAATTCATAATAATATTTCAGCACGATATTGAACTTCTTATGGGTTTGTGGTGTGGTCTCTATGGAGGAAGCAATTCCTCAAACACTGTGGTGACACAGATAGGGAATGCGGTTTGTCCTCGTGATGAATAGCGTTCCTGGGGCTGGTCTTTGATTGGCGAAGACTACTGGTCTATAAAGTGATAAGACACCGAGGTCTCTATTATCTACGCGATAAGTAATTCCTCGAGGGCTGATCGTAGAACTTCGTTCTGTGATTAGTGATTTTCAGTGTAAACTGAGATGGGGTGTTCCAGCACAGAAATGTGAAGTCCCCTGGATTGTTCGTGGCTGGGACCTCGGTCTAGGCCTGTTCAATCGCTGCGCCTGGTGTGTGGCTGTGGGGAGTTCTGCTCGTTCTGAGGACAAGTTGGCCGTCACTTGTCCCTAGCGACGAGAACGAGTCCTAGTCTGGTTGATGAGGAATCACTTGTCCAGGTGACAGGTGGTAGTCGCTTGTCCTAGATATGGGATAGTCTCCGTGTCGCGGACGATGTCTTAGCTTCCACAAACAGGCTCGACTTCGGTCTTGAGCCTGCAACATAACATATGGATTTGACTTAGGTCTATTCGTATTATCCTCATATCATGGTTTTCCGCCATTACAAGCGCCTGCTTCGGTGGGTTAGTTTGTCGACTTCGGTCATATACACCAGGCATTGACTTCGCGTCAGTTATAAGTCCTGAGACAATGGTGTTCCCCGCCATATACGAGTGCCTGCTTAGGTGGGTTAGCTCGTCGACTTCGGTCAACTCGAACGTCAGGCATTAGTCCGCTATGTTAGTCCTGCATCTATGGTTCACTACCATTACAAGCGCCTGCTTCGGTGGGTTAGCTTGTCGACTACGGTCGCAACGAACAGGCTTTGATTACATCATGCAAGTCCTGCAACAATCGGACTCACACTCCGCACCAATCGACTACGGTCGCACCGGGAGATCAGATGGCATTGTCCTATGGGATAGAGATCTTCGTAAGGGCGGGCTACGGCCTGCCCTTTTCTTTCACTTAATTTAGAGAGGCCTAAGGTCGAGGAAAGCGAAATCTCGTGGACGCAGAACGAAATGCTAATTGTCGGTTGTTGTAGGCCAACCGAGCAATAGCATAATATTAGCCATCTGGAGATTGTTGTATGTTCGTTGAATGTTATCCTTTTAGGGATATAGGTTCCATATACCATTTTATAAACTTTCATATATTTTACAATTGACGTTGTCTGTCCTTCTTAGGATCGTAATGTTCAGGAGTGAAATACAGAACTTATCCCGCTGTTATAATAGGGGATTTCCCCCCGATGAAATTAACTTTTGCTGACCTTTTCAGGATTGCGGAGCTAATACGAAGAAAGTTTGGTTTGACGATCTTCAAAGAAGAAAGTTTGGTTTGACGATCTTCAACACTCCAAATAACGAGCATGGGGTGGGAAGATAGCTAGGAAATACATGACTTTTGTTCACGCACATTTGTTTTTATTTCGTAGTTAGATTCCAAAGCAACAAAAATATTCACACTGATTTATCTAAAAGAACAAAGGTTACTCGCACAACGCGGAAAGGATACCCCGCTAGATGATCATGGCCAATCAAAACAGATAAAATGTAAATAGTGAAGAATCCCTGCAAAGGGATTTTATTTATATTTTTAAGACGAGTAAGGTGCAGTTACAAAGTCATAGTTCATATTAAAAAAAAGTTTTTATTCCAAATATGTAAGATATAAATACCAAGGACCAGACTGTTAATGGTTAGTCGTTCAAAAGTAGCGTTCGTCTGTGGAGAAGAACGGCGAGAAGAAACTCGCTTTTCGCTTGGGTTTCGACCGATACCACCCGATACTAATGTTGTCTATACTAATATTATAAAGAGGAAAGGTTTGATTGTTTGTTTGTTTTTTTGTTTGTTTGTTTGTTTGTTTGCATCGAATAGGCTCCGAAACTACTGAACCGATTTCAAAAATTCTTTCACTGTTGGGAAGCTACATTCACCCTGAGTAACATAGGCTAAATTTTATTTCCAAAAAATTAGGGATCCCTACTAAAACTTCAATAATGTAACCCAAGGTGTGAAAAAAATACGTAAATATTCCTAATAATTGAAAATACTCCGAAAGTACTGAACCGATTTTGGTGAAACTTGGCACAAAGTTTGAATAGACCTTAGGAAAGAACATAGGCTACAATTTACCGCGGGAAATTTTCTCATTCCCACGGGAAAAATTGTTAAAGCGGGCGGAGTTGGCACAAAGATAGAATAGACCTTGCGGAAGAACATAGGCTAACTTTTACCGCGGGAAAATTCCTCATTCCCACGGGAAAAACTATTAACGCGTGTGGAGCCGCGGCGGGAAGCCAGTTTTTAATATTTTCTTCATATAACACTAGTGTAGTAATAATTAATTCATACGAAAGCGTTTACAAAAAATGTTTATGATAACGGACAGTAAATTATATTAGACTAGCTTTCCGCCCCGCGGCTCTGCCTGCGTGAACAAGTTTCCCCGTAGGAATGAGGTATTTTCCCGCGGTAAAAAGTAGCCTATGTCACTTTTCATCCTTTCAACTAACTTTTTGACGAAAATCAAGTCGATTGGTTGCTTAGTTACTGCGTGAAGGAAGGACCAAATAAACACACTTCCGCATTTATAATATTAGTATGGATATCTATATAATAAAACTGCAGAGATCAAAAATCTGTACATAGAAAAAAAAAACCTAAAAACCGAGTCAGGGAGATGCAAGAAGCGATAAAGAATATATCCAGATTTTTTTTATTCCTCTGTTACTCTGTTTGTACAGGCTAATCTCTAAAACTGTTAGATCGATTTTAATGAAATTTTGCATAGTGGTAGTTTATATCCCCGGTCAACATTTAAGATAATTTTTACTGCGGGAAAATATCTCATTCCTACGGGAAAATGCACGAAAAAGTAAAAAAATAACGCGGGCGTAGCCGCGGGAGGACAGCTAGTGCATAGTATTAATATGGATTGTAACTAATTATAATAATCCGTCAAGAAACCGGCTGCTAAATTCAATTATTTTAATGTACAGAAGCCAGCACATGCGGATGGAAAGTTTCACGACGAAGTTCACCTCTAGCGCTACGGAATACGGGCGCTCTCAAGGTCAACATGTCCAGCCGCATTTGCTGGCTACTGTTTTAATATCTAAAAAAAATACATATCTAACTGTGTATTCTATAGTAAAAGGTAGCAGAATCAGGCCTAATTGATGCTTTTTGCTTAAATTCTATCAGATTTAAAATGGCCTTGAAAATGATGAGTCATAGTTCACGGAGTTTGCGTCAGCGGTGTAAATTAACCAACATTTTACGTTTTAAAAGCAAATTATAGTGAAGTGGTTGTTTATTTAAGTGAAACAGGGCCTACGGTCAAGTGTAACAAGCCTCAAACTTCAGCCACAAGTTAATTTAAACTTGCCGTACTAAAGTTAATTAAGTTGAGTAGAAGGATAAATTTTCGGAACCCCTCCACGTTATGTCGAAGAAAACTGTTCCGAATTACTAAGACGGCGTTTAGCGTGAATTAGTATTGAGTAACTTTATTCTTTCTTCTTTCTTCCTTATCGCGTGGGTTTCAAGGTTAACCAACCTCACAAACCCTGGTCACAGATTAATAAATAGTTACTAACGTAACAGATACATCACTCCATACAAAAGCGAAAATACATACTCTTTAAAAGCCTACAATATATTAATAATAATAATACTTTCTGCTCAGAACTAAGTCTTAGTGATTTCATAGTTTTGGCGAGAATCGTGCGGTTCAAGCGCTCAGGCGGGCGTTCGGCGCCGCTCTGTCCGTTGTACGTTCGAACGTACGCGAGCGAGTGACGGAAGCCTGCCCTGGTGTCGGACTGTTGAGCTGCCTAACGGCTTCCGACATGGCTACTATAACGACCTCATCCATAGACTGTAGCCAGAACCAGAGAGGGGAGGGGAGGGTCTAATATTAGGGCAGAGTGCCGAGTGCGAGTTTTGCAACCAAAGTAAACGCGCTCGATATCGACAGCGTAAACGCGATTTTGTATGGAATTGAAACTACGCCATCTGCGGACAGTTCGCTGAACTAAAATTCCTCCATACTAAATGCACGTTTACGTTGTAGTTATCGAGTGCGTTTCGTGAGTAAAAAGCTCGCACTTGGCACTCAGAAGGTGGTAGCAAAGATGGAAAAGCACAATGTGGAGTCTTTACGTGCCTGAATCATCTTTCTTTTTGGACAATCAGGTGATTCAGCCTGCAATGTCCTAACCAAACTTGTCGTAGAAAACGACTATAAGCACATAAGTGAAGGAATAACCAGTACGTTCACCTGTGTAACCAACAAGAATAGCAACAATCTACCTGCAAACCATGGAAATTAGTGTGTAGAATAAAGATTTGATTGTTTGTTTGTTTGCTTTGAAAAGGCTCCGAAAATACTGAATTTAAACTTGGTTTAAAGATAGAATAAACCTTGAGAAATAACATAGGCTACCTTTGACTGTGGAAAAAATCCTCCAAAATCCAATTCCGGCAAAATTGGAAACTGACGAGCAAGGAATAGTACAAGCTAAGACTCCGGCGAGTTTGGGACTCGGAGAAGGAGGATTCATTCCCTTTCTCTATATCTACCAAGAGATATGGATCAATGTATCAACTTTACAAATGAATTGAATAATTTAAATTTCCAAAGGTTGGTGTTAAATCACTTTTATTTTAGAATCGTCTAGAAGTATAAAAATAGTGTCGTTTCCGAGCCAGGGGTATAATAAAGTTGCAAGCACACAGTTCGGGGCCGATCGATTCATAGATACGAGTATTATGTAGTTGGTGTCAGTGCGAGGGCGGTGGAGTGAATATTATATTATTGCACAAGTCTGTATCTATTACTTATTCAAGTAATTATAGCATCGAGTTTACAGTGAAAACGTGGGTTGTAGTGGATATTGTGGATATTATACCTTTGCTCCAGTTTGTCGGATATCTTATTTTAAACTTAAACTAATGTAAAGATGACATAATTGGGCACTTTACTAGTTATCAATTTTTTTTTTATGTCGTACGCTCATATTTTAATGTTTAGTAAGGGAGAGTCATATTTTATAAGGAAAAAAATCTAATGGAATAGGATAACATGACATGTACTGCATCCGTCAATAAACGTTGTCTCTCTGTCTATATCTAAGTACATAATATCACAATTTACGTACGGTTTCTGTAAGTTATTTAATTTGATTCGCAATATAAAACAGGAACTGTAAAAAATAGAGTCTCGAGACTAATTTCTACACGACAGGTTTCAGACGTTTAATTTTTACGTAGTGTAAAATAATTGTATTTGTATAATTTTAAGTACCAAATACAGTCTAGATAACATTTCTTACAACCCAGATAAAAAAAAGATATTTCAGAATAAAAGTGATTCGTAGTATAAAACAAAACAAAATGACCCACTGGACACCAACTAACAAAAAGAAACAAAAACAACTCAGAAAAGAATATCCTATATGAGCAATGGACCGGCGCTCGGGGGTTTTATGAAAAATGGTCAACATTGGAGTGTTTCAAAGGGACGACACGGGTCGTTACGTAGTCACATGAGCGCCCATTGTAGCTGCAAAGACTTTGATTGATGGCAAACTATTCATGTTTGTCCTGTCTGGCCCTGTCCAGCTTCAGAAGTCATTGTTAACTTTGACATATTCAACTTTGCTGGCGGACGAAACAGATAGGCTTGTGGTGGAAAAACAATTGAAATTTCGCTAGCCTATAAGATACAAATTCTTAGATTTCGTGCCTCATACAACTATCGAGCATATTGGAAATGAAATATTATTGTAATGTAAAAATTCTCTCTCTCCGAGATATACCTAAGGGGTTCGCAGTTTTTACGAAAAGACATTTCCAATGTCATAAGTCTGAGAGACTAATATAACAAAACACACTCAGTCAAAAACTGCTGTAACGAAACAGAAAGTTAACATAACCATTATAGGAACTATAAAATAGTCTCTAGAAACTTCGAAAACTGTTTGAGGTTGTTATAAAATAAGACAAAAAAATAATAATTTTGCCTCATATAAAAGTATACATATTTCTTCAGCAAAAACCAGTCCATAAACTTAAAGCCCCATGCAACCCACACCCAAATTGTTCCCAAGTTTAATACACTAAAGGCATATTTTTAAATGCATATCAGCTAAAAATATCAACTTGGCATTCAGCTGCTGCGCGCAGCAAACTTTATTTAGTTGAGTTTGTTTGAAAACACACTTCATCGTTCGCATCGTCGGCTCTTTGGAGAAAAATTGCAACTACCCTAAAGTCCGGTAACATCAATTTCTATCTATACCGCCTACTCGAAAAATCGGCTGTGATTTTTCAAGCTGAAATATTAGCGGTCCCGACCTTGCTATCTCCTGCCTACGCGTAAACGGAATTTAAAAATGGAGTGCTCGAATGAAGCACTTCTTTTAACAAATCTAGCTCAATTTTGTGCCATATGGCGAAGCGAACGAATAATTCGGTCATTTGTCAACGTCTCCGTTTTGCCGGAGAAAAATGATTCACTGAATCTGTCAAAACTGCACGTCAGTGAATTAATTGAAATAAATTACGGTCCGCGTCAACAATTTAATCTTGAGCTCGAATAATCTGAGACCCTCGGTAATTACTCACAACATAATTAGTGAACGATAAATCACCGTGATATTCAGTTTCAATGTTGTTTTAAATAATCACGTTTGGTAATTAATACCAACACAAAGAAAGCCATTTTAGCTCGGCCGCCTCGGATTGAAAATGCAACAAGCAAATTAATTCAAAACGAAAGCACTTTTGTTACCTGGATGACAATGAATAGATAATCTGATGAAAAAATAATTTTTAACATAATATACGTAGGACCTAGCTAAACTTTAAATATTTTACCTTCTTTAAAATAAAAAAAGTTGGTCGTAAGACCAGATGACCAACTTATAGGATAGGCTTGTTTGTAGGCTTATATAAATTAAACGCATCTTTTTGGCTATTTAGTATCAAAAAATAAATCGGAAATATTGGTTTTTATAATTAAATTTTTATTATTTTGACACACTCTCGTTATAAAACATGAGCTTATTAATAATAGTAATAGAAGTATCCTGAAACTGCTCTCAATTTTATTCAACCTATCTGGAGATTCAAAGCTCTCTGCTTTCCCTATTAGTGTAAAAAAATATCTTATTGAAAAACTTATGTTTTCCTCTTAGAAGGCAATGTTTGTAATTTATATAAAACTACAAAAAAAACTACGCCACTCCCATATAGAAAATATTCATTTAAATCCGACATTTTGTTTAAAAAAGTCAAACATTTTTATCGCCTCCGAAAAAATTTCATAGGGAAAAGTTGCTCCAAACCAACGCGTGTTTTCAGTTCACTTAGTTACTTAGCGTGTGGGTTTCGATGTTAACCTACCTCACAAACCTATGGCTTCTGACATGTCTCATGTAACGACTACATCCGTAGATAGCAACCTGGACCAACTGCTTTACATGATTCGGTGTTTTCTTTTCGGACAATTAATCGATTCAGCCTGCAATGTCCTTACCAAACTGGGGAAAGCCTCACATAGTGATATTGGTTCGACGAGTCCCCACCGGGATCCGAACCCGGAACCTCCGGTACGTGAGGCGAGTATTTAACCACTCGACCGCAGAGGCTGTTGTGTTTTCAGTAATTTACAAAGTTATATGTTAAACTATGTAGGGGCAAATAATGTTTTCCTTCATGTATCCATACTCACATTATACTTACAGTGCCCATTTGCGGAGGGGTGTTATCGTGACAGCAATGACTGTTGTGAGATGACTCGGGACTCGGCAGCTTATCACTGGGACTTTCCCCGTTGTTAAATGACGCGAGAACTGTGATAAATTGTCCACTAATGCTCTTTTTTCTTAAAGCCTAAAAGCCACAAGCACGCATTTCGTTCAAGTGTTCCCCATCGTTTCTGTATACGAGAATATAATAATAATAAATTTATTTGTAAAAAATCAGTTTTATATAATATGGTAAGCAAAGCCCGTATCGCAGAGGCTCGAAAACTTATTAACAACGAGTCAAATTGTCAATCGAGATACTCGGACGTGACTTTTGACGTGTGTGTCTGTCTGTCTGTCTGTCTGTGGCATCCTAGCTCCTAAACGGATGATCCAATTTTGATCTAGTTTTTTTGTTTGCAAGGTGTCACAATCGAGAGTGTCCTTAGCTATGATCCAAGAAAATATCATTAGCCATTTGAAGATTTATCTGCTCATTTCTAGTTGTTGAAAGGATCAAGTAGCAGTTACGTGGCGGGGTTTCTTAAAAATTTTAATTTAATGTTATTAAAGATATTTTATAGGAAACTTGTATAACACTAAAACAAAGATGTAGGCAGCACATGCGGCTGTACATTTTGTTCTTGAAAGCGCCGTTATTTCGAAGCAGTAGAAGCGAGTGTCCAACCGCAACTGCTGGCTACTATACAATCAATACCTACTCAGAAATAAAATCTAATCTTTACTAAGCATTCATGTAAATTATTTTTTATTGTGTTAACGCTAAAAAAAACATTGAAGTACAAACGTAAAAATCATCAAAATATTTGTATCTTAAAACAAGTATAAAATTACTGTATTTCAATTCATCAGCGTCATTATAATTTTTTAGTTATCTTCATATAATCGTATATACTTTATATATAGACTCCCAAAATAAACTACGCTCTTTTTCAGAAAAAAATAATAAATACAGATTTTAAAGTGTGGTAAATATTTTCCTAAATATTTCGCCGGTCCTAAAAGCTCTGACAATAAAATTAACACTCATAGAGGCTATACACGCGAGGTGTGGCAACACTAATCTAAATGAGTTATGAGCAATCATGGCATTAATAAATTAAATTAACCGCGACCTTAAACCCACAGATATCTTTATTCCGTAATAACATGCACGCAGTATGAAAATGCTTTTATTTTTCGCCCATCAATATTCAGAAACGTTCTCTAAAACTCATACGTTCCAGGTTTTTATGACGGGCTATTTTTCATCGGTTGAATATTAAAGAGGGTACGGATCGCGGCCATTGAGGTGTGTTCACAGGCCCACTTCTGAATATTCGAGTGGGATTGATAGAGGCTGTTTGAGCAGTTCCCGAATAGTGAGAATTTGCACTCTGAGTTTTATTCGGCAGAATATGAGGACGTGTCTAAATGAAAGGGACCCAGCTTAGCTCTCTTAGATTACTTGTATTTCTTTACAATTTTTTTAACTAGGCATAAAAACAGACATGTTCTTAATACTATGCAAGAATAATAATAAAAATTATAACAATAAGGTTTCAGTAAAACACTATTGAGATCAATCAAGGTGCCACTATAAGTATAAAATAATAATAAAAAAAAACTTAAGCTAAATCCGTGGTCGAGTAGTCAAAAGCTCGCTTATTTAATATCTCTTCATAATTTATCTAGGATAGTTAAGATTGCCAAGGTAAATAAAGATAACTAAATTGTACAGTAACAAAAACAATGACTGAAGCAGATTTTTATTACGATAAAAGTCAAAGAAAAATTTAAACAATGAAATTGGAAACATAGTAAAAAGATTGGAAATGTGTACAAAGAACAAGACTCACCCGAAGGTAATTTAGGAAGAAAGGAAATTTTGTAGCAATTTTGTAAATGGAAGACGACGGCCATTATTATAATAGCAAACAGGTTTTTACAGGTTTAATGGTAAATAAACATTGGAAGGATAAATAATGGCTTATTATGTAATGATGATGACGATTCATAATTATACTTTTTTACTATCGTTACGATCATCTTGACTTTGCAACACTGTGGTGCATAACAAAGTATCCCAACAATGTGTGTGAGTATATCTCGTGCGTCTGATGGTGAGATGAGCCGAAAAAGGCCGCAATGTTGAAATTCCAGCTGACAACCTATTTCCTTTTAAATCGCAGTAATCTCCCGTTAGTTGCGTGTTGCGTGTTGTGTGGGTATGTGTGTGTCGGCGATCGACGTTATGTAAATATTAGAGTTAATTAGCCTAGGTATCGCAACTGTTCTTGTAAATACTTAGAGTTAGGTTTTCATTGCAATTTGTTCTTAAAAGTACGTAGGATTAGGTTTTGAATTTGCATTTTTTACTTTTTCTTAAATTAACTAGGATTAGTTTGCTTATTGCTATAATTTTATATTCAATTCCTTTGTTCGTCTTTGAGTTCATAATTATTTTTGTACAAATTCAACCAAATTACAATTTTTATTATTATTGTAAATAAAGTATAGGAAGTTCTCAGACCACAGTTCCCGTACGCCCGCATGAGCGAGCCTAATCTTATTGGTAAAAAATCCAGCGCTCTGATTGGTTGACCATTTTTAGTATGAGTCGCGATCTATTTTTCCGAAAATCGCATGTCTAAATAACTAAAGTAGCCTGACTTTGACTATGTAATATAATAGATAGTAGGTAAAAAACAGGTATTAGCAAGGTTTCATAAAATAAAATGTAATACTAAAGGCGCTAGGCAGGAAATAAAGATTACCCATTTCCCTTCCTATTTCCAGTTCCCAAGTTATAATTGCGCACACAAAAGTAGTTATTTCAATAAAACTATAATATATTCGTCATTACCTATATTTTTTACAATAAATTAGCTAGAAAAAACTATGTAAAGATAGGAAATAAAGTTTCGAGAAACAATAATGATTAGGCAGGAATTCACAAAATGTATTGTATTTTATTACTAGAATCTTATCAGACTTATTAGATTCTTTAAATTCTTACAAACTTAACTCGAATTCTATAATAGAAACATGTTTTGTGAGTAAATTCCAATAAATTATCCCCTATTGCTCTCTCGCTCTTTCCCCCCGCGCGGCTTCCACCCCGCGAATAGTTCAAAATCAGATATAAGCCGGGCCAATCCCGGCGAGTTTTTGTCATTCCCAGCAAGTCATTCCAATTGGAATAGCTAGAGAGCAAGAAGGCTTCCTACAAGAAACCGGAGTTTCAATTACATACCCCCTACGGAGTAGTACCTAGTCGGAGAAAGGGTATGTCGGCGTCTCTATGAGACAGTGAAAGGGCCGACTGAAGGGTGGTACAGTAATTCGAGGTAATACGGTGGTACTTGGCAGCGGTACGACGGTGGTACATCGGCGGCAGCACCGCGGTAACGGCGGCGGCATCTTCAACGGGGCCTGTGGATTCCCTGGCCTGCGGCGTGTCGACGGAGCGACGGCTAGACCCTGCGCGCAGATAAACCGAGCCCTCTTATGTTTCAATGAACGTTGGAAAGCTCCAACCGATCTCGGTCTGCAAATATCGAAGGCGCTAGGGAAGAACGGTGCGGACTGGGCGGTGGATCTTTCATATGGTCCTTCGAGCCGGATTGCTGAACCAGAAGAGGACATCGACGAGGGCTAGCCAGTCGACACGCAAGAAGAACGAAGAGGCCGTCAAGGGTGCTGCTCGGCCGAAGAACGAAGAGGCCGTCAAGGGTGCTGCTCGGCCGAAGAGAGAAGAGGCCACAAGGTTGCTGCCAGGCCGAAGTGCAAGAGAGAAACGGCCCGTTCGGGACACCACGACGGTCAAGAACGGATTGGTCGAGCGCACGACGAAGCCAGAGGGAAAGACCATAGTACCATCCGGTACGAGCTGACAAGGTCGGGAAACCTCCCGGTGCGAACAAGACCTTGACCCAGCGCACGCAGTCGAAAGCCAGCCGTGGCCTAGACAGCGGTGTGGTGCATTTCGGGCGTGCACACCTGTCCGTTAGGACAGAAACAGTCCGGCTGTTCCGTAGTGGGCCGCATTGGCATTGCACACCACTATCGGTCCAGTTCCCCCCTGTTCGCCTTTGGGTGTCGTACACCGGTAGGACGGCATCCCGTAGGGAGTAGGTAGGGCGTAGGAGTAGGGACCGTTAGGGACGTGACTGACATACGGACAGTCGGCAAGAAAGAAGAAAGAAGACAACGCCCGGAGAGAAGATGGAGCCAACCGCCAGCAGAGGGAGCCACGAGGAAGAAGGGATTCGGTTGCGATCGGGCAGGACGACAACGCCGGTGGACGGGGCACTGAGAGCCTGCGACGCGAAAACACCGGTGGAGCGAACGACGCCGTCCACAGCCAGCACCGAAACGAACACGTGGTTGGCGGGCACGGGATTGTCCGCCATCAGCGGCACGAGCAATGCAGAATCCGACGCAACGCTCACAGAAGACGAGCCGCACAACGTAACGCAGATAGAGAATGCTCCCAGAGAGTGTAGCCGATCGGGGACCGCGGACAGCTTGGCGAAGAAAGAAGCTATCCAGGCCAGGATGAAGTTGATGGAAATCAAGAAAAGGGAGCTGGAGATAGAAGCGGAGCTCGCGAGAGCACAATACGAGCTAGCTCTGCTGCCCTCAGAATCCGACGCGACCTATAGTATCAACCTGGAGGGGCGGGCCCGCGAACAGAGAATTACGGCCGCACACGGGGGGGAGCGCTGGGCGCGCCAGCAAGCGGTGGAAGACGTACCGAACGCGCGCCGCAGCAGCGAAGTCGATGAACTTACAAGCGCATTGTCGAGCGCGCTGAAGTTCCTCAAAGAAGATTCGCAGAAAGCGAACACGCAGTTGCCGCCGAAGTATTTGCATGAGCTGCCTATATTCGACGGCGACATAGGTGAATGGATCGCTTTCAAAACCGTGTACAAGGACACAAACCGACTATTTAGCGAGGCGCAAAACGTAGCGCGGCTACGGCGCGCGCTAAAGGGAACTGCGAAAGAGTCGGTAAAGGCACTGCTATACTCGGGTTCGCACACGGCGGACATCATAGAAACACTCGAGCGAAGGTTTGGCAGGCCCGAAATCCTAATAATGAACGAATTGGAAGCGATCAAAAAGATGCCGCGACTACAGGAAAATGGACGCAACATCGTGGCATTCGCAAACAGAGTAGCCAACTGCGTGGCCTCTATCAAAGCGCTAAATAAGCCGCAGTACTTGTATTCGCCGGAGCTGACTAACCGCATAGCGGATAAGTTGAACCTCATCTTAAAGTACAAGTGGAACGCGTTCACGGTTCGATACCCGGACGAACCAGAACTTGAAAAGATGAGCGAATTCTTGAATTCCATGGCTGAACAATGCGGGGCGATGGCGGCTTACGAAACACGCAAAGAGGAAAAAAGAGAGCGTGTAGAAAAGAGACAGCGCTATGAAACGAGAGGCGGCTACGAGAAAGAGAGAGAGCGCTATGCAAAAGAGTCCCGTGAGAAAAAGGGATGGCGCTCTACATATGCGACTCGTATGCATGAATACGAAGAACATGCGGAAGATAGATCGAGCGAGTCGTATGAAAGCGATTCTGAAGCGAGTGAATCGCACGGCAGCGAGGTTGGCGAGCGAACCGAACCGGCTAACCAAGTGCTCGCCGTAAGAAACGCGAAGAAGAAGAAAAGGCAAGCAAAGAGCAAACCGGAACCGTGCTCTACGAAACAAGAAAAATCAACTTGTCTTTTGTACAGCGATAGCGGCCACGAAGAGGCGTCAGCAATGGTCGCAGCAGTGAACAACAAGCCGAAGAAGCACAGAAAAGACTTTAAGAACGAAGAAAAGTCGTGCTCACAGAATTCTAACGGAAAATCGGCTTGTCCTTTGTGCAGCGAAACGCACGGACTACGGGACTGCGAGAAGTTCCGTGCACTGTCGTACGACGACAGGTGGAGTAAGGCCAAGGAATACGGAGCGTGCTTCAATTGCCTGAGCACGGCTCATCGAAGATTCGGCTGTCGAGCGAAGCCTTGTGGGAGGAACGGATGCAGAGTGGGCCACCACCAGCTACTACACAAGGACGAAGAGAAAACGGCCACAGCCGAAAACACGGCCACGAACGAGAAAATAGTTGCTTCACCACTGAACGCAGTCGTCAGCAAGTACACCACGTATTTGAAGATACTACCCGTGGAACTATACGGGCCTCGAGGCAAAATAGAAACGTTCGCCTTGTTGGACGAAGGGTCCACGATGACATTGATCGAAGAGGACACAGCGCTGGCGATCGCTCCGCGAGGAAAGTCGGATCCACTAAGCATAGAAGGGATCGGTGGGAAGCGAACCGACTTTGAGCGATCATTTCGTCTAACAGCACAGATTAAAGGGCGATTCGAACGGAAATTTGAGAACATGACTGCCTACACAATAGGTCCACTGAACCTAACGACGCAAGCTGTTCCACGCGAATTGGTAGCGAAGTGCGCTCACCTGAAGGGCATCGAAGATCAGTTGATTTACGCACGCGCACGCCCTACGATATTAATCGGTCAAGATAACTGGCACCTGATCACAACGCGAGAGGTCGTCCAAGGAGATATCGACCAGCCAGTCGCCTCGTACACATCGTTAGGCTGGGTGCTCCACGGAAGAGAAAAGGTGCTCCACGGAAGAGAAAAAGGCCCCAAGGCGAGACACGCCATTGTAAATAATGTTTCAACAGAGAGAAACAGCGAAAATATGGAGGCTTTGAACAAGGAACACTGCAGCACAGATAGCCTAGGCATCGAGGCGAAGAAACCGTCGAACAACGTAGACCAACGAGCTCTCACTGTGCTAGAACGAACAACGAAGCAGTTACTGAATGGGCGAAACGAAACTGGTCTCTTATGGCGCACCGACAACAAAGTGATGCCAAAGGATAAACAGCGCAGCGAGCGCGCAACTGAGAAAAAGAGAAGTGAAAATACGAACAAACAAGGAAAATCATCGAAAAAGCGACGCGCACAGTCACGACGCAAGCACAAGCGCGCAAAGCACTCGCAAGAAAAAGTGCTAGAGCGAGACAGCACTATGAAGAGCGCGACAGAAAAGGCACCAAACAACTCGAGTAACTGCAATCGGGTGCATAGAACATCGTCGCAGCCTTCACGACACGCTCAGGCCGCTAGACCGCAAGAAAGGCCTAAAGAAGCAAAGAAAAGTCGAGCGAGCACACGGCGCAAGCGCAAACGTGAACAGAACCATCGGCAGAACGAACGGAACATCGAGACGTCGAAGCAAGTTACTGTTCACAAAAGGTCGCAAGAACGAAAGTCGCGTGTATCTAGACGTCTAGACAGCCACACAAGTCTAGACCAGACTAGGTCACAAGGACCTGAGCGGACACGAAACACGCACCGCAAGTTGCGACAGAAAAGCGCCGAACAGAGAACACGAAGCGCCGCAAACCACAACTACAACTGGCGCGAACCACGTCAGCCCACGCGTCCACCTGACCTGACCCGATCGCAACCCTCCTCGTCCTGCCCAGCACGATCGCCTCCGCGAAGAGAGTGTTAGCACACTGGGGGGAGACTGTCGGCGATCGACGTTATGTAAATATTAGAGTTAATTAGCCTAGGTATCGCAACTGTTCTTGTAAATACTTAGAGTTAGGTTTTCATTGCAATTTGTTCTTAAAAGTACGTAGGATTAGGTTTTGAATTTGCATTTTTTACTTTTTCTTAAATTAACTAGGATTAGTTTGCTTATTGCTATAATTTTATATTCAATTCCTTTGTTCGTCTTTGAGTTCATAATTATTTTTGTACAAATTCAACCAAATTACAATTTTTATTATTATTGTAAATAAAGTATAGGAAGTTCTCAGACCACAGTTCCCGTACGCCCGCATGAGCGAGCCTAATCTTATTGGTAAAAAATCCAGCGCTCTGATTGGTTGACCATTTTTAGTATGAGTCGCGATCTATTTTTCCGAAAATCGCATGTCTAAATAACTAAAGTAGCCTGACTTTGACTATGTAATATAATAGATAGTAGGTAAAAAACAGGTATTAGCAAGGTTTCATAAAATAAAATGTAATACTAAAGGCGCTAGGCAGGAAATAAAGATTACCCATTTCCCTTCCTATTTCCAGTTCCCAAGTTATAATTGCGCACATAAAAGTAGTTATTTCAATAAAACTATAATATATTCGTCATTACCTATATTTTTTACAATAAATTAGCTAGAAAAAACTATGTAAAGATAGGAAATAAAGTTTCGAGAAACAATAATGATTAGGCAGGAATTCACAAAATGTATTGTATTTTATTACTAGAATCTTATCAGACTTATTAGATTCTTTAAATTCTTACAAACTTAACTCGAATTCTATAATAGAAACATGTTTTGTGAGTAAATTCCAATAAATTATCCCCTATTGCTCTCTCGCTCTTTCCCCCCGCGCGGCTTCCACCCCGCGAATAGTTCAAAATCAGATATAAGCCGGGCCAATCCCGGCGAGTTTTTGTCATTCCCAGCAAGTCATTCCAATTGGAATAGCTAGAGAGCAAGAAGGCTTCCTACAAGAAACCGGAGTTTCAATTACATACCCCCTACGGAGTAGTACCTAGTCGGAGAAAGGGTATGTCGGCGTCTCTATGAGACAGTGAAAGGGCCGACTGAAGGGTGGTACAGTAATTCGAGGTAATACGGTGGTACTTGGCAGCGGTACGACGGTGGTACATCGGCGGCAGCACCGCGGTAACGGCGGCGGCATCTTCAACGGGGCCTGTGGATTCCCTGGCCTGCGGCGTGTCGACGGAGCGACGGCTAGACCCTGCGCGCAGATAAACCGAGCCCTCTTATGTTTCAATGAACGTTGGAAAGCTCCAACCGATCTCGGTCTGCAAATATCGAAGGCGCTAGGGAAGAACGGTGCGGACTGGGCGGTGGATCTTTCATAGTGTGTGTACAAGATCGCGCGTGTGAGCTGGCTACCCGGGTGCCAAATTGAAATTCAAGCTGACGATCTGTTCCTTCTTGGTTTATATACCTATATACGGTCGAATTGAGAAACCTCCTCCTTTTTTGAAGTCGGTTTATAAATAAGTGTATATTAGATCATTTGCTTACAGCAATTTGCATTAAAATTTGCGGCTTTATTGGAGGACGGAGGATTAGAACGCTGCCTGTCGCTTATACTTATATATTATATTTTATACGATATATATTATATTTTATATATAAACTAAATTTAAATATCTATACAAAAATTAGTGTATGCATTCTTTCTTGTTTACGTGACAGTACTGAGAGGGGGGTGCTGGTGTCCTGAAATACAGACCCGTCTAGTTTAGGCACCAGTCTCCTACAAATTTCTTGTTCTTATTATTGTAAAATTTTTTGTTGTAAAAATTTGTTGGAGAAAATAAATACTTTATTATTAAAAATACTTTATTATACAAGCAACAATCTATTAACATTATAATGCGACAAGAAATATTATGGTTTTAATTTAATAAAAAATTGTAAATGACAATATCTTATCTTTTTATATTAACTAGCTTAGTCTGTCCCACTGCTTTTCATCTTTAGCTACGTCCAGCCAATATTTTCAGTAGCTAACAATCTGGTCCCGCTATCTCTTACACGGCTGACAATTTTTTTAATTACAGGTTGCAAAAAATCCTATATACAGTACTATTTTGGAGTCTGTGTTCCGTACTTAGATCAAATATATATATCTGATCTATGGTTCTGAATTTATAGTTTAACTAACGCCTTCTACTTTTACATGACACTTTTTATTCTTCATAGTATTTACTATCATACACTTGTGTGGTTTCATTGTAAAAATAATAATTGCCAACAAAAATAATATACCATAGTACAATCGCGTCAAAATAACCTTTATATGAGAATCCTTAAAGAGCACCAAAAATTCAATTCATGACATTGATAAATGACGCTAATTACTATTCAGTGTAAGGTTGATATTTCTATTCAGGCAAATCCAGTAACCTTTGTTAATGGACAAACAGACAGCAAGCCATTGTCTCTTAAAGCTAATGGCTTCGGGCCTTCGTGTTGTTCAAGTGTCAGGAAGATGAATGCCATGTTATTTATGGGGTTACCGCGAAAAATAGCTTTTTTAACGTATACCTTTGTTTTGAGTTTTCACTGTAAATTGTCTACGTGGCTGGAATGGATCGCTAGTACATTATGTACATTTACTATGAATGTAAATGTTTAAACTGTGAATTTTTATAATACTATACAACGTGTTAGTGTATGCAACACCTCTAATTATGGAGGTTTCAACTGAATAACTTTCGCTATGCAGGTTTTTCGAAATCACAAAAAAAAAGTTTTTTATACAAATTAACACGGCGAGACGGCGGCATACCGACATGATCACATACTGTTTATAAAATATATTTTTTAGGATTCTGAAAAGAATTTTACCGAATTCACAAAAAAGGCGTCATAAAAATTGACACAGCCGAACCACCGGTTTATATGATTTGTTTTACGGTTGTGGTAGTGGTAAACTACAATAAAAAAAGTTGTGCAGTTTCATAACTTGAGTGGGTTTCGTTTAGGATTGGAATAAAATAGCGCATGCAAGTACCTTATATCTTTATTGAATTACTAGCTTTCCGCCGCGTCTCCGCCCGCGTTGACATGTTTTTCCTGTGGAAAGGTAGCCTATGTTACTCAGGGTGAATGTAGCTTCCTAATGGTGAAAGAATTTTTGAAATCGGTTCAGTAGTTTTTGAGTTTATTCATTACAAACACACACACACACACACACACACACACACACACATACACACACACACACACACATATACACACACACACACACAAATACTTGTACAAATCTTTCCTCTTTATAATATTAGTATTATTACAAAAGATACTAACAGAAATCAATTTAAAATGGTCTCGGAAGAAGCATAAAGCCGTGTTAATCTATTTTTACAATGTCACAAACTGCACGCGTTAGTTAACATTTATTTTTATTTGCTACACAGTTGCAAGTATTTTATAGTCGGGAGACACAAGTCGTTAATTTCTTTTCTTGGATCGTAAACGACGTTTAAGTTGTAATACATTCAAGGAGCAGAAGAGTCCATTGTGATCTGAAACAAAGAAAAGTAGAAGTTAAATGTTTATAAGAACGTACTTAAATTATATTTTGTTAGGAAATATACTGGTACCTATAGCTTTTTTTAAGACGACGTTTTTATAAGCAATATAGTTAAATACATATTTCACCATTATGGGTCTATTCATAGTTTTGCGTAAATGCGAATAGAACAGAATAGATAGAATATACTTTATTGCACACCAGTAATAACAAGAAATACAGTCTACAACAGTAAAAGTGTACAAATAGGCAGCCTTATTGCTAAGGTAGCAATTTCTACCAGGCAACCAATTACATGAAACGTATAAAATTTAGTACATCATCGTCTGAAAAACGTGCCTCCTACGGCAATATCTAAAAAGTGAAAAAATATTTATATTATACTTGCTTCAGACACTGCAACGGTACCCTGTGTGTTATTCTGATATATAAGCTATATTTAAAGTTTTATTCAAATACATTCAGTAGTATTTGCGTGAAAGAGTAACAAACATACATCCATTCATCCACCCTTCACAAACTTTCGCGTTAAAATATTAGTAGGAAGAGACAATCACCATTCACACACCCTGCTGTTTGTCGCTTTCGGAATGTCACGTCATAATGAAGCGTCCGAGTGAAGTTTTCACGCGGAATTCATGAAACGATCCTTCTGTCCATATAACACCTTTACCGTGACGTATTCTGTATTCTTAGCGCAAGCTTGTTCGCTTCCGGCCTCCAGTAATCTTGTTACCGAGTTACGGAACTCCGTTTGAAGAGAAAGAAAAACACCTAGTGGGGTGCAGAGCTCATGTTTACACATACTTCATTCTGAGGAGCTAATTTCCTGATTTTCTTGTTAGAGGGTTTAATGAAGTTGCTATGTGAGTTTTTCTTTTACACTGCAAGGTATTTTAAGAAACAAATATTTGCACTATATGTGTTTCCTTATGTCTGGATGTTGTATATTTATGTATGTATGTATATTAGCTATCTGACACTCATGTAGAGGCTCTGCCTAGTTTGGGGTCAGATGGCCGTGTGTAAGATGACCCACATATCTAAGTATTTATTATTATTAAATTTTACTTTCTAGCAGTAAAAATTACTCTACGTCCTTAATCGTATCAACAATCCTTAAAGTTGTTTAAGCATGAAAGTGTTAGACAGACAGACGTCACTTTTGGTTTTTCGAAATTATAATATACTAGCGACCCGCCCCGGCTCCGCACGGGAAAATGGTTATTGTGGGTTATTCTTAAGTATATTATGCATGTATTATACATATAAACCTTTCTCTTGAATCCCTCTATCTATTGAAAAAAACCGCATCAAAATCCGTTGCATAGTTTTAAAGATTTAAGCGTACAAAGGGAGGGACATAGGGACAGAGAAAGCGACTTTGTTTTATACTATGTAGTGAAGTATGGATTTTGCAATATAATGAATACATTTTTTTACTCACATAGACGGCCCTGTAGCCTAGTTGGTAGTGTGCCTGCCGACAAAGCATAGGGCCGCGGGTTTGAATCCCGCCTTGGGCAAACATTCGTGCGATGAGCACTAGTATTTGCCCTGTGTCTTGAGGTTGTATATTTATATAATATATGTATGTATGTATATATAGGCAGAACTACGTACGTACGTATACGTATGTATATCACAGTACAGCTGTGCCTAGTTTGGGGTCAGATATGGCCGTGTGCATACGTCAGGTGTCCCCACGCATTATTATTATTGTTCAGTTTTAATAATGTCCATTTCAACCCATTAAGATTGCGATCGATCAAAATTTCAGGAACATTTTAAATTGCAGCGTCTGTGTAAAATTGTAAAATACTTAATTGATTAAAAATATTTTCATCTGCTCCTGCGTTCAAAGGATTTTTTTTTATTCAAACCTTGTAGTTTTAGTTTTAACATCAGGATAAACAATCAAAAACACGTAATAACCACAATCAATTTGACACAAGTGGTCTTAAGTCAGTGTTATAATAATTGGCTTTCAGTCTTAGTAATCAAATTAATAGTATTAGATACTAATAGCTACTAACAAGCTATACAGCTACCATAATTACATCTGAGTTATGCGTCTACTAATGCCCGTTCCGTCTGTAACATTATATCCCTTAGAGATGACATAGACAGACGTAACTCGAGATACACTCGTTTGACTGAAGTTGGGATAAATTGGTCATTGTTATTTTCAGTCACCCTACACCTTTGTAGAATAATGTTTTTGTGTAATGAAAATAAACTTAATAAGGTATTTTTATTTACTTTTTTCACGAGTAACTGTAATTGGGTGTACTTGTGACAGTCTTCGTAGCCAGTAACGAATGGGGATTTTTGACATTGTTTCGTTACTATAAGTCTACTCTATTTGAGGTGAGATTTTTGAGGTATCGTTTTTGATTTGGCTTCAAATTTCCTTTATAAAGTAGTGAAAATGTCGAAGAAACCTTGCTAGCGTCAATTTATTTTTTCCCTTTTTGCCATCGATCCTGGTAGACCTATAGTTAAAATGTTATCCTTTTGTCACTTTTCGAAATAATTTTTAATAAATATTATGCAGAAAAAATCTGTTACATGTTTTAATTTATATAAATTTTTGTTTTTTATTAACTTATCTACAAAAAAACCTGATGTAGAACATAAAAATACGGATAACGAAATTCAATCATTTCAGCGAGCATTAAATACGAATTCATCGTTTCCATAACAACATAATAATATCATAGGTGAAAATAGCCCGTAAATATTCCGAGGTGTAGGCCGTAAATGCTGATTTGACACGGGTCAGACCCCGTCTACATGTATTTCATACTTAGTTGCCTGTCCGGGGCTACGCCCGCGTTAACAAAATTTCCCGGGGGAATGAGGTATTTTCCCGCGGTAAAAGGTAGCCTATGTTACTCAAGGTGAATGTTATGGTGAATGCTTTCTAATGGTGAAATAATTTTTGAAATCGGCTCGGTAGTTTTTGACACAAAAATACAAATCTTTCCTCTTTATAATATAAGTAGATGAAGTATGATTTTTACAGATCGGATCGCTAGTCATCACAGCAAACACAAAATCATGTTTTTCTCTTGCACTATTAATAATAACTAGATGAAAACCCGGCCTCGCTCGGGTGGAATGTGACTCAAAATGTACATGTAGGTACACACTGTAGGTAGATATTTCTGTACTTATCGGTTATTTTGAAATATTATAGGCAAAGAAAGGCACAGATTCGTATAGCATCGTTCATTATGTATAATAAATGTATTAAATTAAAACTGCAAACTGGAATTATTTAGAGCGTTTAGTATTTTATCTTTTATACTTTGAAAATATGGAGGAGAGGAGTTAGCGGCAAACAACTTGAACGAGATGTTGGCTGTGCTAAAAAGTTATAAATACTAAGTACTAAAACTATTACCTTATTCCACATTAACTAGATATATTGTTCTTTTTTTTTTAGAGTACCTACATTGCAAAAACGGATAACATCCATACATAGACTTTCTCAAAAACGGTACAGCACCAACGCAAAATTGCGTGTAATATTCTAATATCTTAAGTTACGAAGCACTCAAAGCAATTATTGTCAACGGCAATTTTATGAGAGGCATAAAAGACCTCGCGATACAACCCCAAAATCCAATATTCCCGCTCGCAGACAAAACTAATTTTAAACAAACAAAACCGCGAAATGACATCGCGGGTTGTCGTCCCATCCTCATTATTTTAGTTGAGCGGGTAACCGGAACGGATCCTGAGCTATAAACTACCAGGGGCCTGCATACATTGAACTTTGTACTAGCGTCCATAGAAACGATACCCGCGTAACGCACTCAAAACTCACAAATTGAAACTTGGAGCCTGAGACTTCGGCCAGTCGAAACGTTTTGCAACGAGAAAAAACAATTTAAAATTGTTCAATATTTGTATGGACACATCTCAAGAAGGACGGAGACGGGATACATTCAATATTTTTACTTCAGTGATTAACAAAATAAGTACTTACTAGCTTTCCAGTTTTTCCGTGAGAATGAGGAATTTTCCCGCAGTAAAAGGTAACCTATGTTACTCCCCAAGGTCTATTCTATCTTTATACCAAGTTTCATGAAAATCGATTGAGTAGTTTCGGAGTCTATTCAATGCAAACGATCAAACAAACGATCAAATCTTTTTATATTTGTATAGATAGAAAAAGCTTACTAAACTTTGAATTGTGAATTTTTTTTTGTATAATTTTACTGCAAACTAGCGAACATAGAAACGATACCCGCGTACCGCACTCATAGTAGTAAGAATCGGAAGTCGCAATCACCAACTTCTATAGCGTTTGTCTTTTGTTTTTCTTCTCGCCATGCATTCCGCCTGCCTCCCGCCATGTTGGCGCACAAAATGTATTCGAAGTTTCTTCTCTAGTAATTGTACGTAATTTTTCGATGCCTGCATCCAATAAATACGGACTTCTCATATATAAATCAGGGTCAGTCGTGTCCCAGAAGGTCTGCAGATAAACCCGGAGGTATAAAGAGGGCGGAGGGACATTATCCGAGCAGATGCTCTGTCGCGAACTCTGCCACATTAAGCCGCTTGCTGCGTGAAAGATTGGCGAATTTCAAGTTACATGTCTGGCTAAATTATGTGTTATTTATATGAACTTAGACTGTTGCATGCGAGGTTAACGCAGTTATCATTCTTTTCTTCATTACCTACAAAAGCTGTGCTCTCTTATTGATTTTTTTTTCCGAAAAAATTTAGTTATAGTAAGCCCCTTTAAAACGGAGGAGGTTATCAAGTCGACAATTATTTTTTTCATGTATGACCACGCATAACTTATAACTTTTTACGCAGTATTCCGATTTTAATAACTCTTTATTTATTGGAAAATGTATAACTCCAAATTAAGTAAAATATAAATTTGAAAAAATAGAAGATATGAAAACAGGGGATGAATGTAGAATTTCCCGAGGCAACTATGTATCTTATTCTCGCTGTAAAAGGTAGTCTATGTTTTTCCTCAAGATCTTTACTAAGTTTCGTTTAAATCAGTTCAGTGGTTTATGGGTAAAAGCGTAACAAACAAACAGAAAGAGTTTTTGCTTTTCAGTCTTTTTGGCGATTGATATTTTTTGTTAAAAAGTTTTTCATCATTTTACATCACACCAATGATGATTTAAATAGAGTAAAAGTAGGAACGCATTGTTTGTCTTTATAAGAATAAGGTTATAATTGAAGCAATAATTTGATAAAGTATTCCTAGACATCAAAGCTAATAAATAATAAGCGTGAAAATTGTCAAAAACTTGTACTTCGTCAACTACGTAGTACATAAAAACTCTTCGGCGCTACCAAGGTCACATTCTTCTATAAAAAACGTTGGAAAAAAAAACGCCCATCTTTTAAATTATCTTTACAATACGGCGTTTTAATAATCAAATTACTACATTGAATTTAGGAGAGCAGCAATGTATACTAAAACTGTGCTGTGCGGAGAATAGTTGAAAACAGATTTTAAATCCAGGTTTATGAGCGCCGGAGTCTGAACCTAACGCCGCCGGCGCACGGAAAACTCACAAATTGAAACTTGGAGCTTGAGACTTTGGCCAGTCGAAACGTTTTGCAGCGAGAAAAAACAATTTAAATTTGTTCAATACGAGAAAGCGAGAAAATACGAGAAAGAAAAATATTTACAAAATTAGTACTTGTTAGCTTTCCAGTTTTTTCCGTGAGAATGAGGAAATTTCCCGCGGTAAAAGGTAACCTATGTTACTCCCCAAGTCTATTCTATCTTTATACCAAGTTTCATTAAAATCGATTCAGTAGTTTCGGATTCTATTCAATGCAAACAAACAATAAAATCTTTCTATATTAGTATAGATAGAAATTTATTGTAGACTGGTTAGGTTACTTATTAACTTTCACTTGAGAAAATTGTTTTGTACGAGTATAATTTTAATACGAACAATTTTTTTTTATTTTTGTATAAAATACTACTCGAAATTCTATTTTGTTGTTTGTTAAAAATTGCATTGAAAAGATTTATTACTGCCTTTCGGCAATCGACAATTATTCAATTGTGCTTGGATAAATCACTAACACGCCTCTAGAGTTTATTACGGCAAGATAAATCAGTCTATCTTCGTTATCAGCGTATAAACGCTCGTATCATGGGGCGTGATTAGATAAATAGGAACATATTAATCAAACACGCTGGCACTGTCCGGATTAATCGATTTCGAACACAACAATTGCATTTGAGGCGTGTGCAAAAAATACTTAAGGCCATATTGTTTTTTTTTTCGCAGAATCGCACCGCATAAACGCACTTATAATAACTTTCTTGAGTTTTTGGTCATAAAAATTCAAGTTATTATACTCAAACTATATTGCACGCAAAAACAAATAGAAGCATGAAACTTTTGGTAAATCATTATGCTTACATTATACACAAGAAAAAAAACTATGAAGCACATTTTCAACTTGGCAGAAATTTAACTCTCGGCACCCGTTTTAGATTTTACTACACAGACGACACTCAAACTTCACCATATAAGCTTTAGAAATATAACCCAACTACATTAAAAAGAACAACGTTTTTCTGTTTAGAAATGTTGTATTTTCTCCACGATTTCGCAGAGAAAATGCTGGGAGTGAAATGAATACCCGGTTAAGGCGCCTGGTTCTGTTCCTTGACTTAAACCCGGATATCCGGTATCACTGAGGACTGTTCATACCGCTTCGGGAAAGTCGCCATAATGGCGAAGGCTTTAATAACGAAACGACACGGGCTTGGAAAGGTTACTAGCTTTAAATCCTTGGAAATAGATCTTAGTTAGTTATTGAAACTTAGTGAGAGGGAGTAACTTCTTTCTTGTTTTGTTTTTTCTTACCGTCTTCAAATTTTAAATATAAATAAGTATATTACTGTTTTTTATACTATGTGTGTGTAGATATCTCTGCTGTAGAAATATTATATGTACAAGACCAAGAGCGGTGGAAAGGAAGCTGGGAGGGCTTTTGCCCAGATAGGGACAGCAAAAAAAAAACTATGAGTTCCACCATTATACGGACAGCATAAAAAAAATGAATTCCATCATTTTAAATAACTTCATGGTATTTGTTTTTAGAATTTTCCGTATAATCTGTCAAATTTTCACTGATATCGGTTCAGCAATTTCAGTGTGTTGTTCCGTTAATATACTAGCAAAAATACAGCTAAGCATTCGTATGTGATGATGTAGGCTTTCATAAAAATATATAATGTCTAATTTCAAAAGACACTTTCCTGGATATAGCAAAAAAAGGTAGTTGCTTAAAAGGAAATATCACGCGATGGATTCTATTAATTTTCACATTTTCTCGGGAAGGGCTACACAATATTTCATTTCCGGTCTTCACGCTTCACAATTTTATTACGGGGATCAATTTTATGACATTCTTTACCTACTTTTACGTTTCTTGAACCCTAAACTTAAAAGGGTTCGGTTATAGCTCATATTACCAACTTACACTTTTTTCGTAGATCCAAAATACGAGTACAATCTAACATATTAGATTTAAAAATCGATTTAATCATCTTGTTTATTCTTGGTTTAGAAACGTGTCTATTTTTGGATCATTCTCATTATTTAATAGAAATACGAACTAAGGCCAGGCTAGGCGAGGCCAAGGTAAGCAAATCGTAGACATCATCATCATCATTTCAGCCAGTAGACGTCCACTGCTGGACAAAGACCTTCCCTAAATATCTCCACAACGATCGGTCCCGCGCTGCCCGCATCCAGCGGCTTCTCGTAATACTTAATCGTAGGTAAAGGTAAAAAAAAAATTGTATACAACATTTTGAGCTATGAAAAAAGTTTCTCACGGGAAAAAAAATTAAACCGCTGGTAGAGTGCCAGTTTTCCACAAAAACCAGCTTCAGTTGAATATATATACGTACCTATATGTATGTACCTAATTGAGGTTTGTTTGCTCCGGGTTACGTTACGATACAAGTCACGTTCCGGAACAGCGACCGAGGGGCGAGGGGGGAATGCCCGCCGGTTGCCAAACACGTGACTCTGAAGTATTTCTGTGCGCCTGGTACCGCATGCTCGAGACTGGAGCCCCTATAAGTCATAGGAATGCATTCTCGTACGATTAGGTTCTCCCTCACAGATGTTTAGAAATGTTTGTTGACCGTCACTAATTTTATAAACGCAAAATGGACACAAACAAAAGAAAATAATACATTAGCAGGAAAAACATTTTTCTTAATCGTTTCGAAGCATTTTATAATTTGAAATTTGAAATTTGAAAATATTCCTGTACGAAAACAAATAAATTCTTCAACAAATAACATTTGAAAATACGTATTAAAGCACATTTTGTTTAAAAAAAATTAAACCGTTTGCAACCTGCGTACGACCGTCTCGGCACATAATGTCCTTTTCTCAAAAAGTCCTCTTCTCGGGAAGTCCTTTTCTCATAATGTCCTTTTCTTAGAAAGTCCTTTTTGTCAAAATGTCCTTTCTCAAAATGTGAATCGTTCCCACTAGTTCCGAGACGCGTACGACCACTTCTAAATGCCAACTTTTGGTACCAAACATTTGTGAAACTTTGTTGAAAATTTAAATTTTCGAATTAGAGATGAAGAAACTCAACATAACACAGAAATATGACATTTATAAAATTGGCTATAACAAGAGAGGAATACTTTTATCGCTTTGTCTAGACATAATAAAATTTTCTTTTCTGTAAGTCCGGCATATTAGACGTCTGCAATTTAACATTACACTACTATTTTTCTTTGTTGCACGACAACTTAATATACAAAATATTCTTTATTGACACCGGAAATTAATAGTATTGTTACAAATTTAAAGAGTGAAACAAGAAGCCAATGAGCGGCCTTATTGCTAAAGTAGCAATCTCTTCCATGACAACTTCAGGACAGTAGACAACTTCATACGATTTATCACAGTAAACCCCAAAATCTTTTGATAAAAAGTCCCACTGACATTATGACTAGTGGAAATTCGGTATCCTCCTCCACTAGGATTTCTAGTAAAAGAGTATATATATTTCTAAATAAAAAATATCCACTAGTGGGTATTATGAGTGGGGATTTCTGGAATAAATGGTTCGTTTAGTAATACGATCATGATCATGTAGCAGCCTAATGAATTAATTAAAACTTATTCGAATAGCGCAAACAGTAAACAGTATTAATTATCGAATTAGAACTCTATGTGAACAGTTGTAAGATCGATTACGTTGAATAAATAACTCTTATCGGCAATGTTTACTAGTCTAGTAGTTTGAAAACAAAAAGGATTGCGGGCGGACAGCTAGTTTGTAATAAATATAATAGACTCTTTTCAATAAATAGTAATTTATGAAAAATATCATTTATCTATGAATTTATCTAAAATTACTTTACTATATTAATTCGAATATAAACAGAGAACATCATGGTCTAGAAATATAAGACAATGGCAAACACTTTTAATTATACTTCAAAGACAATAAAATGAAGCATACGCTCAGAGGTAATTCTTATCCCAAACAAAGGCGCCTGAAATCAAGAAGAGGAAGATAGTATTATTAAAACTGGGAACAAAACAGCCAAGTTCCGGGATTTGCCGTAAATTAAACTCGCAGAGAGACTTTTCTCGCCAAGTGAAAGCGGAGAATGCACAAACATTTTGGCAGATTTCCCCGCGCGAGGCCGGGTTGGGTTACGGACTTGGCAATTTATTTATTTTTTCATACAAGACACTATTGAAACGAAAATAGTTTAAAGTTGAACTTTTGATGTGATTAAAGAATATGATATAGCTAAACTGAGATAAATAGGCTTGTTTGAATGCTGGATCCATTTTCTTTAGTTTTCACTGCTTATTTAATGATTTTGATTTTTACTATGATATTTCATAAAATTGGTAACATGCAAAGGTTAAAAATTATTATTCATTTAAAAAAAGTTATGATCCTTTGAATTTTTGGTCATAAAATATACGAACATGGCTACGGATTAACATAGCAAATAACCTTTTAAATCTCAAAATAAAACATATTATTATGTGAACTTTAGTAAATATTACCTGACTTTCAAATTATAAAGATCTAGTAAAAAGAATAATATTTAAAATTATTGTTAATAACTAAGATTTTCTCATTAACTAATTATTTTTTATCAAAGACGTAAAAGATATTAACCAACAAAATAGTTCAATAATTTAAAGACTGATGAAATGAGATCGCTAATAACACTAATTAATAAATTTAATTAATACTCTGCTCATTGGTGATTAAATAATTATTTATTTCGCAACGAAAATCGTTCGATCTGATTACTGACAGATTCTAGATAGACGCCTTGTACAAGTAGCTCTATAATTTTCTAAAAAGTGAAAACAAGAACTGACTAGAACTTCAGAAGTACAAATTGTTCATCAAAATCATCATGAAGGAAGAAAAAATTTTACGCGCCTATGGGCGTGGATTTTTTTTTTCCTTCATGAAAATCATAGACTAACAAGAAATAAGGGAGTTTAAATATTAAAATAATAATAATAATGTCAGTATACAAGTGTATCTCGAAATAGCGAATTGGAAAGCTGACTTTTAACTTTTAGTATTTCCCGAATCTGGTTCACATACACCGTTCTATATATTTTTATATATTGGTATATGTGTTTAACAGTTTGGCTGCGGGCAGTAATTATCAGCGAGCGTACTAAAAACTTAATGACCTCTGATTTAATTGCCGCGGGCTAACGAGGCCGGCGTGGGTAGTTTCATAAAAACTTTACCTGTACGTGCAGCCAATACCATGTTATGTAATGACCAATGTTTGTTGTAAGATGAAAGAGTAGTGTTAAATTTTGAACCGAAAATCAAATAGGTATTAAAAGTAAATTTAAGCAAACATTACAAATTTTGAGTTCAATGAGAGTAGTTCTTATTCAAAATTACACCTTATTATTAAAGAACACACGTTTTAAATTGCTTTTCAAATATTTAAGTAACTTTGAAAGGTAGGATTTGCAAAAAATATTTTTACAACAACGTTGTCCAAGGCTGGAAAAAGGCCACCATAATATTCGTCCCTCAGATGTTCTTTGTAAAATATTGAAAATTGATTAAATTATTTCTAACTCTACTTTATCAGGAACAAATGTAGTTTTACTAAATCATATTTACAAATTCCGAATGATTATAATAGTAGATTATAATCAACTAATAACTTAGTTATAAACTAATATGTAGGACGAACTTGACGGTATATTTGAATGTTAAGGGAACGTTAGTTTTTGTAAAGGTTATCTCATATACGCTCTATTATTATGACAAAAATGTTTTTTTTTTCCTACATTATCACTAGCTGTACTCTTTGTGTTAGTGTCGAAAATGTAGTTTATTGTAAAAGCATTGAAACATAGTTCACAATATTCATGACAGTAACTGACCGTATATCTGCGTTACAATAGGTGAACTTTTCTACTGAATTTTCCTGTAAATAACGATCTCAGAGGCACAGCTCGGTCATAAATAAATGAGTTGGCGTCGCGTAGTAAAATGAAGGTGTTGGTAGGAAAATGCAGTTTCTCACCGTCATATAATAATTTGAATTGAATGTGAGGGCGTAAAGTGCATTATAAGAACTGAACCAACTAGATATTTACCTATGGGCACTGGTCGCTCACTCCATACAAAAAACGCGTTTTGACAAGCTACTTATTTTTGAATAACAACTGAATGTCAACGATATGTAAAACACCCCCTAACAACCCTGGTAGAGTTCCGCGGCGCCTGCGCGGGGTGCGGGGCGTGGGGCGCTATATCGGGCGGGGAACTCATTTTAGCGCGGGGGGGTGAGTGTCCTTTCTGTACGGGTTAGTACTATTATTTTCTTCTGTGCTATGGGTGTCCTACGATGCAACTACGAGTATATTGTGACGAAACTGTACTCGAAGTGTGTAGTGTGTATATAGTAGTAGTTATCCAGAAAATAAGCTTTCACTTGAGTATAATGTTTTTTTCTGGGAAGAATAGAACACGCATAACCAAGTATGCACAATACCCCGATTCGTCACCACGCACATTCAGTTTCAAAACACTACCAAAGCGTTTAATATCTGCTTACGATTAGCACAAAGGCGCGGAAATGCGTCTACTATACTTCCCAGAAATTTTGTTTTTCTCTAAGCTTTTACCCGTGTAACCAATAACGTTATTCCAATATACCAGCAAGTTATGAGGATTTAGCATTAATTTATCAAACAGCACGACTCTAATCAAAAAAAATTTTTGGTCATACACTTTTTACCGTAAATTGTGAATGTGGTAAACAAGCAAAACAAGTTTGTAAACAGTCTACAAATACAAATACAAATACAAATATTCTTTATTGACACCAAGAAACACAGACTATGACATACAAAGAAAACATTAGGTTTCAACAGGCGGCCTTATTGCTAATGTAGCAATCTCTTCCAGGCAACCCATTTCCAGGACAATGGTATAGAATAGAGTAGTGCGGGTTGGTGGCATAAAAATCCAGTAAAATAAACTACATACGAATATTTTACTTAAAATACTTACACGGATAATAAAAATATTTACATACATACATACATATATAAATACACATACATACAAAATACATAAACATTATACATATTCCTACACTATATACTATATACTCGTACATAACTATAACACAGGAAAATATATTCAAGATGAGGAGACAGTAGATAGGTAATGCGCTTTAATACGAATTTTAAAGGACTGGATTGACGGGGATCGTCGGATGGTTTCAGGGAGATTATTCCAGAGACGGATGGCTTGAATTTGGAAGGATTTAGAGTAGGAAACGGTAGAATGAGAAGGTATATCAAGAGACAGATTTCTGCTTGAGCGCAGGGTTTGACTTAGAGCAAAGGAACGAAAAGCAAAGAGGTCTTTGAGGTAAGGAGGGGTTCTAGGATCAAAGAGAGTAGAATAGAGGAGAGAGAGGATGTGACAGTCCCTACGGCAGCGGATGGGTAGCCATTGAAGTTTTGCACGGTAAGAGGAGACATGGTCGTATTTCCGCAGGCCAAAAATGTATCGGATGCAGAGATTCTGCAGACGCTACTACTACTACTGTTTTCTCGTTGCTTTGACATTATATAGACGGGCTGTGTATTTTTTATATCCAGTAGTGCAGAGGTAATACTATTAATTTATTAGCCCTGATGTGCAAAGGAAAGAATATTGAGCAGAAATTGGAAGCTGCGGAGTTGAGGGGGTTTTGTCGCCGCTCACGAAGGAAGTCCAGTGGTGCATGAAAATGTCAAAAATAAACGCCGGTGTAGCCGCGGGCGGACAGCTAGTAGGCAAATAAAGTGGCGATCGTATTTTTTTTAATTAAAACGTTATAATAGGCTGGTGTAGTTTAGTACGTTACTATTACGCTCTGGCCTTACGCCAAAAGAAGTGAAAACAGCCAAACTAAAAACTTTAAAGAGCATTTTCTTGCCTTCGTTTCCCATTATTATAAAATGTAAAACGCGTCGCTTAGCGTTAGAAGTGGAACTTGGAAGGAATTTTAGATGTTTTCAAACAACGATTATTGCCTCTGCCGCTGCCGCCGACGTCCCATGCTCGCAATTTTTTACTGCCATGCTCTAGTACTATGTTCTGTTTCATATAAATCCGGACAAAAGTTCATTGACCTCTTTCTTTTCTTGAGTGTTATTAAAAATAATGTCAGGTCAAAATGTCTGATAAGGTCACACGCTAATTCCGCCTTCTATTACGGTATGCCAAATTACTTATTATTTTGCGTAAATTTCCTATCGATTTATCGTATCGGTTGAAAAAAGAAGTGCGCATTATATGCAAGCGTCAATGACTTTTTTTCCGGATTAATATGAAACAAGCAATAGCTATGTGCACAACTATAAAATAAAATTTTACGTTAAAAGTTATATCGAACAATAGTGCTTCGGGTGTCGATCGAATATACCCGCTTGTTTAAGTCTCGAACATGAAAAGGCTTTTAAGTTTTCTGATACTTTTCAGAGTGGTATAAGTGCTACTATTTCAATATTAAAGGTTCGCTAGAGTATGTACTTTAACTGTTACGTTATTATCATCATTATTATATTAGCTGAAATACGTTTATTTCTAGACAAATGCTTCCAAAAATCATCAGTATACATCGAACAGGCCCCCATGGTAGATCAACGATCTGGTGAGAGTGGCGGGAAGCAACTGGATGCGGGATGTGTAGGACCGATCATTTTGGAGATCCTTGGGTTAGGCCATTGTCCAGCAGTGGACGTCTTTCGGCTGAAATGGTGATGATGATGACGTTGTAAGTAAGGGCCTGCTCATAAGACAACAATTTGGCCCTTGCAACAGTTGTGTTAGAAATGTAAACGACGTGCGTACTTGTTGAACCCGTTTAATGCACTGCCATACAGTACTGCCAACTTAACCTACTTAACCTAACATCCCTCCACCTTAAATATAAAACATAGTAACTTATAATTAGAACTTATAATTAACGCGAGGTATATTCCTATAACGCGAAGGCCGAGAAGGGCCACTTTCAGTAGGTTCATCTGAAGATTTAGCTGTGATCTCTGGGGGAACTGAGGCTTCAGCAGATGTTTGTGGATCAACTGGAATAGTCTGAAGTTCCGCTGTGACCTGATCTTTTGAAGGCAATAGGTTGGGTGTAGCCGACTCCATCAAGTTGGGTTCTGCTTCCAGCCACTCTTCCTCTTCTCCTTCTCGCCCCTTTTCTTCTCCTTCTGCCTCCTTCTCTTCTTCTTCTCCTCCTTTTCCTTCTCCTTCCCCCTCTTCACCATCTCCTCCGTCATCTTCAGTAGGAGTGGTTTGCATACTCATCCAAATGTCGTCACTACTGTCATCATCACTCTCTCCATTCCTTAGATGAAGTTGGTCTCCTTTGTATTTGTAAATTTGATTTTTATGCTTTTTCACGTTCTTCCCTAGTGTTGGTAGGTAAATCTCATAAACTGATTTCCCTATTCCGTTCCTTACAATTCCCTTTATCCACTTATTATTACTTACTAATTTTACTAATACAAGTTCATTTGGTTTAAAATTAACAACCCTACTTCCTTTAGTGTAACTCGCCTGCAAACACTGTTTTTTTCGTACGTTATTTTGCAGGCTGACAGATGAGGGTGACGATGCGTTTAAATCTTTATTATCAGTTCGTAATTGTAATAAATCAAATCGAGTTCTCAGTTGCCGCCCCATCATCAGCTCAGACGGTGACTTATCCGTGGTTGTGTGTTTGGAATTCCTATATCTAAACAAAAATTCCAATAACCGGCCGCTAATATCTTTAATTGAGATGCCTTCCATTAGCAAGCATTTAATATGTTTTTTAACTATTTTTACATATATCTCGGCCTGTCCATTACTTGCGGGGGAATAAGTTGGTGACGTTAAATGAATTATTCCGTTTCGCGCACAGAAATCACTAAACAATTTAGATGTAAAAGAGGTACCGTTATCTGTAACTAGTATTCGCATAATGCCATAGCGCGAGATCACTTCCTCCAATTTTTTTATCACTGTTGCACTCGAATAGTTGTTTGCTAGTGGAAAACACTCTACCCATTTTGTATATGCGTCGACCATTATTAGAAACATCATATCCCTTACTGGACCAAAAAAATCTAGATGAACTCTGTACCACGGTTGTGTTGGATATGGCCAAGGCGTGAGCGGCGCACGGGCCGGATTCGGTTTAGTCTGTGTACATACTTCACAGTTAGCTATTTGCCTCTCAATATCTCGATTTATATTAGGCCACCAAAATCTTGCCCTAGCTTCCGACTTTGTCTTATTTATACCTAAGTGACACCTATGCAACTCTTTTAACACTTGTTCCTGTAAGCTCCCTGGAATTACAATTTTATGTCCACGCATCAAAACGTGCTGTTGCAAGGATAAATCATTCCGACAAAAATAATATGGTTGAATTCCTAAGTCAGTATTTTCTTTTGGCCAACCACTAATAATAAATTCTTTTACCTGCCTTAAAATCCGATCATTATTAATTGCATGTCTTATTTGTTCTATGGTAATTGGTAAATCACCATCAGTTACAAAATTAACGTAAGTGGCTCGGTCTAAGGCAGGTGGCGACGGCGCGCACTGCCTCTGCTGTGGCGGTGGAATGCTGTGTGACCGTGACGTCACCCCGTTATCAGTTGCGCTCACAGCTGTCGCGCGGCTCAGGTAATCCGCACAGTTATCGACGCTTGATACGTACTGTATTTCATAATTGTAACTATTCAAAAAAAGCGCATATCGTTGGAGACGATTTGCTGAAATTTCTGGAACCCCTTTGTGTGGGTGGAAAATGTACATTAGAGGCTTGTGGTCTGTGCGGAGAACGAAAGGCGTTTCTAAGCCATATAAATATTGATAAAAACGTCTAATGCCAAAAATTATTGCTGTAGCCTCTTTCTCGATTTGACTATAATTACGTTCAGCGCTAGTTAATGATCTAGACGCGAAAGCTATTGGCCGTTCGACCCCTCTTTCTATCTGTGCGAGTACCGCCCCTAGTCCCCACGGAGATGCATCCACTGTTAACACTAATTTAAGGTTTGGATCATAATGTGCTAGTGCCTGTTCCGATGCGAGCTCTTTCTTTATCTTGGTGAAAGCATTGATATGTTCCGCGGCCCAATGCCATTTTATATCTTTTTTTAGTAATCGGTTTAGTGGGCTTAGTATTGACGCAGCGTTTGGTACAAATACCCTATAATAATTAACTAAGCCTATAAAAGATTTCAACTCATGTACATTAGTAGGGGCTCTTGCTTTCAACACTGCTTGTATTTTATCTGGACATTTATGAATCCCTTTTTTGTCTATTACAAATCCTAAATAGGTGACTGAATCCTTGAACAAGTGGCATTTGTCTTTATTCAGCACTAGCCCCGCCTCCTGTAAACGACTGAAAACTTGCTCCAGCCGTTGACAGTGAGTCTCCCTTGTTTGCCCAGTAACTAAAACATCGTCTAATAAACACAATACACCCTCGATGCCCTGCAACAAATTTTCCATTGTTTTTTGGAAAATAGCGGGAGCATTCGATAAGCCAAAAACTAGCCTTGTGAACTTAAATAAACCTTTATGAGTGTTTATTGTTGTTAGTAGTTGTGAGTCCTCATCTAAACATAACTGTAAATAAGCCTGGCTCAAATCCAACTGCGAAAACTGTTGCCCTCCGTGTAGTTTAGAGAACAATTCCTCCGTCCGCGGCAAAGGATACTTTTCAATTTGTAAAACTTTGTTAAGGGTGACTGAATAATCGGCGCATAATCTGATTTCACCCGAATGTTTTAACACAGGCACTATGGGGCTCGCGTAATGAGAGTGAACAACTGGTTTGAGTACACCAGTTTCAACTAGCCTGCCTAGCTCATTTTCTATTTTTGCTCGCAAGGCAAATGGAACGGTGCGTGCCCTGTAAAAAATTGGCTGTGCGTCCGATTTTAACGTTAACTTGACCTTAAATTTATTTAAGCAACCTAACCGATTAGCGAATAACTCTGGATATTTCTTCATATAAAAGTCGATATCTGAAAACTGATTACAATAATTTACCTTTGATAATTGTAAATTAAAAAGAGATAAGAAATCCCTACCTAACAACGGGGGACCATAGTTCTTCACTACGTAAATATCAATAATATTACTCTCGCCTTCATATTTCACCGGTACCCTCATTATACCCACGGTACTTAATATTTCCCCTGAATAGGACTTTAGTATAAGTTTAGGTGGTGACAAAGACTGAGTTTTAAAATATTGATCATACAAATGAAAAGGTATAGCCGTGGCACAGGAGCCACTGTCTACCTCAAAATTTATTAATTGCCCACACACATCCACGGACAAAGACATTGCCTCGCCTCGGAAGCTACGAATGTTACATACCGTCTCACTATTCAACGTTTTAATCGTTTCCCTCTTACCATCGTCATCGGAACCCTCATCCGTTGCCTGCAACATATTAACTTGTGATTTTTGTTTACACATGCGTTTTAGGTGTCCTTTTATTCCACATAATTTGCACTTATATGACTTGAAACGACATTTAGCTACACTGTGGTTATTATAACCGCATGCTTCACATCTCGTCACGTTACTACTAGCTGTTGCGGGACGGCCTCCTTGAGTAGCCGACCACACTTTGTAGACCTCAGCTTGCAGCGGCGGCGGCGGCTGCGCGGGCGCCGCAGCTGACTCCCGTGCCGCGCTCCTAGCGCTGTGCAGCGCCACGGCCACCTCCAGGGCTCGCGCCAGCGTCAGGGTCTCAGCTTCCTCAGTAAACAGCCTATCTCTCTCGCGCCCCGCTTGCATACCTAGGACGAAACGGTCCCGTAACATATCATCCGCGGTCGAGCCGAATTTACAGTCGGATGACAAACGTCGAACTCGAGCTGCCCACTGTGTGAAATCTTCATCCACGTTTTGTGTTGCACTATGGAATTTGTGCCTTTCTGCAAATAGTGATTTCTTTGGTAGCAGGTGTTTGTCAATCTCCTTAACTATTTGTTCGTACGACAGTTCTTCTACTGTTTTTGGTGATATCAGCTCGCGCACCAATTTATACGCAGCTTCGCTGAGTGCACTTAACAACACTGCACGCCGACGATCGATGGTAACGCCAGTCTCCGATTTTATGGTCGAAATTGCGTTTGCACACAGCCAGGTATTTAACCTTTCTTTAAATACTATCCAATCGCTATCGATCTCAAATGTTGGCAAATTTCCGATCATCGCGTTCATTTTGATAGGTACTTGCTTCCGTGCGCTATTAGGATATTTAATAAAAAAAACGAAGTGGGTATCGGAACCACTGTTAGAAATGTAAACGACGTGCGTACTTGTTGAACCCGTTTAATGCACTGCCATACAGTACTGCCAACTTAACCTACTTAACCTAACATCTTGATACTTATAAAAAATAATATCCTAACAACATTGCATTTACAATGTTTACATACATAACGCGTCTCCATATTGCAAATCAATATCGGTAAGACACGCATGTTGAAACTGGCACACGGCAATAGATCTAACATAATATCCTTCCGCGCCAGTTGGCACATGCCACAGCAGCGTATTAAATTAGACATATCGGCACATATCGGAGTGGATTCCACATTCGGCACCCTCACAGCTGTCACGCCCGCGCTCATGTATCATTCATCAGGCACCTGCATTCAATCGCTCCTACATCGGAGAATATCGCCCATCGCTTACGTGATAAATCGCAGCCGTGGAAACTTGTAGTATCACGGCGTATAACTAGCGATCTCGCATGTGGTAGACAGACAGTAGCTCTTTTTTTGGAGAGAATGAAACCTTATGGTTTGATATAGGTACGGCAACGCTGATATCGTGCAAAGTAGGTGATGGCTCGGTATTGTCTTGTATTTATGTTCAATCACATAAATAACTGAAACATTTTAAAGTTTGTTACTTGATAACATAACAACGTCTAGATATCGGATATTCTGGAAACATATTTTATAAACTGGCAAAAAATGATTAATTGATTCATTCAAAGCTATTGTTTGGATGACTCATATGTACCAATGCGGTAAATAAGCAAAAAAAATCTAAATATGAAGGAAAGAATCATCTTGCTGTCGGTCAAATGGTATGGTCTTCATAATAACTACATGAAGAGCTTGTCCAGATCTAAGCCGAAAACCACACGGCAAGTGGTAATATTATGGGGGTATGGTAATATTATCAACGGAATTTGATACCCATGAAGTGAACAGAAAGAAATAAAGAAAGAAAACACTTTTATTTGGCATCGAAAAAAAAATTACAAGTTATGATTACCGCCATTACATCCGATACCAAGTAGAGTTGCTAGCTCAGCTGATTTTAAAGCCACCACACTGATGCGACTGCAACGCTGATTTTCAGCTATGGTTTGTTTTATAATAAAGTCGAATAATACGATAAAACCATAGGAAATTATCACAAAATACGTAATTTGGCATATCGTAGTAGAAGGCGGGGTGAGCGAACGTGTGACCTTGCCAGACTGGCGTTACATTATTTCAAGAAAAGAAAGAGGTCAATGAAATTTTGTCAGGATTTATTATGAAACAGACCATAGACCCTCGGACAATTTGTTTGATTCTGAACGTCATCAAGGCTTACAATTAAATAGCTAATGTTTAATTTTTCTATATTCTTTAGACAGATAAGTCACACGTGTTGTAGCCCTCATTGCTTCTTGATTTCCTTCACGATGTTTTTCAATATCAACGCGCTAGGCCGTGGTCCGAGGCTCCTTCGAGCCGCCCCTAGACGCGTTGGTATATGTTTTTTTTTGGGGTAGAGTCTTCCGCTCCCCGCAAGTCCGGTGAAGCTTGATCCGTCGAACTTTTTCGACTCAAGCATAGCATCAATTTAAAAAAAATGCTTCCTGATTCTGCACCTGCTCCGTCTCATGTGAAATGCATGAGCCCCGTATCTGTAATTGCCGCTGCAGTTTTTGCGCTACGACAGTAATCTGTGGTGCTATTGTGTTCGAGGGCCGCGTGTATGAGAAATCTGAAATATTCTTTATTGTTAAATTCAAAAGGACTTTACTTTTACATTAGTAATATAAATTCTAGTACTCCATGCTTAACCTTTTATATATTATATTTTCATTTTAATTTTCTCTTTGTAACACTACTAACAAGTATGGACTTTTGTCTGAAATAAAATATTATTATTATTCGATATAACATAGGCATGGTCAGAAGACCTTTATATTCTTATAAATGTTAGAAAATATAAGACAAACCATTATATCGTTTCCCAAGTATTTTTAGAAGGTTATATTAAAGTTAAAAGGTTAATAAAACTTATTTACTAGAAGTTTTCAGACGATGTCTTAATTTATCGCATTTAACTTTTAATTTGAAACCAAATGTTGAGTTTGACCTGCGAACCTTTGAAGTGGCTCCTAATAGAACAAGTCAAACTTCAAAATTTAATAAGTCAGAAAGTTTTCTAAGTAATGGAATTAAGATCTTTTTCTTTACAAGTAGGTAAGTGAACTTTGTAACCTTCCAGTTCTATTTAGAGGTAAAACTTGGTATAGAATCGTCACAGTATAATATGCAAAACAGTATAGTAACTTTGAACAAAAATACGAACTATGCATTTAAATTTACGCTTCGCTATAAGAAGTCTAACCGTAATATCTTCTTCAGAAATGCGACAGGCTCGAGAAGATATCCAAATGCGATATAGTGACAGAAATACTATGACCCTGTTGTCACTATGTCGCGTTGGACACTTTCTCGAGTTAGAAATCGCCGCTTCACCGTCTTGTCTCTCTGCATTGCTAGCTAATCAAGTGATCAAGTAGCTGTATGAAATATTTATTAGCCTAATTATGTATAACATACTATGTTTTTCGGCCTAAACCTTATAGAATAACTAACTTTGTGTTTACTGAAAACATTAACTATTTCAGTATTATATCATTATTGTTTAAATTGCCTATATTATTCACAGAACTATAAACACATAAGATAAAGTGTATAAGTGTGAAATACGTTACATTACTTGTAAAATCACGAAATTTTTCTTCGCAGCAGAGGCTCATAAAAAAGTTTACCTTTAGCTACTGTATCAACTTTATACCTTGTATTGTGATAGTTGTAAGCCCTAATCACTCTTGTACACGAATCAAAGTCTGCCGGGGCCGGGCCAGACGGCGGCTGGTACTCAATTCATTTGTTATTTTCTAAAATTACCATTTCAACTGAAACTGTCTGCAACTTTGCTGATATATCAAGATTGTGACGGTTGAAATTTATGGAAGGCGATAGTAATATTCTAGTATTATGTATATTATTTATAACTACCTAACCTAACCTTATTGGTTTATAGTAGGTGGTCTACAATACATATATTATGACAATACAATCTATTTTGAGCTTAGAATCTTCTTCTTCTTCTTCATATTTAAGAGCCGCGCTCTTGTCGGTGCAGTTTACGCCATTCTGTTCTGTCTTCCGTCCTCTGTTTGATCTCCTGGTACGACACGACATCTATTCCTTCCGTAATTTGGTCTATATAATATAATTATGTCCATCTAATCTAAAAAAAATTAAATCCTTAAAGGAATTCTCACTATAGTCGTACGTAAGTGCTCGTAAGAGAGAAGATTTTCCTAGCTCCTTGGTATTAATATTAAACAAATTACCCAAGTTGCCAGTAACATAAAATGATACTTAACACAATCTTTCCCCTTACAAGTCCCGAAGTACTTCACACATCGAATAACAATAGAAGAACAATAAAACACAGTTTCAGTTCACAATCGCGTTTCAATGCCAGTTCTAAGAACGTAAATCCAATTTGTGGCGAGCATTCCCTGGTAAGTCAAGCGTCGTAAGCCCGACCGGACATAAATAATGGAGAAATCTCCGGGAATAATGCTCCTAGAAAAATGTACCAAGTAAAACGTCACGCCATATTTTTGCGCTCGTTCTGACGTAGAAGTCTGCTTGCAGAGATGTTATTTCATCGTATGAAGTCCTGGTAGTATGATGTAGGTAAGTGTTTTCATAGGTGATAGAAAAAAAGGTTAAAATATTTAAACATGATATTTTTAACATGACAGTTTCGATTCCATGATGATCATCATTATTCCTAACGATACCTAGCTGTCTTATCTTCACAACGACCATCTCAGTCGCTTCAAATTAAAAATAGAACTAAAGTTAAACTTACTTTTACCAAACAGTGAAGTTACCCCTAAAAAATATGCCTAAACAAGAAAAGAAAATGTATATGAGGAAAATAAATTAAAGAGTATTGTCTTAATAACTGATAGCGCTAAATCTCTAGCTTTGAATGGTAAAACAGTCAATATAAGAAGATTAATCAATCTTTGTAAATTATTGCCCCGCGTTTTTACTAGACATAGCAAATAAAAAAATGGGGGCTATGTATCTCTTTATAGAGATTACGAGTAATGGCTAGAGTCATATTTGTAAAAACAGTGATTTTTTAATATTGTCATACATTTTTATTACATAAAAGTTACAGATATTATACTCTTATATTACATCTTAGTCAATTTTAAAACCTTTTTCTGTGCTTTCAATTTACATTGAATCTCTCCTAAATTAAAAAGTCTTAAACCAATTTCTAATATAAAAATGGTACTTTCTCTCTCTCTAACTACAAATTCGTAAAATAACTAAAATAGAAATGTAGAAAAATGGCCAGCTTATCTGGCTCAGTAAACAATATTTTTTGTGCTAGCAATTAAGAAGGCATTAACCACGACGACTTAATCTTAAAAACCTACTGCCTACCCCGAATGCACGCGAACCGTTACTTACGAAGTACAATTTGAATAATATCGCTATTAGGGTAAACACGTGCTGTTCTTTTACATAAATAAAAAAAAGAAAACAGTTGAGATGCAAAAATTGATATTTTTCATTTTTCATTCTGAGAACAATACAATCAATTCATCGTTTCATGAACGCGAACGAATAGCGCTCTGTAATTTTTTTTACTAAATATTTTTATATGTTGTATAGCCAACATAATATCTAAAGCAGCACAAGTCTGTATACATAAGCTTTCTGCCGCGGCTCCGCCTGCGCTAACAGTTTTTCCCGTAGGAATGAGGCATTTTCCCGCGGTAAAAGGTAGTCTATGTTACTCAAGTTGAATGTAGCTTTCTGATGGTGAAATAATTTTTGATATCGGTTCAGTAGTTTTTGAGTTTATTCATTACATTCACACACACAAAATACAAATCTTTCCTCTTTATAATATTAGTATGACAAATTTTGCGTCAGTAACTATATGAAAAACGTATACGCTGGCATAAAGTATCATATTTAATAATATAACTGCCCTCTTAAATAAAAAAAAATAAACAAAATATATTAGAAAAATATTAAAAAATTTAGTGAAACTGCCTCATAAACTGATAAATGTGGTCAGTAAGTTAAGTTCAGCGTAGTGCAAAGTAAAGCTAATTACACATTATGTACAACTAACGCCATTGTGCACGAAGCCTAAGGAAATTACCGTTCTGGCCGTTGCCTGTAAGTAGGCTATACAAAGTAATGACTTTTTCTTCAGCGAATTTCCCGTAAATACAGAAAATACTTGGTTGCTCAAGTTAATTTACTGTAATCAACTTGTAACTTTGTTCATTGTATTAAACAACATACTTTTTTGTGAAGTTTCGTCAGCGGGTAAGAATTAATGCTACTTTCCTACTAAATATTGCTAAAGAAAATTCAAGTATAGGTAAGCTAAATCTGTATTATATACTAAAATAAAACGAAGTAAATATGTAAAGGAAAAAACAGATATGCTTGCTTATCTTACTAATATTATAAACGCGAAAGTTTGTAAGTATGGATGTATGTTTGCTACTCTTTCACGAAAACACTACTGAATTAATTTTAATGAAACTTTACAATTACATGGCTTATACATCAGAATATTATATAGGCTACTTTTTACCGCGGGAAAATACCTCATTCCTACAGGAAAATCTGTTAGCGGGGCGGAAAGCTAGCACATAGATACATCAAGTCTGGTGAAACTCGTTACATTGAATTGCCGAGGGGCGGAAAGCTAGTACATAGATACATCAAGTCTGGTGAAACTCGTTACATTGAATTAGTGAAAAAATCTTAGCTCAATTCAGATAAAAAAATAAATTTGATCCGTTTTAGTTTTAGACGTTTAATTATAAATGTTTAATAGTTAAAAATATATATATATTTTTTAAACAAAACAGGGTTAAACACAGTAAAATAAAATAATAATAAATATACAAAGTAAAAATAAAAAGAAACTTTATTACAAATGTTTGTCGTCAAAGGATCCTAGCACGCTCGCCGCATTACCGCGTTGGATCTCAACTGATAATCTTTGCACCTGGAATGACTTTGCGCGGGCCACATCCCTTCTCTAAGGCGTTTGACAATTTGGTCGATAAAGCTTTTAGCTTCAATGCCCCAACAACCTGACGTCTATACCGCGAAAGGGGCAAATAGGTACTTAGGTTTCAGAACCGAGTACTTGTCATTATATTTTTAAATCAGTAATAATTATAATATATCATTTACATTAGCTGTAATGAGTACCCCGAAAGTATTTCCTATCGAACAGAACTAGTTTATCTACACAAATACGATAAAATTTAATCACGGGATATCTATTAGATAAGTAAATTGATAAAACTGCTTTAATGCTAGTCAAAAGTCAAAGTCAAATAGTGTTTATTCGAAGTAAGACTTCACAAAATCATTTTTCGACGTCAGGGCGGGTTCACAATTTGGCTGTCTTCTGTGGAGAAGAACCCGCCGGAAGAAACTCCACAGGCGTTGCATCTATTCAAAATATTTTTACATAGGTATAATTATTATTTTATACAATTTGATTAATATAACAAAGAGTGCAGACGATATATGAAATTAAAGGAAGGCAACCAGTCAAAGTAGAAAAACTAAACTAAGTATATAAACAATAAAACAATCGGCAATCGACTAGAGCAGACCAGTCCCCCCAAGCAGCACCACGTTCACGGGTTTGACGTATGGGACAGCCATCGTCGGGCTCAACCATATTAGAGGGAACCCAACGACCCGGCCCATACGCCACCGCAAGTCAGGACACTTTAGTGAGCATGAATACTCAGTCAGCCAAATGTTTTCACGACAATCTAATTAATGGCTTCCCAATTGCATAGTCGATCCGCACTACAATGTTGCACAATAATTTATTTATTATGTTGAGTTGGAATAATTTTGGACCAGATATCTTTGTCATTTAGGTAATCTTCAGTCTTGTAATAACCTTTAGAACATAAGATATTTTTAATTTTACTTTTAAATTGGCAATCAGGTAAATTTGTAATGTTATCTGGTATTTTATTATAGAAGCGAATACAGTTCCCCATAAATGAGTTGCTTACTCTACAGAGTCTAAATTTAGGCTGCACAATTTTATTTTTATTTCTGGTATTAATAGAATGTACATCAGAGTTCTTTTGGAACAAAGATTTGTTCTTATGAACGTACATTATATTTTCAAATATATACTGAGAGGACACTGTGAGAATATCAATTTCTTTAAACAGTTCTCTTAGGGAGTCCCGACTTCGTAATTGGTATATGGAACGAATCGCCCTCTTTTGCAGAACAAATATGCTATTTATATTTGCTATTTACAAGTATTAGGAATACTTCGTTATTCTTGTCAATACGTATTTCAAATATTGTGTAAAATATTTGTGATTTCATTGTTTTTAAATTTTTGTCATAACTTTAAAATGTCTGGTGTGTTAGTGTTGTAGATGGAGATAGTGGAGTTCATGTAAGATTTTTTTTTATTTACCTTTTGTGCGCAATGATATTATTATTATTAGTGAGCTGGTTCGAATAATTTTTGTCCACACCAATTTTTATTTTAAAAAGACAATCCGTAGATACTCAACCATAATACGAGTAAACTTCATTATTTAGTTTACAAAAATATCTGATAGACAGGTAAATATGCTTGCGCTGATTACTGATAGATTTTTGAGGTATCTATTTATTACCTCTATAGGCATCTTCTCTCCATGATATGACTTTGAAATTTAAAAACGTTAGAATACTCTTCCTAAAGACGAAATTCGTTTTCTGTTCTTCTCCACAGAAGACAGCCAAGATTTCGAACTCGCCAGAAAAGATAATGTAAATTTGACTTAACTAAGTGACGTAAATGTCCAAAAGATAAAAAATAAATTCTTTGAACTCCTTTGTAACACACAGAGTCTTCGCCAAAATTAGAATTATAACTATTTATTTCATTATTTTAAATATTGTAACACTTACACACTCACGCATCAATCAATTACCCACTAAATAAATATTTTTAATAAATGATAATGAAATGAAATGAAAAAAGTTTTATTCCAGACCGTGGTCCATAAATAATAAGGAACATGCAAATCTAAATTAATTTAAATTACACATATTAAAATGATTAATTAAATTAAAATGAAAAACGAAAAATGTAAAGCATAATGGGATTAAAAGACATCTAAAATTATGAACAAACATGATTCAAAATATATTCATTTTCAGGTTGTAGATGGTGATTCAGGCGTTCATGTAGTTGATGGTGACAATAATGGAGTGCACGTTGTGGATGACGATGGCAGTGGCGTAAACGTTGTAGATGGCGACGGCAGCGAAGTTTACGTTGTAGATGGCGATGGCAGTGGCGTAAATGTTGTGGATGATGATGGCAGTGGCGTAAACGTTGTAGATGGCGACAGCGGCGTGCATGTTGTTAATTAACAATATGAGCTAAGTTGATATAAATTTGTATTTATTATTGTATTTTTTTATCGTGTGGCTGTAAACATTTTTGTTGTATATTTAAGTATGAATAATTTGAGATGATTGGTTGCCGTTGCTTGTAAACGAGGTGTGAACATTATATAATATACCATTGATATAATACTATGTAAAAAATATTATAAGCGTTTTACTTTACATTGTTAATAATAAATATAAGTAATTTTCTGAGTATTTATGTTGTTTTATTGCCATTTTATGAGGACTATGACGAGCAAACGTGTAATTATATTTCACTGGAATGTGTAATTTCATAAAGGAGGTACAATTAGTTGGTCTAATATGTCATTTTGATCCTGCAATATTACGACATTCCTGTCACACAGACGTGTGTGTTCCAAAGTAAATACGTGTGTGTTCCAAAGTAGACCTGGAACACACACGTCTGTGTGACAACCTGAAACCTGTGTTAGATTCTATGTAGTATGTTCTTTCTGGTATGCGTAAGTATCAATTCTTTAAAAAAAGTAGCTCGTGTCAAAATGATTTTGACAAATTATCCTTGTTTGGACTTTAGTACCTACTTTAGTTCCTTGATGGGGATTATAGGAACTGATAATAAAAGCAGATACAAGATTCTAATAGAACAAAATCGTTACCAGCAACTACACTTAGCAAACAAACTTTTGCGATAAGTTGTATATGGCTGCTAAGTCCAATACTCGTATTATTGTGATGGCTTTTGTTTAGACATTACGAGAATGTACGAAATGTAGCTACCCACACTTTTGTACAACGGAGCAATTTCCTTTTGTTATTGGAAAATGGTTACAGTAATATTGGGCCGTTTTGTTGCCATTATTTATGAATAGTCCGCATTGTTCACATGAATGTGCGTTTCATTTGTTTTGAACTCAATTAAATCAATGTTAAGTATATCGATTTATTTAACTACATATCTTATACCTACACTTTTATTATCTTTGGCGAAGGTTTCTTCTTAAAATGGTCTTACTATATCTTTAATATAATAATTTTATAAAGATTTTGATCAATGTAATTTCAATCATATTTGTATTTATTTGTTGATATTATACATTGCAAACATTTTCCGAATAAAATTTACTACTAATCCAGCCTCCGGTAGTTTTTAAAAGTCTGCGCATGTCATGGTTTATTAAGATTTTATAAGGAATTTTGTAGGGAAGAGTTTTATTTAACAGTTTCATTATTTTTCAACTTCAAAAACTCTTAAATGACGAAACCATTTTCATACAAGCCTAATCTCAGAACCTAAAGAATCGACAAAAGAATCATACAGTTAGAAAAATGAACACGTAGTTGCCGTCACAATTTTCCTATCGCGAAGTTGTTGATAGGAACATTTCAAGCGAATGACAACTCCTGTATGCAGCGCTTTCTTTGCTGCAGACGCCGGAGATCTATTGTGTAGATATCATCTTTCAGCCGTCGCGGCGTTTGAATGCTGCAATTTACAAGAGGAAGCTGGCTTCTGTAGTATATGACCAATCTGATGGTTGCTGCTTTCTTATAATAATTTGCCTAGTTAAATAATCGTATACAGCCCATAATGCATAGCTGTATGCAAGCTGTAAATAACTACGAGGCGGCCGCAGTCACATAATTATATGACTAAATTCACAGTCTAGTAAAATAGTTGTTGAAGCAACGTAAAAGAGAGAGGTATTAACAGCTTGCTTATGACTATCATTATGAGTCGGCATATAATTTGTTAACCTAGACAAATAATTGACAGACTTATGCATGTGATTAGAATTATTTAGAATACCTATTTCAGTCGGTATAGATATCGGCATTCAACTTGAGCAAGCGAGCGGGGGTGAAGAAAGAGCGCGGAGGGAAAATAATAAATTTGTTTTTTTTTGTGTGCGCGCGCAGTTGTACCACGTGACATAGTAGATTATTAATTCACACTGTTTGTAAGTTTAAAGTAGTTACATATTTTAATAGTTTGTAATCACAAATCGCATACATTTACTCAACATAACTCAAGTTTCAATGCATAAATTAATAAAATTTTATTTCTTTTCTCAAATACAAAAAAATGTAGAGCATTCACGGTACTATACTTAAAGATATTGTATTAAAACTAACCTAAATAAAAGTCAGTAATTAAAAAAATATATATTATGTTCGTTTTTTACTGAATTACGATAAAATTTGTAATAAATGTATGTAGGTATAATGTGCTCACCCAAGCAAACTTAAAAATGAAACCTAAAAGACGGATAGAAATCTTTAGAGAAGTTACACGAGATGTCAAAATCTTCTCATTAACTCATAGAAAGTTGCTCATAAAATCTAAAGCGGTAGGTATTATCGTCTACAGATGCGAGGTACGAAATTTCGTTAGCAATTACTCTCAATGTTCAGTTTCGTAGAATCATAGATAATTCGTATGAAACGCGCGACGTGCCTCTCAAATTACATATCACAGACAATTATTATAACTGATATTGCTCAAATTATTCCTTGAGTTAGAGCTGTGGTATGGTGGAAGTGAAATTCCGTGTTATGACAGTTTGAAACTTTGCCGCCGCGTGCTTTAACCACGACAAGCCCTGAAATATACATGTGTATAAGTATAGGTACATGTTGTTCGTTAACAGCTCATATATGTCCCCACCGAGGGGCTCGAGATTACCTTGAAATCAGGGTGAATAGGCCTTATTCGACTCTGGCCCAGTGTGGGTTGGTCAACTTCACACACAACATTTGAATTTCTTCCCAGCAGTTGTGATAAAGTAATTCAGATCATTCTACAATGTGTGTTGTCAGTGATGACTTACGGATCTGAGACGTGGTCGCTTACGATGGGCCTCATAAGAAGGCTCAAAGTCACCCAAAGAGCGATGGAGAGGGCTATGCTTGGAGTTTCCTTGCGTGATCGAATCAGGAATGATGAGATTCGCAGGCGAACTAGAGTCACCGACAGAATCGCGAAACTTAAGTGGCAGTGGGCAGGGCACATTGCACGTAGAACCGATGGCCGTTGGGGAAAAAAGGTTCTTGAATGGCGGCCACGCGGACCGACGACCGACGCAAGGTGGATCGACGATCTGGTAAGAGTCGCGGGGAAGCCGCTGGATGTGGGCAGCGCGGGACCGATCGTTGTGGAGATCTTTGGGGGAGGCCTTTGTCCAGCAGTGGACGTCTACTGGCTGAAATGATGATGACATTCCATCAAGTTGGGCCTCAAGCGATACTATGTGACTGAATGCTACGAAAGTAAGCAATTGTTATATAACCGCCTTAATTTTTTACCACCGAGATGCAACATTTATTTTCTGGGATAGCCCAAAGAATTTATTTATTATGGTTTAAAATAAAACTAAAAAATGACACACATAAAAAAAAAACAACGCGCTAGGCCGTGGTCCGAGGCTCCCTTGAGCCGCCCCTAGACGCGTTGGTATATGACTTTTTTTGGGGTAGAGTCTTCCGCTCCCCCGCAAGTCCGGTGAAGCTTGATTGGTCGTACCTTTTCGACACAAGCATAGGTCAATTAAAAAAAAAAAGACTTCCGTCTTTTGTTTGACCTCCTGTTTACGACACGACATCTATTCCTTCCTTTATTGGTCTACTCATATCTATGAGTGTGTTCTTTTAGGTTATCCTCTATTCCTTTTCAATTCTACCATATCCCTTCAATTATGTATGTACTTGTCATTACATTGTTGATTTTTATACGGTTCATTATTTTATTAATATTAGTGCATTTTTGGTTCTCTCATACCGACGCTCTTCTCCAGCTATTAAATCACGATTCGAAAAGACTTACTTTTTGTCTAAATATTTTTCAGAGCTACTCCTAACAATCTGTATAATTCAGCGCTGCCAGAGATATCGCCATCTTAATTATTTATCATTTTGTGCCTGCCTAATATGCCGAGAGCTTACCCGTGTTTTCCGAGACAGGCGAATGACGTGATTCCGTGTCGGGTTATTATCTAGACTGTCATTCCCACTCACCTTGTGGGTGCTCGTGTTATGAAACGCTTCAAGGCGTAGATAAATGGAACACCTCATTTTTCCCGAGAACATAACATATTATTCAAATAATGCTACACGTTGTATGTTTATACCTACCTATATTTTATATTTTAATCTTGAAAGTATCTTCACACTGGTTTCGAGGTTTATTTACCACAAGAACACTGGTGTTAGATTTAATACCTCCTAAGGCTTCTGGCATGGCTCCCATAGCAAAAAATATGAAATTAGATCAATAATGTAAGAAGACATTAATCTCTGCCTACTTGTATATAACAAATGAACCACTATTTTTCTTGATAACGCTAAAACTTGAGAACAGCTTCAACGATTACCTTTTTTCTTTCAATGTTTTATAAAACTTCTTAGAAGGTTCTTGCATTAACAAAATACGAAAAACGGAAAGAACTGTAGGCGTGGGTGAAACCGCGGGGCGAAAAGCTAGTAATTTGTGAAAACAAATATAAACATGCTTTTTATTGCTATTTGAAAGTAATTTTTTTTTTTTTTTAATTGACCTATGCTTGTGTCGAAAAGGTACGACCAATCAAGCTTCACCGGACTTGCGGGGGAGCGGAAGACTCTACCCCAAAAAAAGTCATATACCAACGCGTCTAGGGGCGGCTCAAGGGAGCCTCGGACCACGGCCTAGCGCGTTGATAATGAAAAACATCGTGTAGGAGACGACGCTTGATTCCCCCGTCTCTGATTTTCCATTTTGATTTTTTTTGAAGGTCAAAACCTTTCAAATATCATGTGGAGGCAAAGGGAAGATCTTTCGCTAGGCATGGTGGCGAGCCCGGGGATCGCGGTCCCACTGCACTTCGTTGGAACTTTTATTTGTTCAATGTCTTGCGAAAACTCTGATAGCGCGTTTCAGGCCTCGGCTTCTAATTGGTCGCTCTTCTAATGACGTAGTATGTGGCGCTCCGCCACAATCACAACGGTCAGACCCAATCATCAAAATAGAAAAATAGAAATATATCCTTAAAAAAGTCCTCATATCTTGCGTCCATGTATCCGGATTATTCCAGATGTAAGCTCAAAGGAAAAACGGCTGAACCGGATGGTTGTCGATAAGGAACCCGGACGCAGAATCCCAACTAACGAACTGCTACCTACCTACCAGCCACTCAATCTAGAACTCCGATAATGTATTGCAATGCCATATCTGAACTGTACTTGTAAAAGCCAAGGGATTCGCGGAAGCTCATGACAAATTGGTCAGCTCGTTTCATGCTAATATCATAGTAAAGTCATAGAGGGATGGAACTTGTTCTAACACTTTGCCCGTCAAGTGAGCTCGTCTCGAAAGTAATGGAAAAGTTGCTTTTAACTCTATTAAGTCGCTACTCGAGAAATAAAGCACTTGAGAAATGCTCTTCTTAGGTAAAATTCGCTTTCAGAAACTAATTAGTGAGTCGAGACTCTTGTCGGCATTAATTTGTGTTAAAATTGTTGCATGAATAAAGTTAAAAAGACTTAGAAAAACTAATTGACTTTATGAACCAGTTTTGATTTACCTACTTAATTAGTTGGATTTTTTTATTTACGTTTTTTTGTCATCAAAAATAGGTACTAGTTTTATTTAGACGTTACATAAATAGCTCTTGATCGGGCTTCAATGATTTTATGGTAATATTATACATGTATTTTTCGTGTGGTCACATAAAAAAATATAAAAGCATTCTTTTTACAATTCCCAAAAAAATGTATATTTACTAAGTTTAAACTCATTAGAAATGCGTAATATAAAAAAAAAACAAAACATTTTATTTTTTATCACAATACTGGGTAATATTAGGGTAATGATATTTTTTCTTACACCTTATACACATAATACACTAAATTATTTCAAACGATTTTTTCCACTCGTAGTAGGTATGCGCATGCAATTTTACAGTTAATGGCGTTGTAATGTTTCTAGATTGGATAAAGTATCATGTTTCAGTAGGCACGAAAGGCAGACACGAAATGCACGAAACTTGCACGAAAAGCGTGTTTTTATAGTTATATTACTGTTATAACTCGCGACTGATATGTGCGAACGGTTTTTTCTTGAAGAGGTTTTATTTGACAAATAATATATTAATTGCGATGATCTGAAAGTAAAAAAATGTACAGGGTGTACACGCTCGCAGTTAATAGATAACGGAAACTGATAAAAAAAATCTCCACGCCATAATAAAATTAATATTTTCTTTTGTTTCCAAAGAAGTTTTTCAAGAAAAGTTTCTCGAATCCGTTTCCTGAGATAGGATTGATTTATAATTTTTGATATATGTTTCTTTTTTATTTTTACGCCGCCACTTATGACCGTCTATTGTATTATTAAAATATAGGTATACTTCTGTGCCAACATGGTAAAAAAACATAAAATTTTCTTATACATAGACACTAAAATATGTATATTATTTTGCTACTAATGAAAATATTATAAATTCGTGATATTTAATGATTACGCCGCGTTTGGACTAATAACAGTAGGTACCAGTCAGTTCGAAATAAAAAAAGAATCAATGTATTAATTTACTTCGCAACGCATTTACAACAAGTTGGCAAGAATATAAGTAATAATACTTGAGCCTCGCCGTTATTTCAGCACCTCATTATTTCTGATTCCATTCTCATATCATCCTTCTTTCGTAAAGTTGCCAAGTACGAAATGATTCTTATTATTTCCTTTGTGCGTGCCACAAAAGAATACAATAACAAAACTGTTTCTTTTCATACAAGAACGATTATTATCATCATAATAGCTGTGATTCTGGCATACGTAATTAAAATAAAAACAAGGTCTTTTGTTTCGATTTTTAAGAATAAGGTAAAAAAGTTATTTTAAGGCAGCCATCTAATTTTCTGTGCAAAATAAATGTGTAATATGTATGAAAAATCTTTTTACTATATGGATTCGTGTCTTTTCACGAAATAAAAAGTTCGCGGACTAAAGAGAATATTGCATCTCTCTATTTCGTGGTTTTGCTGTAAATTAGGTATTTCTATAGAATTTAAGAAACATGTCGTTCGCTTTTCTTTAGGTATATTATATTTGTTAGTTAGTTGTCTATGTATTATTGACAATGGGGTATGTAAATTTCTTTTTTTTATATATGTAATAATTGATTTGTGAAAAGCTTAAGAGTAATGCGGACTTTCGCGTGATGACTGTATAAGTATTTTTATAATTAATTACTATTACACTACGTAATTCTAAAATATTTTTGCCTAGTTTTCTTCTAGTTGTTTATCGTAAATATGTTATGAATATTTATTTACAACGGACATTTCTCCCCTGCTCAAACCAGATTGCTCAACTCGTGGGTCCGAAAGGAAATATTTTTGTTCAAATTCATGTCACGTCGTTTCCACAGCAATAACAAATTTTCTCTCTTCAAAGACTTAATAGAAACTTTGGGTTTCGTCCGTAATCGGGTACAAATACATCGTACGCCTCTCATCAGAGCCAGATTTCCGCCTCGTCATTGTTTGGCCTCTCTGTTACGCTCTTCTTCTCTTTCCCTCGCTCTCCAATCACGTACGAATCACAAACAAGAAAATGTTACCCATTTTTATTACACACGGAAACCATTCATTGTTACCCCTACTTCGGAAAGTAATTCCAAGGAAAATATCCGATGCCAATTTGAATTGCTAATACGTCGATAACTATCGCAATTTGTACAGCCTTTGAAGGATTTTTTGTTCTAACACGGTTGTTTGTTTGTAATAACTTTGCTAAAGTACTAAACTGGAGATTCCTTCAATTAGGTATTTCAAGAAATGAAAGATGTGTCAAAAGGGTCTTTTTATTATTTTTCTTTCCCATGAACTGAGCGTGAATTTTATAGAAGGTGCATCGAAATTTCTATTTCGATGGTAAGGTGTTTATTGTTAGTTGTTTTCATGAGGACCAGGTTTGCAGAAGCTGTTTGTGGTGGAAAAATACCTCTACACCCAAGAGATAATATTATTATAATAACGGAGGCGGACCCGTGGGGCGGACAGTTGTTATTATATTTAAAAAAAGAATCTTGAATGCAATATAGGCTGGACTACAGAGGGAAATACATAGTTTCAAGGGAAATACATAGTTTCAAGGGAAAAACATAGCTTTAAGTCAAAGCCAGACATATAAAGTTATCAAGTTTGAAAGCAGCTGAATTTGATTATTATAAACCTATTTCATTTTTTTCGAGTAGACTGCATTCAGTTTGTATCGGCTCAAACCTACTAAAGTGTGATGTATATTTTTTAAGTAGCGTCTCACACAATAAAGTAATATACCTGATTTAGATGCAATATTAATTTCGTAAACAAAGACATGCCTTTCCCTGCTGTAAAAGCTACTGAATTCTCCGGAAGTTTCCTTCATCAGGTGAATAGGTATTAGCAAAGGTCACTTCTTTGTAGCTCTTTGAATAAAGGGCAAATTGCAAGTAATGAGATTCTTTGTAAAAAATCCATTTTAAGACGAAGCTCTGAATACTGAACCATTCAATCGTTATTAAGAGATGTTTCAATAGAAAAGTAACCACCCAAATACTCGTGCTTACTTTGAATTACTTAACATTTTTCTAAGCTTTCATCGTATACGAGAGATTTTCCCAATTTCTTGGAAAACTAAAATGAGCATTCAAATCGTTGGTCTTATAAATGAAAGACGGTTTTAATTACGGATGACGTAACAGCATTCTGTTACTGATGAATTTGAAAGGGCCTTAGAATATTCTTAGAAAAAGAAGTTGGAATATAGGTACTACTAATAACTTTCTGTATCCTGCTAATATTACTCGTATTAACGCGGAAGTTTGTGAGGATGGATGTATCTATGGATGGATGTTTGTTACTCTTTTACGAAAAAACTTCTGAATGGATTTTAATAAAACTTTACAGTAATATAGCTTATACATCAGAATAACACATAGGCTACCTTTTACCGCGGGAAAATCCTCCATTTCTACGGGAAAAACTGTCAACGCGAGCGGAAAGCTAAGTATGGTGTAAAAGTGGCGGTTAAACTAATATTGAAAGGACCTGCTCAGTCAACAGTTAAACAGTTCTTTAAATACCCATAAAAAATAAGCTATTTTACAAAGAATCTTTGTTTGTCGACCAAAAAAACACACACACATAGAAAATTTACATATTAATCAGAGTTTTTTTTTTGTTTGCTTGCATCGAATAGGCTCCGAAACTAGCGATTTCAGATCCCTGAGAAACATAGGCTATATTTTATTTTCAAAACAATTGGGATCCTTAATAAAACTTCAATTACACCCCAATAAAAACGGCATTTAAACATTAACTCACCGTCATATCTGACAGATTATCTGTGTATATCATGATTAACTTTTGAATTGAACTAACCAGTTAATGCGGTTTGTTAGCAACCGCGAAAATCCGCGAAAGTCATAACTTATTGTTCGCATACTGTGCTCGAACTTGCCAGTTCTGTTCAAACATATTGCATCGCCTCTTTAAGGTGTCGTTCGGATCGAGCGTCAGTGACACTGACGCTGCGACACGAAAAATAATAATGGATTTACGGTAATGGATTTAAGAATGAATTTACTCAAAAGTAAATTGTCGCGACGACACAGACACCGGGAACGCCGCGTCAGTGTCGCATGCCACCAAAGTCCACCTTAAATACATCACATTAGAATCCATTATTCTTTTTCGTGTCTCAGCGTCAGTGTCGCTGACGCTCGGTTCGAACGGCTACCTTTAAAGTTTAAGAGTGTATTTTATTCTTCATAAGTGTGAGACAAAAGCCAGCCTTGGTTTGAGCAAAGCTTATTAACTTTATTTGACGTCGACATTTTTTTGTAAAATCTTACTTCGCATAAAAAACTTTTGATTTTATTTTTTTTTAATTCCTGTTTCTTTAAAATTCAGACACCAGAAACAAAAACTGTCACTTTCAATGTAGTATGAAATGACTGGGAGTTAATATTCCGTGCGAAATAAAACACAAGAACATCTGGTCTCTTTTTTACGGTAAATTGAACTAAAAGGCTTTCGGTAGCAGACAGCGGCGGATGCGGCCTGGCCGGACTTCCGCCTTTAGGATGGAGGATGGCTTTACAAAGCGGAGGCTCTCTCGTATTTATAGGCCTCTTGTATGTTTCATTGAGTGTAAATTTATATCCAGCTATCTTTTGTTTAACCAAACCAGCCCAAGTGACTATCGTAGGCGCCAGGAGTGTGCGTGCGTCACTTTATGAATAAGTCTATGTAGAAGCATCTTTCAACTCAGTACAAGACTGAAGTATTTAATTGATGAATTGTATGCAAAAGTCACGAAGCCAGAAAATATATCACCATTTTCTGGCGATCGATCAAAACGAATTATAGGTCTACCAGAATCTGATGGCAAAAAATCGTAAAAAAATAAAAAAAAATTGACGCTAGCAATTTCCTTTTAAAAGTGGTGAAAATGTCGAAGAAGACATTTTCACCACTTTTAAAAGAAAATTTGGAGCCAAACCAAAAAAATTTCCTCGAAATTTCAGTTGGCAGATGGCATTTTTTTGTTTTCATATGAAAATCGCTATGTTTTAAACTTCTTTTTGCCATCAGGTTCTGGGTAGACCTGTAAAAACCATAACTTGCACTTTTCAATCGTATTCAAACTGTAAGATTGTGCACATACAAATTAAAACCATGAAAATTTTCAGTTGATTTAGTAATTACTTAAATCTAATAAAAATAGGTAGTTACTTACTTTATAAAAAAAATAAAAAACAAATAGTTTTGTTGCAAAGAAATACATCAACTATGTGGCGGACACAAAAAATCTTCACATTCCACATAATAAACCGTGACAGCATTGAAAAGTTTCTCTACTTAATCGAATCATGACTAATAGGATTCAGTAACCAATATGCCTCTATATTTCAAACCAATTAATCGTCAGGCTGTGTAGCAAGCAACCTATGAACATGACTTACATGACGCATCGCGTAACAACAAACCCTGTTTGTGCGTCAATTTGTCGGGCAATCCAATTAGCGACGTGCAGAAACAGAATACTAATTGTCACAAAGAGCGTGTCGGAAACCACGACGTCGTAATTGTACAGCGAATCACACGCGGGGCTGATTGACTTGCGAACGCCTTTATTCCGTAGTGTTAAGGACTTATTTGCTTACTTTACCTTACACAGTTCCCTTGTACCACAGCTTGTACTAGAAATACTACCCATAACCAAATATAGACAGAGGGTTTTAACAATTTCGACGAAATTGAAAACATACAGATTTACAGATAGTTGAGGCTTGGAGCTGATTTATATGACTTATGTCAGGAATAGTGTGCTTCTCTCACTAATTCATGAATCCCACATAATATGACATTAAAAAAAAAAAATTCATCGTAATTATTCTTCATTGCTAAATAGACGTAGACGTCCACTGTCGGACAAAGGCCTTCTCCAAATATTTCCACGACAATTGGCCATTTGCTGGCCACATTCAGCGGCTTCTGACGACCCTCACCAGATCGTCGGTACACCTTAAGGAAAGTATGCCCACGCTACGTCTATTTACTAAATATTACTTATGAAAAAAATAAAAAAGAATAATATTCTCTATACAACAGTATTTCATATCCAGTCTGCTGCGTTCGATGGTTGGGAAAATTTTAATTATAAGCTGGGAACCACACGGGGCTGCTAGTTGTTATTAAATATAAAAAAAAAGAATTGAGGAATATTTTAAGGAAAATCTTAATTGTGTTGAGGTTTGAGAATTGTAGTTATGCTTATTTTAGAATAAAATGAGTTGTGTTTCTACTGGGAATACTTTCAACAGTAAAAAACTAACTAGATTTGTATCCAAGAAAACTTGAAATTTGTGTAGAGTTAATGCAAATTAGTGTTTGATGTTTTATTATTTTGTTAACGTCTGTTAATATTTTTACTTAGAATTTAAGAATAGGAAAATAATTATCTCTTTTGATTTTTCTCACTTGTAATGAAAGTGTTGCCATGCGGTTGCTACATCATCCGCGCTTGGTAGGCGGATAGGAGATTGCAGTTTTTGGTAAGAAAGGTGAACGATGTTGGCAATTTCCTACAGAATCAGTCAGTTTCGATATATTATTGTTCTCTTTCTTACTCTCAGTCACCTCCTACAAAACCCGGAGAGTGAATAAATTAAATTAATCATTAAAAAGACATGCATGCAACAGACCAAGTAAGATTAACTCCAATGGTAAAACTAAAATATTATCATAACTTATAAATTATACGCTACTTTCATTATTTACAAGTACAAAAGCTGTTTAAAGACGTAATGGTCATATAATGACTTACATTGTTGACATTGGTGATTGGCATCGCGCTCGGTTTGACGATCGATTCGCGTCATTAAAATACGCTCGCTTAGGGTCAGTCCACACCTGAAAGGTGGGATAAGCGCTCTACGCCTTTTGTCGGATTCATTTTTCTTTTGGATTCATTAGCGAAGCCTGTTGGCATTCAATAGCCTGTTGGCTATCATTGAATGCCCCGATATGAAATTGAACAACTTTTTATAGATGCTTATAGTCTTACTACAATAAATTAAACACGTACAACGTCGTTGTCTAAAAAATCTTGTAAGTATGAAAATTTTAAAGTACATTTGAAACACACACATTCAACTGGCTGGCAACAAACCAAAAATATTTTATATTCGACTTAACATGATAGTCACGGTGTGCAATGGCTAGTCGTGCTGCTAGCTTGAATACGAAAATAGATAACACATTAAACCAAAAGACAACCAAAAACTTTAAACATTTTCCTAGAAACTCTAAATTAAAATTACTACTTTATCATCGTAGTTTTTTAATAATCAAGTCTAAGCAGCAACAAAATAATGCAATGGCTATGACATATTATGTCGCTGGGCAATGAAACTGCTCTTATTGATGTGAGTCGACCCTTAATTGAAATTGACCACTTACTGCATATTTTCCCATCATCATTATCATCCCAAACAATGAAACAAAGTAAATTACCGATATCACGTCCTGAAATGGCTGTTTTATTGTTGATGGTAAACATTTGACTATTGTGGTTGTTAATTGTTCAAAAATGGACACCGTTTGTTTATTTCAAATTATTTCAGAAATTGCTAATTAGGAAACATTTATTATAGTTTATTGATTAGTTTAGTTTAGTTAGTTTTGTGTAGTTTATTGTTTTTTTTTACATTTATTATAATTATGATAATTAACATTAAATAATAATGTCGAATTATCATTTCAGCAAATTTGTTAATAACCTCATTTTTTAAACATACAAAGTGTTACTTGATTACCTTATTTTATTATCCATAAGCATTTAAAATATGCTAAATGTCCATGTCGCTCTACAATTTTAGATCTGAAACCCATAACGACAACCGATATAAAATTAAAATGACTTTATAATTTAGGGCAAAAGACGTCCACTTCTGGACAAAGGCCTCTTCCAAAGATTTCCATAATGAGCGATTCTGCTGTCATCAAGCGGTTTCCCGTGACTCTCACCAGTTAATCAGTCCACCTTGTGGGGGGACTGCCCAGACTACATCTTCCGGCGCGCGGTCGCCATAAAATAAATTTTCTGCCCTAATGTCTCGCTCCTTACTTTATATTTTACAGTGAATGTAGATTATCCGCTCCGACATAAATAAACGAACTTCAATCACTTACGCGAAAAAAGATATAAAAATACTGACTCCAGATGAACTCGCTGTCTTTTTGGATTGCAGAAGCCAACAATGGGTATTTTCGTTAGTTCACAAAACAACAGTAAAACGGGTGCTATTTCTCTTGGCAATGGCGTAATACTGGAGGCTGAGTAACAAAAGGAGATAAATCGAGCGAGAATGCCATGCATTGTATTCGTATTAAGTGAGAATAGATGTGGTCCCCGGGCGCGGCACAAAAGCGTCCCGCCGCATTCCTGACACCAGACGGGCTTGGATGTGCTTCAGAAATAAACCAAGCAGGGAATATTGACATCTTATTTGTAATAATACATTGTTTATTTTCATTACATGATCAGGGTTCCCTAACACTGAAGAAGACTGAAGTTTTAACTAAACCTATCTGTATTTCAGAACCCCAAAATTGAAATCTAAACATTTTTTAAACATCTAATGATTTCAAAAAAAGTATTCTTTTATAACTGAGGCTGGGTCATGTCTCAAAATAATAAACAAAAATATATTATAATCATGTTTGTTTTCCGTGCGGGGTTCGAGAATAGGTAACCTAAGTCACAAACCATACAATCTAAAGAGGCGGTGCGATATTAGTCTGAACAACCTCCTTCCTGACTTATTAAATTAGAAACCAATGAACATCAGTTTTACAATAACTCTTTTGATCGATTGTATTAAATCTAAAAACAGAAAAAAAAGTAGGACAACACAACCTAGACAACAAAAGATAAATTTGATTTTACATGATAAAGTAAGGGCAGATGAAAACAAATATCACGTTGCATAAAGCTACCAAATCCATTACTGACTTCAGTTAAGACGTAAGAAACCGAGCAAATACTTATCGCTTCTTGCAGTGCTGCTTCACTATGAGTGAAAATGTTTGTGAGGGATCTGAGGGCCCGAGAGGATTTCAGCTAATGCAGGCGCTCTGTTCCCAGGATAGACGGCACACTGCAAGCCATTGAGTAGAGAAAAGGGGGATTGGGGATAAGTGCATATCTATATATTAAAACTATATGGCTCGATAATCTGTACATAGGAAAAAATTCTAAAAAACTCTCCACTCTAGTATGTTAGTGAATCATAAAACTTTTGTGATAATGTAGCAAAGTTGGATGTAAAAGAAACGGCAAATAGAATTTAAAGCAATTCGCTCATACCTTCAAATAAGAATCACAAAATAATTCACGTGTTATAGTCAAAAGGTACCTAAGTGCTGGCTACAGAAATATATACTTCTTTCGCTTTTCAAAGCTTCCATAGTCCACGTGAGCTAAGCTGCTGAAAGGATCGCCACTTTTGACGGATTACTGCCTCTCGCCAGTTTAAACCGGCTCACAGGACCAATGGAGCGGGGGACCAAACATTGGTCCGATCAGAGGATTTCCTGCATCAGAAGTGTACCTAGACGATTAAGTTTGAAGCTCCTAAAATCTATGGATGACGAGTTTCAATAAATCATTATAAATCATCTTGATTATGTCATCTTGAATATTCAAGATGACACATAACTATAAAAGCATATGATCATGTAAGTAAGTTTGCCAGTTTTTAAAATAAATGTTACACTCCGTGCGGACTTCAAAATACAATTATATAAATACTAGCGAACCGCCCCGGTTCCGCACGGGAAAATGGTTATTGTGAGTTATTCTTGAGTATATTATGCATGTATTATAGATATAAACCTTCCTCTTGAATCCCTCTATCTATTAAAAAAAACCGCATCAAAATCCGTTGCGTAGTTTTAAAGATTTAAGCGTACAAAGGGAGGGACATAGGGACAGAGAAAGCGACTTTGTTTTATACTATGTAGTGATAATTATAGGTTTTATACCTAACAAAAAAATTAAATAATACAATTTGCTACATTCGGTTTTGTACAAAAGTACTTTTTCGTTTACACGGCGATCAAAATAAGTTTCGTATTTTGTACGAAACAGAAACCATATCAAACAAATGAAACAACCAGTCGGTATAGGAAGACCGGAGTCAAAGACAATGTCGAGCTGATCAGTCTAATTACCCACTCAAATAAAATTTACATGAACTTGGCAACAAACCAAATCACAGAATGCTGCATAACGCAGAACTACAAAATTCTACGACACAGATATAGTTACACGATAATCAATTTATCACAGGACTTGCAGACTGTGACGTTCAAAGAGAAAAATAACTTTTGGTGTCGTTAAGGACATGTCACGCAACATTAAGGCTGAAAAGCCAGACGGGCGTAATTTTCGGTTGCGCAATTTCTGCTTCAGTTTCATATAAAACTGCTGTTTCTTTCACACGGCGACTCAAAATGTGTCTCGTATTTTGTATGGAACAGAAATTACGCGACCGAAAATTAGCGACACTCAACTCAATTTACGCTCGTCTGGCCTCACCCTTAAGGAGCGAATTCATAGACGCGCGAGAGCGCAGACTGCGGGACATATTTTCAAAATCGGCGAAATGACTGATGACTATGGCTGTAAGATTAACGCCTTTGCCTGTTCCCGTTAGGGACAAATGAAATAAAAAAATGTTTATATGCAGTCCAATTGGGAAGACCGCGCTTCGCTCCCACTTCTCTGATGCAGCCTGTAACACGGACCGCGCCTGCTGTCTATGGAACATACTGAATTTAAACTCGGATTCCGCCCCACATCCCGCTCTTTCGCGCGTCTGTGGGGACGCGGCTTTGAGTTTCTACGTAGCATCTTCGCAGATATTTCCTCCACAATGATCCTCATATGAATCAAGCTTATCATCATCATCATCTCAACCGAAAGACGTCCACTGCTGAACAAAGGCCTATCCCAAAGATCTCTACAACGATCGGTCCTGCGCTGCCCGCATTCAGAAGCTTCCCGCGACTCTCACCAGATCGTCGGTCCTGCCCACACTACGTCTTTTAGCGCGCGATCGACATTGAAGAACCTTTCTGTTCCAAAAGCCGTCGGTTCTACGTGCAATGTGCCAAGCCTATTGCCACTTAAGTTTAGCGACTCTTCGGGCTATGTCGGTAACTAAGCTAATACTTGCAGGCAAATGCATATTTATATAATTCCATAATGTTATAATAAAAACTCAAAATTGACACATAAATACTGACGCAGTTTATAGTACGAATCTCACAGAAATTTTTCTATTTATACTCTAATATAAATAAGGTACGAACATTTTAATTGTGTGTATTAAGCTACCGGGCACCATGTTATAATTTTGAAGTTAAATAACAAACTTTCGAGAGCAGAGTAGATATTTTAAATATCCATTTCACACTATTTAATTTCATAATTTTAATGAAAGGTCGTTAAATTACAAAATAAAAATAATAATCAGTAAAAAAAAATCTGCCTGGCAGAATCTTTTATACTGAAAAGGTACAATAAAAAAAATTCTTATCCTACTTAATAAATTATGTACTTACAAGTATGTACATACATGTTATCCATTATTGGCAAAGATATACAGCTTTATACAAACAGAAGCGACGTCTAGGAGTAATTATGTCGTTTAGCCTGCAAGTTTGTATAGGTGACTAGAACTTGCAAGCCAATGTGCTAAACTTGCATCAGGAAGTGGTTAGTTAGCGCTCAGCTTACTACACTCCAGAGAGATTTCAATGATACTCGTAGTTTGTCTTCGCTTAATTAAGGCTCAAGTACTGAGAAATTACAGGCTGCTGATTATCCACTTATTCCTAACTTTGGTCATTTGATAATCTATGTTAATACGGGCTGACTGACTACATGTGCCTTGTAAAATTGTAGAGCGAAACAGTATTGAATCTTTCGAATCGCATAGAGATTACTTTTATAATTCTTCCTGTAACAGTTTCAAGAAATCTTCTATCTATATTACTTTACTGGGTACTAATACGTGCTTGTGGAGTGTCAGTGGAGTCTATGCCATTTCATTATAATATTCTGTTTGACCTTCTACACGACATCAACCTATCTGTAACAAAAACCTGTCTTCTTTTCCCTTTTACCCGCTGTAATAGCGTACTTTTTGATAATATGTTTGCACAATCTTTGATTTTTACGTTGGTATAAAAATGTCTCCTCAATATTTACCTTCGGAGCTTTAAATAAACCATGCACATTAATTTGGAAATTAAAAGAATGGAAAATGATACAAATACAAATATTTTTTATTGACACCATGAATTGAAACTGATACTGCCTAAGGCCTCCATACAACGACGTAATCAAATTAAAACAGCAGCTTAAACTGCTTGACCCAAAAACTGGAAAATGCCCACTCAACATGCATGCAGAATTAAATTATTTTTAAAGTACCGGGTGGCAGACGAATTTAAAAAGTGCCAGAGAGCAATTCTGCAGATTCACTTTTAAAAATTGCAAAACAGTTCTGCCTCGCGTTCCGCTTGGAACGGGGCAATATGCACAATAGGTTTAAAAGGCTAGGTTTTACTATGGACCAAGACATTTTGTTATGGTTGTAAGTAAAAAGATTGCTATCGCAAATACTTTTAACATGAAATGTGGTAAAATCCAGTAATTTCAGCCTTTCTTCTTTTCAAAATATATAAAAGAGAAATAAATTGATTATTATAACTTGTAAATATAGGCCAAGCGTCTGAAACAAAGTGATTTAATTTATTTACTATCATTATTTATCATCAATCCTCATTATAACTTCAACAGTTTACGCAATCTGTTAGCTCAGATCACCTTTTATACTACTCTACTGCACTGTCTGTGGCGTAGTCCATCAGCGCCTGCTGAAAACAGGTGATTGGACAGGCAGAACAGAACGCAAAAAAATATGATCAGGGCTGCTTAGGAATCGAAATAAAAAATAATATATGAGTAACTTTACCACTTTTAAAAAGACATTAATTCGATTTTTTTTAACATACTTTTAATAAATACATACATACATACAGTCACGCTTCTTTCCCGGAGGGGAAGGCAGAGACCACTTGTTTCCACTTGCTACGATCCAGACACACAGAAACAAAATACCACAGCTTTTCCATTAAATATCAAGTGTTTTTACACTTGAGGGCATGCACAATTGTACAATCAACGTGAGCCATTAGTAGATTAAAATATGAACATACCTGGTGCACTGCAGTCCAGTCTAACTACAGTCAGCTTACATGCATTTCTTACTGTGTTCTATGGTTTTGTAATAAGATACATTTTACTATACAAGGTTTTTGTAATTGATTTAGACTTTTATAACCATTACCGTCATAAAATAATATTCTGTAAATTACAGTCTGTCCATTATTGGCATCAGTTGACAAGCTTACGTCGATTATTGGATCTAGAATTCAATTAAATAATGTTAACGTTTTTATGGGTATGTAACCCAATTATGTAATTACTCTTTCCACATAATGAATTATTAGTTCACTACCTACAATTTCCAACAACAAAGATTTAAAGTGAGCAAATTTTACATCACCATTTCAGCCGAAAGAGGTCCACTGCTGGATAAAGGCCTCCCCCAAAGATCACCACAATGACCGGTCCTGCCCGCATCCAGCGGTTTCTACCTTGTGGGGCCTGCCTATTTTTTTGGATGACTTATTAGATGGCGATCATCAACAAAGTGCATTGTAATAAATTAATTAATTAAACCAAGCATAGTTCTTTTCATGGCTCTTTGGATGACTTTGAGTAACGTGTAGTGCATGTAGTGTAAATTAATCAATTTTAATAAATAAATAAATCATTATGCAAATATTTTGTAGTTTCAACATACATGCGTATAGTTCTCAATGAACTACCTTTTTTAAAGTCAGTAAAAAAACATACATTTCATTTATTTTACAGTTGATTACTCTGATTCCGATATTTACAAACTACTACTACCCAAACAGTAATATAAGATCATTAATAACAGTCAGTACAAAATAATACGTGTAACTTCAATACACATCAGTGTTTAGTTTGAAGTCCTGCCATTATTTACATTACTCAAATAACCCGTAAACACCGTGTCATTAATGTGTCATCGTTTATTGATGTTATGTCATTCTTCATCGATAGAATTGATGAAGGTTGTGACTTTGTGACCACGATATGCCACGATTTAGGTATAAAACAATTGTATGACACTACACGTTACTCAAAGTCATCCAAAGAGTGATGAAAAAAGCTATGCTTGGAGTTTCCTTGCGTGAATGAATCAGGAATTATGAGGTCCGCAGGCGAACAAAAGTCACCGACATAGCCCGAAGTATCTCAAAGCTTAAGGCGGCGGCGCGGCGGTACCTACCTCAAAAAACTCAAAATCGCTGTAGAGGCGAGGTTTATCTGCGCGGCACAGTAAACGGACAGTAATTCGTTGGTGGATTGCAATGCAGGAAAGTAATAGCGCTAAGCAGTGCGTGGAACAGAGAAGGGTATGGTGTTTGCGCGCTAGAACTAAACAGCCTGCAAAGTTATTTATTGTCCATTTAGACAAAAAGTACTGCATATAATACTAATGATTTTATACTAGATTTTATTAAAGTTGAATACCATGTGATTAGGTTTCAATGTCAAATACGATGCCGTTTACTTATGAGAAGTAGAAAAAGATTATGGAGGGTTTCTAGCTTGATTTTCTATCGATAAAGTATTCATGAAACGTGTTTTCAGGTATATGAGTATTTTTTACATTATATCATGTTTCATTATTTACATTGTATCATGTATATCTGAAAATCATAATACCATAATGTATGAAATTAAGAGAATTATCGAATCAAAAGCACTGAAAATTTCAAGGTGCCGCCTAAAGTGGCAGGGGGCGGGGCACATTGCGCGTAGAACCGACATGCGACTGCCGTTAGGGCAAAAAGATTCTTGAATGGCCGCCGCGCGTCGGAAGACATAGCATAGAGAAAAAATAGGCTGCCTTATTAAGGTAGCAATTTCTACCAGGTAACCCATATTTATCGTTGTTAAGACTTGTACGTTTGAGTGAGCGAAAATGATTTAATTGACTTCTGAAGTATTTTAGGAAGGCTGAATGAATAAATTACTTAGACTTTGATGCAGCTTTCTAGTCCGGTGAAGTTTGATTCGTCGTACTTTGCGACACAAGCATAGGTCAAATAAAAAACATAGTTTCACTCAAAAAACAAATAAAAAACATAGTTACACTCCAGAGAGATTTCAATGATACTCGTAGTTTGTCTTCGCTTAATTAAGGCTCAAGTACTGAGAAATTACAGGCTGCTGATTATCCACTTATTCCTAACTTTGGTCATTTGATAATCTATGTTAATACGGGCTGACTGACTACATGTGCCTTGTAAAATTGTAGAGCGAAACAGTATTGAATCTTTCGAATCGCATAGAGATTACTTTTATAATTCTTCCTGTAACAGTTTCAAGAAATCTTCTATCTATATTACTTTACTGGGTACTAATACGTGCTTGTGGAGTGTCAGTGGAGTCTATGCCATTTCATTATAATATTCTGTTTGACCTTCTACACGACATCAACCTATCTGTAACAAAAACCTGTCTTCTTTTCCCTTTTACCCGCTGTAATAGCGTACTTTTTGATAATATGTTTGCACAATCTTTGATTTTTACGTTGGTATAAAAATGTCTCCTCAATATTTACCTTCGGAGCTTTAAATAAACCATGCACATTAATTTGGAAATTAAAAGAATGGAAAATGATACAAATACAAATATTTTTTATTGACACCATGAATTGAAACTGATACTGCCTAAGGCCTCCATACAACGACGTAATCAAATTAAAACAGCAGCTTAAACTGCTTGACCCAAAAACTGGAAAATGCCCACTCAACATGCATGCAGAATTAAATTATTTTTAAAGTACCGGGTGGCAGACGAATTTAAAAAGTGCCAGAGAGCAATTCTGCAGATTCACTTTTAAAAATTGCAAAACAGTTCTGCCTCGCGTTCCGCTTGGAACGGGGCAATATGCACAATAGGTTTAAAAGGCTAGGTTTTACTATGGACCAAGACATTTTGTTATGGTTGTAAGTAAAAAGATTGCTATCGCAAATACTTTTAACATGAAATGTGGTAAAATCCAGTAATTTCAGCCTTTCTTCTTTTCAAAATATATAAAAGAGAAATAAATTGATTATTATAACTTGTAAATATAGGCCAAGCGTCTGAAACAAAGTGATTTAATTTATTTACTATCATTATTTATCATCAATCCTCATTATAACTTCAACAGTTTACGCAATCTGTTAGCTCAGATCACCTTTTATACTACTCTACTGCACTGTCTGTGGCGTAGTCCATCAGCGCCTGCTGAAAACAGGTGATTGGACAGGCAGAACAGAACGCAAAAAAATATGATCAGGGCTGCTTAGGAATCGAAATAAAAAATAATATATGAGTAACTTTACCACTTTTAAAAAGACATTAATTCGATTTTTTTTAACATACTTTTAATAAATACATACATACATACAGTCACGCTTCTTTCCCGGAGGGGAAGGCAGAGACCACTTGTTTCCACTTGCTACGATCCAGACACACAGAAACAAAATACCACAGCTTTTCCATTAAATATCAAGTGTTTTTACACTTGAGGGCATGCACAATTGTACAATCAACGTGAGCCATTAGTAGATTAAAATATGAACATACCTGGTGCACTGCAGTCCAGTCTAACTACAGTCAGCTTACATGCATTTCTTACTGTGTTCTATGGTTTTGTAATAAGATACATTTTACTATACAAGGTTTTTGTAATTGATTTAGACTTTTATAACCATTACCGTCATAAAATAATATTCTGTAAATTACAGTCTGTCCATTATTGGCATCAGTTGACAAGCTTACGTCGATTATTGGATCTAGAATTCAATTAAATAATGTTAACGTTTTTATGGGTATGTAACCCAATTATGTAATTACTCTTTCCACATAATGAATTATTAGTTCACTACCTACAATTTCCAACAACAAAGATTTAAAGTGAGCAAATTTTACATCACCATTTCAGCCGAAAGAGGTCCACTGCTGGATAAAGGCCTCCCCCAAAGATCACCACAATGACCGGTCCTGCCCGCATCCAGCGGTTTCTACCTTGTGGGGCCTGCCTATTTTTTTGGATGACTTATTAGATGGCGATCATCAACAAAGTGCATTGTAATAAATTAATTAATTAAACCAAGCATAGTTCTTTTCATGGCTCTTTGGATGACTTTGAGTAACGTGTAGTGCATGTAGTGTAAATTAATCAATTTTAATAAATAAATAAATCATTATGCAAATATTTTGTAGTTTCAACATACATGCGTATAGTTCTCAATGAACTACCTTTTTTAAAGTCAGTAAAAAAACATACATTTCATTTATTTTACAGTTGATTACTCTGATTCCGATATTTACAAACTACTACTACCCAAACAGTAATATAAGATCATTAATAACAGTCAGTACAAAATAATACGTGTAACTTCAATACACATCAGTGTTTAGTTTGAAGTCCTGCCATTATTTACATTACTCAAATAACCCGTAAACACCGTGTCATTAATGTGTCATCGTTTATTGATGTTATGTCATTCTTCATCGATAGAATTGATGAAGGTTGTGACTTTGTGACCACGATATGCCACGATTTAGGTATAAAACAATTGTATGACACTACACGTTACTCAAAGTCATCCAAAGAGTGATGAAAAAAGCTATGCTTGGAGTTTCCTTGCGTGAATGAATCAGGAATTATGAGGTCCGCAGGCGAACAAAAGTCACCGACATAGCCCGAAGTATCTCAAAGCTTAAGGCGGCGGCGCGGCGGTACCTACCTCAAAAAACTCAAAATCGCTGTAGAGGCGAGGTTTATCTGCGCGGCACAGTAAACGGACAGTAATTCGTTGGTGGATTGCAATGCAGGAAAGTAATAGCGCTAAGCAGTGCGTGGAACAGAGAAGGGTATGGTGTTTGCGCGCTAGAACTAAACAGCCTGCAAAGTTATTTATTGTCCATTTAGACAAAAAGTACTGCATATAATACTAATGATTTTATACTAGATTTTATTAAAGTTGAATACCATGTGATTAGGTTTCAATGTCAAATACGATGCCGTTTACTTATGAGAAGTAGAAAAAGATTATGGAGGGTTTCTAGCTTGATTTTCTATCGATAAAGTATTCATGAAACGTGTTTTCAGGTATATGAGTATTTTTTACATTATATCATGTTTCATTATTTACATTGTATCATGTATATCTGAAAATCATAATACCATAATGTATGAAATTAAGAGAATTATCGAATCAAAAGCACTGAAAATTTCAAGGTGCCGCCTAAAGTGGCAGGGGGCGGGGCACATTGCGCGTAGAACCGACATGCGACTGCCGTTAGGGCAAAAAGATTCTTGAATGGCCGCCGCGCGTCGGAAGACATAGCATAGAGAAAAAATAGGCTGCCTTATTAAGGTAGCAATTTCTACCAGGTAACCCATATTTATCGTTGTTAAGACTTGTACGTTTGAGTGAGCGAAAATGATTTAATTGACTTCTGAAGTATTTTAGGAAGGCTGAATGAATAAATTACTTAGACTTTGATGCAGCTTTCTAGTCCGGTGAAGTTTGATTCGTCGTACTTTGCGACACAAGCATAGGTCAAATAAAAAACATAGTTTCAGCTATAGACTTATATCCAGGTAACTTTTCTGGAGCGTGATATTTCACCAGCTACACCGGAATTTTAACTGCCAGTCGTAAAGATGACAGCAACGCCAACATTCTGACATAAACAGAAATAACATTTTAATAATGAAACGTTCCATGAATTTTATGATAGGCGCAGCAGTAAAATTCGGCGCACGGGTGTAATACATTTTTGACTTCTCGAATTAAATGCTGCAGTTACAGTGTTTTCGCTGTTAAAATGCTTTTGTATTGCAATAATTTTCGATATGCGTGTTATATTTCAAAGCACTAAATTTTATCAAATACTGCAACTGCAGTGGACGTCTTTCGGCTGAGATGATGATGATGACTGCAACTATTTGGCATCATTTCATAATACTAGTGTGATTTCATGGAGTTTGTGTAAATCTTTTACAAAAAGGTATTTATATTAATACAAATTGTTATAGAAAATTAAACTATAATTTAATACTTCTGAACAATCACACAAAATGGCGACTTCTCTTTTACTAACTCTAAAATAATACAATACAAATCAACTTAACGTTTAAAGTTGATTTATATTGTATTAGATGGGAATATTTTAAATATTATGTTCACTTGACTTGACGCGTTTAACATAATTCACTGCCATTAAAATATTCGTAGCTCGTAGCATGCTCGTAGCACTTTGCTACGCAATCGTAGGCATTGCTACAATTATTTTATTTGTAGAAACTATTCCGTGAAGGCTTATGGCAGAAGTAAAATAAATGTTTTTGCTTTTGTAAATTATACAAAGTTGAATCCTTTTATGATTACGAAGTTTTCCCGGTACATTGTTCCATTATTCGTCCATCACACGAGGGTAAGATTAACAGCGGGATTAGCGAGGATAAAAGGAATTTTATGTTTAATATTTTCACACGCTCTTTTATTTTTTTTAAACAAGAGAGGTTTAAAATTATGGCGGCTGAGTACCTTTGCATAATTTACTTGTGATGTTATTGAAGTTGTTTTTTATTTAATTTTTTTATTTGGTTAATTTATATGTAAAAGAGTGCACGCACAATACAAATATTGAACAAATTTCAAACTACAAAATGGGTATTCTTAACCATTAATAATAACAATTACCATAACATGGTTCTAGGTAAGGTACATAACTATAATTTTATTTAAGTTAAACAATAATTGTTGTTGCAGTAATATTATAATTCAGTTAAATTCCCTTTAATAAAAGCAAATAAATTGTAGAGAGTAAATACTCCAAACCACCCAACAGTGCGTCTCGCCGGCGAATTCCGGCACAAAATAATAAAGATTACAGACATTTCTTACAAACTACCCCCTAAATAACAACGACGTGTACATTGCTGGCTTGCAAACAGCTACATTGCTGAGATCAGCCGCTTCGCATTCAATGTTCGGCAGTCTGCAGTAATGACGCCGCGTAAAGGCTGTCACAGACTTACTGAAACCTGTAAATAATTATGACTAGCTTTTCGCCCCGCGGCTCCGGCAGGTAAAAAGTATGTGTTGTTCTGATGTATAAGCTATATTATTGTAAAGTCCAGTAGTTCGAGAGATTAGCGCGTACAAACAGACAGACACGGCGACGGACTTTTTTTTAACTGTATTTTGTGTTTAGCTACTTATCACCTACAATCAGTTTCTTGAAAAACAAATCAATGTACAGACACGCCGATTCTTTAGTTTGAATATAGTATAGATCTAATTAATTAAATTAAAAATATATTTAGATATTTTGTGTCCGTACTCAATATTTCAATGCAGTTGCATGCACAAATACAATGGGCTATATAATATCTATCTACCCTCTTTCTGTTGCAATTACTAATGTTTGTATAACACAACTCCTCAGTAGTTTATCAGACAATTTTTATTGCACACAAAAAACCACAACAATTGTTAGAAAGTTTTCAGTAAAAGCGAGCTTATCCTATACAAAAAGATTTCTCCAGCCAACCTATACGCAATGTGAGAGAATACGAGAGATAAATAATATTTTTTGAGATAGACAAGAGAGTGCACCAAAATTGGGTCAAACTGTATACATTATAATGTTAGTATGCTAAGATCAAATTAATTAAGACGTTAACTAAATAAAAATAAAACCTTCTGTCTGTTTGTTACACTGAAACTTGGTACAAAAATAGAATAAATCTTGGAAAAGGACATAGGATACTCTTTATCGCGGAAAAACACCTTATTCCTACTGGAAAAATTGAAAGCATATGCGGGGTCAAGAGGCGAAAGCTAGTGATATATTTTATATTATTCACTCGTCTGTGAGCCCCTTAAACCGAAACGACTGGTGATGTTATCTAATGTATTCATAAAGCACTGGCAGCAACCAAATTGTGGTTAGGTAACAATGTTTGTAACACAGTTAACGAGTTTACTGAACAGTTTGTAACACTATGTTTTTGTTGGTATCGTATTATGAAAGTTAATACATAATTAATTTGTTATAATATTCTCGTAGCAAAATCGAAATTATAAGTACATAAAGCGAAGGAAAACATTGTATGCACTTAACCCACTTAATGGCATGCGGGGTGCCAATAAGTGGGTTTTCTTTTCTCTTCTTCTTCTCGTCCTGTGTTTGGCAGCGCAAGATAGAGATCTTTGAATGTGTATACTAAGAGCCCTATGTCCCTACTGAGGAATAAGTGGGTTAAGGTGTAAAAAGAAAAAGTATAACTAACCCTTGTGGATTTGGCTTTAAGTAATCTTCTCTGCGATGACATCCATCGTTCTACAAATAGTATCGTAATTAATTCAGCCATTTACTTTAGTAGATTGCTGTCACTACGCCAGATCGAAAGAAAATTGTTAATTTCGATATAGGCAGTAGTAAAATTGTCGATTTAGCAAACACAGAACGTATCCTATTTCCAACAGATTAATGCTTTCCCAAAAATGGATTGACTCACAAAAAATCACTTTAAAGGAACTGTTTGTATGGAGTGGTATGAAGAAGTGTATTTTTGTTTCCGAGAAAATATTCTCGGGGAATGTGTCAGAAAATAGTTGACTAAGCGTGTGCTATACTTAACCCCGTATAGGTAAAAAAAATTAATACTTAGATTAAAAAATATTTATTTTATTTATTTATTTATTTATTTTCATGGGAAACTTACAGCCTATACATAAAAATAAACATAAAATCCGTAAATTAAATTAGGCCAATTACAGGTTTCCGCCTGTAAAATATTTTAAACTATATCCGAGTTTGCTTTGTTGTTCGTCGTCTATGTTAACAGAAGTGTCATAAATCTATATAAAAACACAACCGTCTCCGTTCACACAGTATCTCATCTCCATAATTCCCGCCCACCTGGCTCGCCTATATCACCACTCGGCGACAGTTATTTCAGGCCAGGCCCCGAATGACCCTCCACTGAATAAAGCACCATTTACATCGACTACTTACTAAACCGTGGTAAGGCAGGTCATATTTGTATCCTATAAGTTTTTATAAAACTGTTCACACTGAACGCCTTTGCCAAGCTTTTGGAAGCGTTCACACGATCCAAACCTGTCTTGCTTATCTGGTTCGCACATAGTACTTGCATTGATTTACATTGTTTAAACTCAAGTTCGTTCGGTGTGAACTCTTTCATCGAAACTCATAGGATACAAACTCGTACCGCTCTAGCCACGCTTTTAAAAAAGCCGGTGTGAATAATGTGAGTCCAAAATTAAATCTCATAGACGCAACTGCGCCTTCCTTGACACAACTCTACAATTGCTCAAACAGCGTTTTCTCAATGCATTTGCGTTTCAGCAAGTTTCTCTTATTCATTTGTAAACTATGACAGTAGGTTTTTCCAAATAACAAGTTACCAAACGCCAATTTTCCGCGAGGTGGGTGCGTGCTTTCATTTAGCTATTTCCCTATAAGCGAGCTTGATAATTTTCTCTTGGTGTCTTTCCATTCACAGAGCCAACGACCAACACGCAAAGGCGTGAAACTAGCGAGTACTCCGGTAGCAGGTCATGTGAAAATACCTTTATTGTATACCAGAGACCCGGATGGCACTCTACTGAATAACCCGACTTTCCCGACTGAGTTGCGACTTTTACAATGGCGGTGAGACAGTTTTTTATAACTACGTCCCCCGTTCCGTTGACCCAGCATTTTAAATTACGCGAATTAAAACGAGGAATGGTAATAAGAATATCTGACTTTGGAATTAGCTGGGGTTGTAATTTTAGTTTAAACTACTTATGAAAAAGTGTGCTAGTATATCTGTCACACTCATATTATTACAGCGTGAGGAGGTTAAATTATTCAGTTATTCGTAATGATAACTTAGGCCGTTGTGGATTTTTGTTCATTATTATTATTTCAGCCAAAAGTTAATGCAAGGGGGGGGCCAAGGCGCAGCCCCTCCATTTTTGGAAGGTAAATAAAAATTTTGCTATACGTTGAATATATATTGTGTACTAGTAATAGTAATATATATTGTATATATTGAGTATGTGTAGCATATATATTACTAAGACACCTATAATCTAAATACCATTTATTTTTGAATAGGTTTTTACTTATAGATAGAAAAAATAAATTGTAAAATATTGTTGCTTATAAATATGTTACTTACATATCACTACATAGTATAAAACAAAGTCGCTTTCTCTGTCCCTATGTCCCTCCCTATGTCCCTTTGTACGCTTAAATCTTTAAAACTAGGCAACGGATTTTGATGCGGTTTTTTTTAATAAATAGAGGGAGTCAAGAGGAAAGTTTATATCTATAATACATGCATAATATACTCAAGAATAACTCACAATAACCATTTTCCCGTGCGGAGCCGGGGCGGGTCGCTAGTTATGTATAAGCTATAAATATTATACGCGTTAAAGTTGAGATAGAAAGTGCTCTTACACTTACCTGCATTATCAAATCCAATTACACAATTTGAAATTTAACAGCTATTGATTTAAATTTTAATCAACCCTTTTACAACTAGGCCCTTTTAAAGTCCTAGGCCCTTTTAGGCCCTTATTCAAAGCTATTATCGCGCTAAACAATACTCTCGAAACATACTTGAGAATCTCTTATCCAGTATTCAAAGCTTAAATCGACATTTAATATAAACAGTCAATAAGAGGTAAAGGTAAAAGCCTTTTAGGCGAGGGTGTAGTGCTTTGTTTAAAATTTAAGTTTGTATTCTTAATTTATTTATGTTTATTTTTATTCTTTTGTGTGCAATAAAGTATATTCTATCATACTAATACACGTATTATAAAGAGGAAAGATTTGTATTTTATTTTTTTATGTGTGTGTGTGTATGTTTGTAATGAATAAACTCAATAACTACTGAATTGATTTCAAATATTCTTACACCATTACAATACTACATTCACCCTGAAAATGGGAAAATGCCTCATTCCCACAGGAAAACTGTTAACGCGGGCGGAGCCGCGGCGGAAAGCTAAATCTGAATAATAATGGAAAGAAAAAAAAAGAACAACATTTATTCAGCCAATGTTGTGACGCTATACATAATAAGTTGCACCTAAATACTAGAGTAACACTTAATACTAAAGATACATCACAGAATGCGTTGTGGCACAACAGCGTAAAGGACACAACACAGCGTATGTCTTTCTCATAATAGATAGAAGGACGCTGTTTTTCAGTCGCACCTATTAAATTACCCTAGAGTAGTCATGTACCAACGCTTCTAGGGGCGGCTCGAGAGAGCCTCGGACCTCGGGCTAGTGCGTTGGTACGGAAAAACATCGTGAAGGAGTCGACGCCTGAGGGGCTTGGCCACGCCCCAGCCAAAGCTTTGTTATTGTTACCTGAAGGGTATTTGTTCCCTGAAGGGTATTCTGTTAAGTTTCAGTATGTAGACGTCCACAGCTGCTAGACAATAGCCTCTCCCAAAGATCACCTCAACAATCGGCCCTGCGCTGCCCGCATCTAACAGTTTCGACCCTCACCAAATCGTCATAATATTTTAGTTCATTTTCATTACAAGCTTTCCCCTCGTTCTTTTGGTTCATTCAAATTACTCGATATTTTAAGACGTAACAGACGCTAAACTTGTATGATGATAAATGGAATTAATATCTACCTTGTTTTTCATTGCTGTTTCAAGTTATATGAGTGTCATAATTACGGTATTTACCGTGATTTCTTTTTTTGAAAGTTCGTTTTCTTCATTTTTTTACTTTTGTGCTCTATGCTATTCTTTGTCTACAACTCTACATTATAACTGAATAATATACGTAAGTACAAATGTTGAAAATTTAAGCACGTAGACGTAGATGAGCGTTGGTACAATTATTTCGCCGCAGCAGTTGGAGGGAGCAATTAGCCATTTTCCGAGTGCATTTTCACTGCGCCTTTCATGAAACCACTTTGCTACTGTTTATTTAATAAAAGGCTCTGACGAGAATATTACTACTCACAATAAATAGTAATAATTAGAGACTCAACATTTTGGAATTTTTACGACTTGTATATTTGTTAAACATGCTTTGTTAGAAAAAATAATTGAACCATAATATTATATTCAATTATTTCTTAGCTAAATAATTTAATAACGTATAAACGAAGATTTTTTCCGGTTTGAAAGGAGTGAAAAGTTTTAAAGAAATTAGTGAACTGATTTTTTTATTATTTTTAAACAAGCTGCAAGTTAAACGAATGATTAACAGATAGAAACATTTATATTTTAGAAAAAAGTTACTTTGCGAGCAGAGAATAGTTGATAAACATAGTAAGAATTATATTTCCTCTACGCGTTTCCACTCCAACCGTAATGATGCTAATCTAAAGACGCTTAATGACTAAAGAACATCGTCAAGTACTAATTCCAAAAAAGTGTGTTTTTTTTATTACAAGACACATACATATTATGCCCCCACAAGGGGCACAAAGTTACCCTGCAATTAGGGTGAGCAGGCGTTATATTAGTCGACCATACCCCAGTGCGGGTTGGTCACTTTCAGACACAACCTTTGAATTACTTCACGTGTATGCAGGTTTTCTCACGATTTTTTCTTTTACCGTAAGAGCGTAAAGGCCTTAGCCAATTTACCACCGACGCATTCAATAAGTTATTTGTATAATATTAAATAAAATTATAAAATATAAGTTCAAAATTTATCCTACTTAATATTATAAACGCGTAAGTTTGTAAATAAGGATGTATGTTTGTTACTCTTTCACGTAAAAACTACTGAATGGATTTTAATGAAACTTTACAATAATATAGCTCATACATCAGAAAACATATAGGTCACCTTTTACAGCGGGAAAATACCTTATTCCCACGGTAAAAGCTGTGTAAACGCTGGCTAGTAGTCTAATAAACAAGAATTAGTAAAATAATCTGCATAAACGTTCATATCCCGAATTCAGTAATTTTAGTCACCAAATTTTAGGAACGTAAAAACAATAGGAGTTCCTAATTTAAACTCTAGAATTTCTACAATCTAGTTCCACGTCCAATAAACTGAAACTTTCGGCACAACTTTTCCACCGAACTCCGAGACGGGTTTTACCTATTTTGCCTTTTTTTTTAAAGTTGTGCTTTCTATTAGGACATCGCAAACTGACAAACAAGTTCGAAAATTGAACAAACTAGTTCACAAACGAGTTTTGTAGTAGTTTAGTAATAAAAGCTTTAGGGCAATAGTGTTTTCATAAAAGCACAACGGCCAACATGGTAAACGTTCGGTGCTCATAATGGAGGTTTCGGTTTCAAATCCTGGTAGGGCACACTGCACTGGGAAGCAAAAATAAACTTTGCGACACTATCTTCAGATTGCAGGATGATATTATATTGACAACTAGCTTTCCGCCGCGGCTTCGCCTGCGTTAACAGTTTTTCCCGTGGGAATGAGGCATTTTCCCGCGGTAAAAGGTAGCCTATGTTATTCAGGGTGAATGTAGCTTTCTAACGGTGAAAGAATTTTTGAAATCGGCATGGTAGTTTTTTAATTTATTTATTACAAACATACACACAAAAATACAAATCTTTCCTCTTTATAATATTAGTGTGATGTGATAAATAAAAAAAACTCTGACCTATCCTAATTTAAAAGCTATGCTCATGTTAGTGGTGTTTTGCCTTTTTAGGGTTCCGTAGCCAAATGGCAAAAAACGGAACCCTTATAGATTCGTCATGTCTGTCTGTCCGTCCGTCCGTATGTCACAGCCACTTTTTTCCGAAACTATAAGAGCTATACTGTTGAAACTTGGTAAGTAGATGTATTTTGTGAACCGCATTAAGATTTTCATAAAAAAATAGAAAGAAAACAATAAATTTTGGGGGGCCCCATACTTAGAATTGAAACTCAAAAAAAAATTTTTTCATCAAACCCATACGTGTGGTGTATCTATGGATAGGTCTTCAAAAATGATATTGAGGTTTCAAATATCATTTTTTTCTAAACTGAATAGTTTGCGCGAGAGACACTTCCAAAGTGGAAAAATGTGTGTCCCCCCCCCCCTCTAACTTTTAAAATAAGGGAACGATAAAACTAAAAAAAATATATGATGTACATTACCATGCAAACTACCAAAGAAAATTGGTTTGAACGGGATCTAGTAAGTAGTTTTTTTTTGATACGTCATAAATCGTAAACCGCAATTTCCCTTTCACTATTACTAAAACATCGATCAAAGTTACAACGAACTACAAGAACTTTTATATTATGTTACTTGCTGATACGGAACCCTTCATGGGCGAGTCCGACTCGCACTTGGCCGCTTTTTTTTATTCTGCTAATTTTTTGACCTGCTAATACGACCGATCCTCTTTTACCCACAAAAAAAAGACACAGCAACAAGGAACCAAAAAATTAAAAAGCTTAGTCGACTTGTTAGCTACTTACTAATATGATAGATTGCAATTAGATTTCCTAATATGATAACCCTTGTGGTTGTGTAAGCTTAACCTCGTGACGTCATCAGCTATATTCTCGACCTCTCTAATGAACGCAGTGTTTGAAGTGGGCCCACCCCCGTACCTACATACTTCGATATCCATTCGAATATATATCTCCGATTCATTCTAGATAGCATGAAATGATAGAGACGGCAATAGCGATGTCGCATGTTCTGCTGAAATGTGTGGATTTGGATACGGAGGTTGATTTCATATTTGCCCCTACATTTCAAACTGATACAATAACGAGATGTTATTACATTTTAATTGCCTGTCTTGGTTTGAATGTGGTATAAGGGGAACATGAGAGCTCTTGTGTCTTGGTTTCGTACGTAAGTGATGAAATATAGCAAAGTTGCGTATTAAACGAATTTCATCTTGAATATTATTCACGTTAAGGTTTGAAAATCTTTTTCGAACATCCTACTTTTTTTTTTACATACAAGACTTTTTAGATAAATGGCTACCACAGACTATTAATGATGGTAATTAAAACGCAGTTCGTCATACGTCTACATTAGAAACAATACTACGCAATCACAGACAATCATAATAATTTTTATGTCTTTTAAACGTTTCTCTACTTGTGTTATTGCAAAAATATTCTACAATTTATAAACAAAATCATATTATTCAAGAATAAGAAATCACGAATGTAATAAGTGGGTGTTTCCATACATTTGCACCGAAAATCGCAGATTCGTATGCGGCGCTCGCTGAATTTATGGAAATTTATCCCCCGACCCGGTGTTAAACTTTCACAGCCCCAGAAATTGTAAAATAAAATAATCGTGGATAAAGGTAGAGAAAGATTTAATAATACAACCAATGAATTGAAGAAAATAGATATTATTTATCTTATTTTTAAAATCTATATCTACAATGAGTTAGAATCACTCACATCCCTAGACTGATCATAAATAAATAAAAAAATTAAATAACCATTGCCACAAAACCGTTACTAAGTTCTTGTCAACCACTAGGAAAGAGCTGATAATCTTTAAATAGATGCAGATATTTTTTTGGATCATAGCTAAGAACACTTCCGATTAAACACGTTGTCAACAAAAAGAACTAGATCAAGACCGGCGCATCCGTTTAGCAGTTTTGATGCCAGAGAGAGTAGCGGTAGGGGTAAATTTCGTAGTGCGAATGTCCAACCGCATGTGCTGGCTTCTGTACTTACTCCGTTTTATCCGTTTGGTGGCTACGATATTGATAAAAGAAAAGTGTAAAAACTTTTCTCTGTTTGCGTTGGATATCTATATAATAAAACTGTAGAGGTCGAATGTCTGTACATAGAAAAAAAATGCTAAAATCCGAGTCAGGGGGATATAAGAAGTGATATAGATCATACCCAGATTATTTTCTTTTCTTTTTATTCTCTCTCTGTTTTTCGGTTTGTACGGGCTAATCTCCGAAACTATTAGACAGATTTGAAATAAATTTAGCATGGTGGATCTTTGCATCCTTGGTCAACATCTTAGATAGTTTTTATCTCGGGAAAATATCTCACTCCTACGGGAAAGTCAAAAAACAACGCGAGCGTAGCCGCGGGCTGAAAGCTATTTAAAAATATTGTTTCAAGTAAAAAACATATTTCCCAGTTAATCTTCCGCCTTATTAAAATTCGTGAAAAGATAAAAGTTACCAAAAGCTTTTATTTTTAAAACAATATCACTTATCGCTATCTACGTCACCTTCATTCAGAAACAAACAATACAATCTTTCTAAGAAAGAAAACCGTTCTAAGAGTTTCCTTTTCGACGAAACTGTAGGGAATAAAGTCTTATGTAATGTCGGTGTTTTAATGTTTCACGTATTTCCAGTTTCAAGATTAAATGGATTATTCAGAGCAGTTTGAAAAGTTCGTGGTTTATCTTTTATCGCCCAAATTGGAATTTCTCGGGAAGGTCTGTTTATTATTTCGAATTGAAGGACAACATCGCAAAATTTATTCAGCGAGAGAATATATTACCTAAGCTTTGTAATATTAAAGTGAATGAAAACGAAGTATTAATGCGACCTGTGTGGGTTTCAAGATTTACCTTACAGACCCTTATGTCAGTGCCACCAAAGGCTTCTGACATGGACTGTCCAACGACTATGCCTTGCGATATACAGCCTGATTCACAATTAGGTATACACTCCAGCAAAAATCAATATAAGGCGTTGTCCTAATAGAACGCGATTACGCGATCATCGCAAGTTCGTGCGAACGCGCGATTGTCAAATGTATGAAGAAATCGTTCTATCACGCGATCGTCTATTAGGACACATATTCGACTTCAATATGTTTGATCGCGCGTTCGTACGAGTAAAATTCGCGCGAACTTGCGATGATCGCGTAATCGCGTTCTATTAGGACAACGCCTAAGACCCGGCAACTGCGCGATTAACTATCTTTGCAATGAATTACGAGTAATAACAAAATGTTCGTCAGACGTACATAATGTACGTACGCGTGTCAAAAAATCATGTAATTACTGTTAAAAACAGTGAAAAAAAAAACATTTATTGTGGCTGGGTAGCTCTGCAGCTGACTGTATAGATTTGTCGGAATCATCCTCTTTTTCAACTAACCAGGTAATTCAGCCTGCAGTGTCCTTGAACTGTGGAAAGTCTCGCTAAGCGATATATTTTCATTTACCGGGATACAAACTTGAAAGCTCAGTAACGTAGACCGAGCGATTGTCCACTCAGGCTTTAGAAGTTTGTCTATTTAATAAAACTGTAGAGGTCGAAAATCTGTACATAGAGTTTAACGAGAGTTAGAGTTTAGATTGTAGAATATACCCAGAGTTTTTTTTTTCTCTGTTTGTCTGTTTGTACGGGCTAATCTTAATTATTGGACCAATTTGAATGAAATTTTGTATGGCGGTACCTTATATCCCCGTTCAATATCTTTGATAGTTTTTACCGCGGAAAAATATCTCATTCCTACAAGAAACTGAACGGAAAAGTAAAAAAAAACGTGGGCATAGCTCGGGCGGACAGCTAGTTAGTATAAATAAAAGAGGTACAATAATATGCTGATTTCTTTATTACTGATCAACTGCTAGTAACCAGGCCACGAAAAACAAAAGAGAACAATAAAATCAAATTTAACGATAACCATAAACGTTATTGGGCTATTCAATACTTTATAGCCGATTTTTTTTTACAAACCGCAAACTTCTTTTGGAAATGGCAGAAGTTTTTATACAAAGAACCTACTTAAGAAAGACTAACGACCTTAATCGAAAAAGCTGTTTATGGCACTATTAAGAGCATAACGTTTGAAAGTGTGTTTTGAAAACAGTACTTAATTATTCAATAATTTTAGTATTTAAGAAAATCTAAATAAAAACATAATATTCTACACGATTTCTAACGCAACTAAATAAGTAATTTATGTGCATAAATGTATTACATGTAATCGTTTGGAGCTTTTACACTACCGTGCAGAAGCCAGCACATGCCGTTGGACATTCGCACTACAAAATTCGCCCCTACCACGGAATACGGGTGCTCTCAAGGTCAACATGTTTAGCCGAATGTGCTGGATACTGTACATTAAAGACCTCACATGCATAAACTTCTAGGGTCATATCAAAAAAGTTTTTACACGTGTTAAACTTTAGTATAGGAAGTTTTTTTGTGGAAAATCTCATACAAAATTCTTTATACGCGTGTGTTAATTTTTTTGTGGTATTTCAGTACAATAACATTAATTATCCCACTTATTTCAGGCCGCAGTACGACACTCGAGCTCCAAAATTAAGAATTCAAAATGTCACATAATTCGTTATTATGCAGTGGATGGGTGTAAAAGTAAAAAACTACATTGTATACTCATTTTAAAGCGTATAATAAAGTTTTTTTTTATGACGGGCTAAAATTTCCTACCGAAACCTTCGATGACTATTAAAGAGTTGGAATAAGCTTTTTTAAATAATTTTGAAGGATAATTAATCGGTCTGGTAACACGTTATTAAAAAAATTTAAACTCTAGATTTTCCTCCTTTTGCTCCTGTTTTCCTTTTTTATTTTTTAGCTAGCTTTTCGCCGCGACTCCGCCCTCGTTAACAGCTTTTCCCGTGGGAATGGGGCATTTTCCCGCAATAAAAGGTAACCTATCTTACTCAGGGTGAATGTAGCTATCTAATGGTGAAAGAATTTTTAAAATCGGTTTAGTAATTTTTGAGTTTATTCATAACAAACATACACACACACAAAAATACAAATCTTTCCTCTTTATAATATTATTATTAATTATTATTATTATTACTTGTATGATAAAAAATCGTTATTCACACGATTTAGACTATTTTCAACTCTAAAATCCATTTCACTTGCTGTTCCCGGCACGTATGCATAGGTTTACGACGCTGTAAGGGAACCTCAAAACGGTTCAGATGCTACCGGAGTAATAAAAGGGAACAATCTTAGGCCGTTTAAACCAGAGTTGTGTTGTCAATTTAGTTGCGCTTTATCGATAGTATCATGTTTCATCGTGACTTTGAAAACTAGTCAATAGGTGTTGATAATTTGATGTGCTATCGGAACTAATGTGATAAACAACAATAGTGACAACGAAAGTGTATATAGTATTAAGAACTGACCCGTAAAATAGTTGTCACAGGGTCGCGGGTTCGAATCTCGCCCACAGCAAACATTCATGTGATGAGCACTTGTGTTTGCTTTGTGTCTGAATATTGTATTATTTATATTATGCATTATGTATATAAGCTGTCTGGCACCCATTGGTAGCGATTCTGACTGTCATGCTCTAATCCTTACCTAATTCTTAAATCTCTTAAATTTAAGTTTAGAATTGCGATGTGCTATTCGGGGGAAACCATCCAACTAAATTTAACGCATATTCTGGCGTCTCTAACTTGCAAATGACAGATCTTAAATTGAGTTGGATCAGTGTTGCCAAAAAGAAGAAAAAAAACTTGATTGATGATTGATTGATTGAAAATGGGCACTTTCGCGGTGGTGTAATGCAAACATTTTTCTTTTTTGGTGAAAAAAAAAAAAACAAAACGAGAAGAAGCGTCGCGTCCTCTTTGCGTCGCGTGTTGTTTGTTGTCAAACAAAGAGGATTTATACAAAAAGAAAAAAATAAATAAATTCCTGACGAGGCTGTATGGGCTAAGTTTCCCTTCGCCTGTCCAGAATGGACAAAGAGAACAAAATAAAAAAAAAGGATTTATTCAAAGACTCAAGTTCAGTCAGTACGTTTTTATTTGTAAAGTTTTGTGAATGACAAATGAAAAGCAGCACTTTGAGGCAATCTAAATAGCTTTTTAAACTTAACTTTAGCCAATTCAAAAGGATTTGAAGCGTCTCGAATATTTCGAAGCCGGGCTCTTTCACGCTATTTCTGAAACACACAGGAAAGCATTTAACTAGGCATTTCCATAACTCATCACATTTAAAATCTTCAAGGCAATCGATTGTAACCAAAATTTCTTTACCTTTCTGCGGCATCTGCGACAACAGCTACCACGTAATCTTCCATATTTATTTATTTTTTCTTAGAAACAGCTTGTAATCCCCAAAAATCGCATAAGAAATTTAAGAATTAGAGTTAGAACGCATGTTTTAAGTGCCCTCTAAATTTAGATATGATTGCGTCGCACACGTCAAAAATAGGGCTGCCAGAATAGCGTTAGCGACTTAAACCTAAGTTGAATTGCTAATCCCAAATTTAGAGACGTCAAAATCAGCTGACCTTAGTTTAAGTCATTTATGTCACTCTACAATGACCGCCAGAATAGCAAATAAGAAATAGAGCACGATTTGACATAAGCGACGTAATCCTAATTCTAATCCTAATTCGCTTGACTGCGCGAATCGCTACCATTGCCTACTTTTGAGTTAGATGACCGTGTCAGACATCCCCAAATATTTATATAATATATTAATATATTTATTGAAGGTCGATAGCATTATAGAACTATCGCCTAGTTTACGATGAATATGAGTGCTCGTGAAAATTTTGTTTTTACTATCGAAAAACAATAATATTCATGGTAAAATTTCGATAGCAAAACCATCGTTGTAGCGCCAACACTACTGGTTAAATGGATACGCCCTTGTTTGTGACGCGAACGTGATTTGATTTTGTGGCAGCTTTATGGGCTAACTTGGTAGAGGCTATTCTGGTAATAGGTCGATAAATATTTACTAGCTTATTGTCCTTTCTGAATTTTATTTTGTTGAATTCAGGCATTTTGTAGGTACTTGTATTGTGCATGGCTTGGAAGTATTAGATAAAGTTCGATGTGGATATTTTGGCGTTGCAGCTTGTTTTCTTAAAAAGTCACCCTAGAGGAACGTGATTTTCTTCGTAACATATGCGATGTAGCGGAGATCTGCTCTTTACATTAATGTACTTTAATAGCCTCCGTGGTCGAGTAGTCAAATACTCGCCTTACGTTACGGAGGTTCCGGGTTCGAATCCCGGTGGAGCTTGTCGATCAAATATAACTTTATGCGAATTTCCCCAGTTTGGTTAGGACATGGCAGGCTGAATCACCTGATTGTCTGAAAAGAAAGATGATTGCGTGCTTCGGAAGGCACGTTAAGGCGTTGGTCTCGGCTGCTATCAACGGATGTAGTCGTTATACGAGTCAGGTCAGAAGCCAAAGGTGGCTCAATTCTAACACCAGGGTTGATGAGGTAGGTTATTCTCAAAAACTACACGACAAGCAAGCATTTATGTACTCGTGCCATGTATTATACCTTTTCCTGTGTTGTAGATTAAGTTTATTGAAATAAAGTTTATCTTATCTTATCTTATCTTATCTTATCTTATCTTATCTTATCTTATAACAACTTAAAACTAATACTGTAACGAGGTGCATTGCAACCTCATTTCCACCACATTTGTTTCTTATTTATGTATTTAATTATAAAATTATATAGTTGTGTATAGTTAGTTGAGTTTATACTTGATTTGTTTGTGCATAAAATGTAAATATAAACCAGTTCAGCCCAGTCAGTCCAGCGTACTTTTTTTACTACCTAGTGCGTGAACTTCAATCTTCAGCCGCTCCAGACATCTCGCCAAGGTTCTGGTGAGTGAGACACAAGCGCAACAATACTATATTATAACTAGCTGTTGCAGGCGAGACGGCGTGGCATTGCCCGCATGTTCGTCACATTTTTTCGAGATATAAATTTTGAATAACAAAGATTGAAACTCGCAAACGTCTGAACTTTGACATATATTATAATTAACGAGTTTCGGAGAGATTCCGAATAGTAATATTATTGTCAGACAAATATAATATTATTGTCTGCAATCTACTAGAGCTACAATACGGTGTCCCAGAATAAGCTCACTGCAGTCATAATCTAGATCTAATTCGATAACATCTCCCTAGCTCCGAAATAAACCCGACTCGACAACTCGAAATGGCAACCAAGATAGATCCCCGAATTCTGTCCGAGGCTATCTCAGCAGATAAAACAAAACTAATTTGGGCCGATATTGTTTCGGAACTCGTTTGGCTCGCCGACTAATCTCGAGATACGACTCGACGTCCAGCTATGATACTTTCGCCTGTAATTTTGTTGCAAGGTTCGGGGCGAAACGTCGCGAGATAAGGCTTGCGGAGTCGCAGGTTGTCGGTGGAGTTTTTGTACGTTTTTGTTCTGATTGGGTGGAATATAATAAAATTACTTTAAGCTGCTTCTCGGATTTCTCTTTTAAGTGAATGTGTTATATAGCTGTATATTTTCTTATGTATCACACCATTTGATACTGTTAATATGTAGAAACCTTTTATTGGCTGTGTTACAATCATTGTAAGCTGTTGGTTTCTATAATAATGGATAATAAAATAGAAATAAATAAAATATTCTAAATTAAAAATTATTTCGTTCACCGTTTCTTTCAAACCACATAACGTCTTATCTAAATGTAACTCAAATTCAAGGTCGTAACTACTAGTAGTAATAAGTAAAAGTAGTAATAGATACGACCAAATCTAAGAAAGTTAGGTACTATTAAAAGCGGCTCCACGAAAAATTTGTTTGAAAATGACTGCACATAATCTTTATAAAGTAAACTGTAATTTTTTTCATCAATCATGTTAACATTGTAATTTGTAAATAATTATTTCCGGGACCCTGAAAATATCTAAAAAATATTTCCCAGTCGAAACGACCCAATGAATTGTTTTGACAACTTTAAGATGTAATTACTTCCGGGATACGTATTTCAAAAGCCCTTCTCTTCATTGTAACGGATAAGAGACAAAATTTTTCTTTTGTCCGGGCTTAAGCGTAATGTCAATAGTATCGGATATCCAAACATGGGCGAATTAATTCCAATCGCCGTGACAAAGGAGCGCTTCCATTAGGGAAAAGCAAACCAGAGTAATTGAGTTTAAATTGGTTTAAAGATTTATTTCCGCTATGTGTTTCTGACTGTCTGCAGAGAGCATATAGAACGTAAATCGTATAGATTTTGTCCACTTCATTGAATATTTAATTAATTTTCAGTAAATTATGATTATGTTTTTTTAAGCGGTTGATTTATAGGAAAACGCTTGAAGTAATAAGTAAGCTTGTTATTATTTACATGTTTTTTTAAATTGACCTATGCTTGTGTCGAAAAAGTACGACCAATCAAGCTTCACCGGACTTACGGAGGAGTGGAAGACTGTACCCCAAAAAAGTCATATACCAACGCCTCCAGGGGCGGCTCGAGGGAGCTTCGGACCACGGACTAGCGCGTTGATACTGAAAAACATCGTGAAGGGTTTTTTACAATGTTGTGTTGTGTTGATTGTTCTTATGCATTTTTATGCGTTTTGAACACTTTAAATTTTATTATTTGTAACACAATTGCATTAAAAAAAATACAAAATATCGCTGTCATTAAATTAAATAGTGTGTATCTGGATTGAAGGCCCACTTTTTAAAAGTTTACAAAACGATTTGAGATTTATCGGGCATATAATAAAGAATAGTAAAAACATGAAGCACAGGGTCACGAATTTCTTAAACATAAATTGAAACTGTGGTGATTAAATAACTTGGGCGCTCAATCCAGATGCTCGTCTAAAATTATTTAATCACCACAGTTTCAATTTATGTTTAAGAAATTCGTGACCCTGTGCTTCATGTTTTTACTATTCTTTATTATATGCCCTATAAATCTCAAACCGTTTTGTAAACTTTAAAAAAATGGGCCCTCAATCCAGATGCACACAATTAAATAAGGCATCAACTATAAAAATGTTTAAAAATAATGGTGGTGCGTTCTAACGAAATATGGGTTTCTCAAAATTATTCGGAACCATTTCTGGAACTCTTCTTTCGACTCTTTGAACTTAAATTTCATTTTCTTCTATTCCTCAAATATTATTTAACACTTCCTTTAACTAAATTCAAATATCTTTCTCAGGTTCTAGAACGCTTTGTCTCATACAGCTTGTATCGTATGTAAGTCTGTGCCGCACACGGTCAGGCTAAAGTTACTTCTACTACACAGTAGACTAAAAACAGTAAGTTATCTCCATACCAACTTGCCCCATATCGGTTTGAATGTGAGCGCGCCGTGTAGCACACGCTTGCATTTAGCCTATACTGCTGCCACCTTATTTATATGTTATTCCTCCTTATTTTATGCGAGTGTGTGCGTGAAACGCGTGCCTACAAGGCGCGCGGCGCGGACGCACACATTGAACCGACAGCGGCACGTTTGTATGAAGATAAGGTACTGGTTTTACTGTGCTTCTACGTAGCATGTAGTATGCACTATGCACCTAGTTAGCTACAAGATGCACTGCCTCATAACTCTCTTCTTATGTAACCGCTACAAGCGCTTGTAGACGACATCTGTTCTTAGATGCTGCGATTCCGGCAAACGTGTTTGCCGTAAATATGTTATAAAAACTTAAAGATTTTACAAAGTGACGCTTGCTTGTAACAAATGATAAGAAGTTTTATTACTGAATATTATATAGGATTTCAATTAAATTTATTGTAATTTTATACTCGTAGTTACATATTTACCTACTAAAAATTCTTTCACCATTAGAAAGCTACATTCACCCTGAGTAACATAGGCTACCATTTATCGCGGGAAAATGCCTCATTCCCACGGAAAAAACTATAAACGCGGGCGGAGCCGCGGCGGGAAGCTAGTTGTCTATAAATTGAATAATCTCTCACCTAATCAAAACTTGATGGGATTTAATAGGATTGAACCAAAAGATTAGCATTTGAAACTCTCATCGCTTTGGTTTGCATTTGGTAAAAGCTCTCTGATTCGCTGCACATCGCACATTGCAGTTGACGTGTGATAGATGCATCTCGCAGCCAAATGTCGGCTTGAAATACGACGGCAAGCATTGCTTTCAAACTAATTTCTATTGGTTTTCCAGCAAAGTGTATCAAAAATTAGATATTTGGCCAGATTTTTTTTAAAAGTCACGGTCAAGAATGTAATATTTGGCCTTTTGTTTTTTATATGCGTTATCAACTATAATTTTCTTATAATTTGAATTTTCTGAAAATAGTACTTAATATTATCTATTTATTTTTCTTCTTTTCCTTCTTATGTATTATAAGATATTATAATCTCGCTGCTATATTTTAATGATACGACTGTAAAAGATTTCTTGCGAACACAAAAAAATTAGTCATCATCATCATCAGCCGAAAGACGCTCACTGCTGGACAAAAAAAAATTTGTAAAAAATATAAATAGTATGAAATGCCAATAGCGTATTCTTGTTTCTATAAATAAAGCTTGGCAGTGTCTAAACTAGGGCAATAATTGTTTGACTTATTATTTTTAACAGGTTTTCTATTAAAATTAATCCATTGCGAATGAATTTCATGAATCGCCATTTTGTAAAATTGTGCAATAAAGAATATAATAATATAAACAGACGATCATATTCAGCTAAGTGTTCTAATTTCACATGTAAAGTTACTACTTTAATTTAAAGTTACTACGTTACGTTAATAATAAGTAAAATAATAAGTCAAATAATTATAGTCGTAATTTAATTAAATTTATACTATAATTTTACTATATGAATTAAATTTTATACCTAAACCACCATACAGCAATATAATTAAATGGCCATTAATGTTATCCAACGGGTTTAAAGTTTCCTTTGCAACTGATAATTGGAAATACCTACATAATTAATATTACTGACGCGGTTTCGGACACAGTTGCAAAATTTATTAATTCCCTTTGACAATTAAAGTATATTTACGACTTTCATTCGGTGGTATTTGCAGAAAATTAATCACAAAAATATTAATATTCGCATTTCAGATATTAAAAACAACATTCAAAAACTGAAAGTAACCGTTTTGATGTACATTATATGTATTGAAACAATTATGTGTATTGTTTTTTTTGATAGTAGAAGAGCCCTAGTAGTAGATAGCTTTAGTAAGAGTCCTTTTGCTTATATGGATTAATTTTATTGAGCTACATAATTTTTTTTTTGCTTGAATAGTCTATTTATCTATCTAGTACACATAATATTATGTAAAAAGAGTTTCATAAAGACGTTTATATCTTTCAGAGTCAATAAACGATCATACGCATTATTCAAATAGAACAACCGTTTGTAAGGACTTAATAAAACTAGCACAGAAATGAGAGCAACGCAGATAATATCCGACAGAGATAGGAAATGGGAATGTCTAAATGAGATTCTTGCTCAGAGTTCAGATACAAAACAGAGATAGTACAGAAGTAAATCCTATATACAGTTACATTTCAGTGCTTTTTCACAGAAAAATGCTTTTTACAAATGTGTTACGGATAAATTTAAAATTCTGAAGGTTCGAAGAGTTTACAAGGCCATTTTTTGACGTCAAAGCTAATAAATATTAAGCCACAGACTGTTCATGTTTGTCCGTTTATATGCCGCACTAACTTTCCACCCAGCGGCTCCGCCCGCGTCAACAATTTTTCCCTTAAGAATGAGGCATTTCTCCGTTGTAAAAAGTAGCCTATGTGTTAATCCAGGGTGTCAGCTAACTCCATACCAGCCAGTTTAGACGTGAAGAAGTAACAAACATACACACTTAAACACTCACAAACTAACGCCTTTATGTTTATTTGAGGCTTTCGCGCTTACTACACATTATTACAATTGTTTACGGGTCTACATACCCTCCTATTTAAAATTATCGCGCTAAGACCCATAAGCAATTGTAATTACGCCTTTATAATATTAGTGTGATGTGATTCTATGTGTGTGTAGCGCGCTAATTCGCGCTTTGTATGTAATTTAATATCTGTGCTCTGTTTTGTCTGTGGTTGATCGGGATCGCTTTCGAGTTGATATGGGCAATCCATCTTGCTCGGTCAGCATGTAGATGCAGAAACTACCTTTATCCAGATTATACCTACTCTAGTAGTATCGCTGGCTGAGTAAGTAGTGATGTCGTGTATGGAATCGATAATAGATATTTTTCTTTTTCTATCTCATTACCCTAAGGTTGCCTGTAGGCTTACTATATAAGTAGCGACAGGCTCGAGAAGCTGTCAAACGCGACATAGTGACATTAGAGCCATTAGTTTTGTCAGTTTGACAGCTTCTCGAGCCTGTCGCTTCTTACCTACTGGAAGAGATTTCTACCTTATTAATAAGGCCGCCTGTTGACTTCTGTATCATGAATTTAATGTATTTCTGTACTTTCTTTGGATGTCAATAAACTGTATTCGTATTTGTATATGAATCAGATGTAAGAAGCTATACAGACATTTATCCGTATATTTTTATTCTTTTTCGTTTCTATGTTTATCTGTTTGTCTGTTTGTGTGGGCTAATCTTCGAAACTGTTGGACCGGTTTGAATGTAATTTTGCATCTTGGTACCTTATATCCTCAACATCTTAGATACATTTCATCTCGGAAACTTAAAAAAAACCCGTCGGATAGTTAAAAAACTATATTAACTCATACGGCTCAGTACATTGTTCGGGCTTATCTCCGAAACTGTGAGACCGATTTGAATGAAATTTTATATGGTGGTGGTACCTTATATCCCCGGTCAACATCTGGAATATTTTTAGTTGCTGAAAATTAAAGCGTTCCCCAAAGATAGTTAAAAATATGAAAAAGTAAAAAAACAACGCGGGCGTAGCCGCGGGCAGACACCTAGCTATGAATAAAGTAATTTGTAACGCGATTTATAACCAAGTTGTTGGAAAAAATTAACTTATATTTTTATTTTATGACTCTATTTACTATTTACGAACAATTTGTACTTTAAAACAATTTATTATTCATAACAAAGTAATCAGATTCAGTTCCATCAATAACGTTTATCTTTACGCAATTATCTAAAAATGGGAACGGTATGATAATCAATTATCTAAAAATGGGAACGGTATCAATCAATTATCTTCGTCTCTACAAATAGAAATTTCGTTTCACTGCGGACTTATAAATGATGTATGACAGTAATTATGTTGCTAAATCGTTGCATTTTTTGTCAATTTAATACATATAAACATAAATATGTAACTATCACCTCCGTACTTATCACTCAGTACTTAACTTGAGGGTTTCTAGGTTAACCTACCTCACAAACCCTGGTGTCAGAATCATTGAGCTGCCTATGGCTACTGACGTGACATCTAACGGCTACATCCGTAATAGCAACCAGGACCAACTGCTTTACGTGCCTTCCGAAGCACGGAATCGTCTTTCTTTTCGGACAATCAGGTGATTTTGCCTGCAATGTCCTAACCAAACTGGAGAAAGTCTCACAAAGTGATATTTGTTTGACGAGTCCTTACCGGGATTCGAACCCGGAACCTCCGTAACGTAAGGGAAGTATTTGACCACAGGCTGTTACTCAACTCCGTAATAAATTATAGTAAAACTACTTTTCAGTTTATTAAACTTCAAACGTATTCTTCCAAGTAAAATTGGCATATCAAAAATTAATCAAACAGTAATGAAAATTCTCATTCCGACCGAAGAAATCCATACGGTCAACCGGAAAACGTGGCGATGGAAATTCAGCCTTGCACTTCGGAGATAGGTTTGAAGATGTAGCAGTGTACTTAGTACAGTCCCTTAGAGATTTGGAGCCGGTCGTATTTCCTTCCTCCTGTAATTTCCCTGGACGCGACGCCCGGAGCGCTCCAGATATCAGCTATACGGGAGCGATCCCGAAGATATAATTTATTAACGCACGCACTATTTTATAGGCACTCAAAATTCCCTGTTGAACCGTTAGGGCGTGCATTGCTCTGGACCACGCGCTGTGATCACACGTGTAGCTATCCATTGATGGTTACAAAAGAAAGGTTAGAAAACAATCGATAGTGTAACCGTCGAGGTAACGAAAACGCGGCGCGTGCTATCCAGCGCGACGCGGCAAACGCCTTTAGGGCAGTGTTGAGAACTGGTATCATTTAGGCTGATATTTATTGGCTGGGTTTCCATGTGGGTCTCAGTTGGACTTGGAATTACCAAAACCTTTCAAGTGGGTGTCATTCGAGGCGATTAAAGATGTCTAATTTAACCTGTCACCATTTTTCTAATTTATAGATGTCGTCGGCATTTTGTATGATTTCGCCGTTTACATACGGCGTCGGCAATTTATAAACGCTCGCTGTAATGTAAAATGCCGAAGGCAAAATGTATAGGGTTGGCACAAAAAGGTTTTGAATAAGTCCGCACTCAGTTTTAGCTAAGTCCGTATTGCTAGCTGAAAAATAATGATGCACCTGTATATAATGGGGCGAAGCCCCCCCATTTCTGAAGTGGTATTCTAAGCCCTTATAGATTTTTCAACCCGATTACAAAAAGGTTACTGGCTTTGATAATAGTAGCCAGGACGTCAACCGAAGCGGGGGGACGGGGGGGCGCAGCCCCCCAAAAGAGGGGGCTCGGGGGGCGCAGCCCCCCAAAAGAGGGGGCTCGGGGGGCGCAGCCCACCGCTAAAAAAAAAAAAAAAAAAATCTCTACACAGAATTAAATCGATTGGTTAGGTTAGGTTAGACTGATGTCAATAACAGAGCGGATATTACTAACAAAACAATCAACTGTATGATAACAACTAAAATTCCTACTTACCTCTCAAAAGTAGGGTTTAGTTAGGGCAACTCGTAATTTAAGGGTTTAGGCCAGACGAAGTTTATTGAACTATACATTACAACATTAATACTAACTGTTAGCTTTCTGCCTGCCGCCTGGATTTATACTTTTTTTAGGGTGGAACAAGTATGTTTAGGCAGTAAAAAGTTGCTTTATAATCTATTCGTTAGAAACGAAAAAATATATCATACTAATATTATAATGAGACGTGGTCGCTAACGATGGGCCTCATAAGAAAGCTCAAAGTCACCCAAAGAGCGATGGAGAGGCCTATGCTTGGAGTTTCCTTGCGTGATCGAATCAGGAATGATGAGATCCGCAGGCGAACCAGAGTCACCGACATAGCCCGAAGAATCGCTAAACTTAAGTGGCAATGGGCTGGGCACATTGCACGTAGAACCGACGGCCGTTGGGGCAGAAAGGTTCTTGAATGGCGACCGCACGCCGGAAGACGTAGTGTGGGCAGGCCCCCCACGAGGTGGACCGACGATCTGGTGAGGGTCGCGGGAAGCCGCTGGATGCGGGCAGCGCAGGACCGATCATTGTGGAGATCCTTGGGGGAGGCCTTTGTCCAGCAGTGGACGTCTTTGGGCTGAGATGATGATGATGATGATGATTATAAAGAGGAAAGATTTGTATTTTTGTGTTTGTATATTTCAAAAATTCTTTCACCATTAGAAAGCTACATTCCCTCTGAGAAACATATGCTTTACCTTTTACCGCGGGAAAATGCCTCATTCCCACGGGAAAAACTGGTAACGCGGGCGGAGCCGCGGCGGAAAGCTAGTATATTATATTTTCTCTCCATAACATTATTGTACATGTAGACTAGTGTGGATACACAGATATGAAGTAGGTATTGTGTACATATTCTCTATTCTAATTTCCTGTTCTGTCTCATAGCTAAACGCGAATAAATAAAACGTGCTAACATTTATTTTATTCTTCCCTCTCCAACTTGATAAAGAAGTCATTTTTCCGTAAAAATTAAGTTAGGATGGGTCCAATTTATATGGAATGTGGAAATTTATTGAATTTCCAAGTTCATTTCTTTGTCAAAATGCAATATTTAGAGCTTCATTTGAATTAGATTAATATAGGTTAAACCAAGGTATTACTGGTCACTATAAGTTATTAATTATTATTATAATCCTATGCATTAATACGAGTAAATTAAACTAAAAAATCAAAAAACCCTCTCCACAAAACTGTTACTTGATCCTTTCAACAACCAGAAAAGAGCTGATAATCTTCAAATGGCTATAGATATTTTCTTGTATCATAGCTAAGAACACTCTCGATTTTAACACCTTGCAAACAATAAAAAACTAGATCTAAATCGGCGCATCCGTTTAGGAATGTTCTGTGGTTTAGGAGCTACGATGCCACAGGCAGACACACATGTGAAACTTATAACATCCCTCTTTTTTGTCGGAGGTTAAAAACTATAAACCAACTGATAAGAATCATGACGTGGTTCTTGTTGGTGAACTTAAGCGAATAAATAAAATAAAATAAAATTTAGAGACATCTCATACGCAGCCGTCTATCCTAAAACTAGGCAGAGCCTTTCGCTTCGATTATAATTTAATAGGCAGAGCCTGTAGGTACTACGGGTATGAGACAACTAATATACTTGCATATAGAAATATATTATAGCATCCAGAATTCCAGACACAAGACAAACACAAGTGCTAGTCACACAAATGTTTGCCCTGGGCGGGATTCGAATCAGTGACCCTTTGCTTCGAAGCAGGCGCACTACCGACTAAGCTACGCGGCCGGCGAATAGTTTCTAATACTTTCTAACTAGAATCTTGTATGTGATTTTATGTAGTGTCGTCACGTACGAAGAAACTAAACGAAGTTAAGGGTTTCACTCCCGAGGGTACATAAAGTTTTTACGGACATACCTATGAAAGCTTCAGGAATAAACATGAACGATAAAATATGAAACATCCGAAATCTTTACGGTTGTGTTGTTTAACGCAAAATCCTACTAATATTATAAACGCGGAAGTTTGTGCGGATGGATGTATAATAATTATGTTTGTTACTCTTTCATTTCTGTGATTCTTAATTAAAACTAGTTTACAACGGCGAGCTTATCCCTATAAGAGATCTCTTCCAGCCAACCAACCAACACAGTGGTGGAAAAGGAGAATGCGGAGTAGACATAAGAAATTGCAATATTGCTACATAAACAATAAGTCCATACTATTACATAATATACATACATACATAAATAAACAAAATACGAATACATACATAAATAATATAAAAATATTTATAAATTATACGACAAACAAGATAAGTTGGGATAGAAAGTGCTCTTTAAGTTTTTGTTTGAAGGAGCTTACAGAAGGACAGTCTTAAATAGCTTTGGGAAGCTTGTTCGATAGTTGAACAGCACACACACTAAAAGATAAAAAAAAATCTGTGTTAGCCCTAGAACACAGCGTCCTAGTAATACAGGATCAGGGGGTAGAAGGATGAACCGAGATCGGAGATAAGAGGGAGCTGCGGGGTTTTTGAGGGTATTATATAAAACAGAAAGAATTTGCACATCACGATGTTTGTGATGTGCAAATTCTCACGATTTAATGGTCGTGGGGACATTTTGAACCCCCGACGAAAAAGACGGGTGTTATAAGTTTGACGTGTTTGTCGTCTGTCTGTCTGTGGCATCGTCTTGGACGAATTACCATAGTTACATATAGTGTAACTATGTTACTAAGTCCATGGGCATCGTAGCTCCTGAACGATTGCGCCGACTTTGATCTAGTTTTTTTTTGTTTGCAAAACGTTACAATCGAGAGCGTTCTTAGCTATGATCCAAGAAAATATCTTCAGCCATTTGAAGATTATCAGTTCTTTTCTAGTTGTTGAAATTATCTAACGGTTTTGTAGCGGGGTTTTTTTTTTAATTTTTAATTTAATGTTATTTTGATAGAATCTAGAAATACGAGTATAATAAAGAATAGCTTCACCTTCCAGTCCTAGCAAGTAAACAGCAACATTAAGGTTTAAGCTGCGGTCGTCAGCCGAGGGTACTTCCTAACTGTGGTCGTATCTTAGATAATGACCCCTCGACTCGTCTGGCTCTCAGATTACGCCCTCTCAGAATCATAATAAATATTTGATGCTCTTGGTCGTAATGTGAGCTTTATATCTGAGCGATGTCTATTAATAGCGAATGAACCTTGATTACGCAATTTTTCCCCTGTCGTTTTTATTTACAAAACTAGCTTTCCGCCACGGCTCGGCTAACAGTTTTTCCCGTGGGAATGAGAAATTTTCCCACGGTAAAAGGTAGCCTATGTTACTTAGGGTGAATGTACGAGCAGCTTTCTAATAGTGACATATTTTTTGGAATCAGTTCAGTAGTTTTTGAGTTTATTAATTACAAACATACATACACACACACACGCACACAAAAATACAAATCTTTCCTCTTTATAATATTAGTATGAGTATGAATGATGAAATAAGATTAAAGCTAAAGAGAAGACGGGATCCTGTGTCCGATGAAAATTCAAACGTCTATTTTGCAGAGTCAGAGTCATCATAATCAAAATGATTTTTTTTTTATGTAAAGATTTTTTACATTATGATGTAACAAATCTGGTGTGTTCATCATGTTTAATTAACTCTGACATCAGGGGGTGTGTGGTAGGTTAGGATGCATTTTCACCAGAGATTAGCGATTAGAATCTAACACACTAACCGAACAAGCGTGAATCGTGAACGTGATATCGAAACCCCACATTTGAATACAGGTTTCATATTTTGTACGTATTTAAAACAGATCGGTATTTTGTAAAATTGTAATTAACTATTCATACTTTACAAGATTTTTGTTTCAAATTGGACCAAGAAGTGTTGTGTGTGTGTGTGTGTGTGTGTGTGTGTGTGTGTGTGTGTGTGTGTGTGTGTGTGTGTGTGAGTTTATGTGTGTGTGGCGGTTCTATTGGTTCTTTACAAACATATTCCTCGCTACGCATCTTCGCTCATCCCTGGTGGAAAAGCTGTCGAATCTCACACACTAACGAAGCAAGCGTTCTTTTTATAATGTTTTCACATGAAAATTTTCACACGTTGCAAACAGCCAGCATGCAAGTTTTCCTTTAAAAAATTACCCAAATATGCTTTTAGGCATGGACTTCTGATAAAGTTTGGCTTCACAACGCATCAATCATCACAACTTCGCTTCCTCCAAGTTGTAATTGTTTCAATTCGGCCGCAGACGCGCGCTCGTGAAATTATTTTCGCTCCATCTGTTAACTTTTCGACGGTAACTGACGTGGAAACGCTACGAAAATAATCTTCTTGTTATATTTTAGACTAAATTTCAGTACATATTTTCTATCGATAAATAGAAAAGTTTAGAAATAAGATTTTTTCTTGCAATAACAGCTATGTTAATTCAATTCAACGGTCTTTGCCTTTTAAGGAAAGTTTTCAATTTTTTTATTTAAGTGTTTAAGCTATTCGCAAATCATCTAAACATTCGTTTACAACTTGAACACTTTTTTAACAGGCAATTTACTTATTGGTCAATGTGCGAATTAGTCGTAACGCGTATTGGTAAACATAATATGGTATAAGATTTAAAATTGATTAGACGATATGTGCGTCGGGTGGAGAATTAGAAATAGATAAACTAACAAAGATATAATTTTGCAATACTTTATCCTTTCTTTATTATCATTTACTTTTTTATTTATAACGGAAGTTATTAAAAGCATAGGTAGGCCCCCCACAAGGTGAACCAAACGGGTGTGTAATATATTCCATAATTTCAAAAGTTATAATGATTAAATGATATAATTTCAGTTTATATAATTTTACTTATCCTAATAATCAAATAATATAAAAGACAATTCCTATAATTTTAAATAATATAATTTCATTTCATATAATAATGATTTCCTATAATTTTAAATGATATAATTTCATTTGATATAATAATGATTTTCTATAATTTACAAATTTTACAATTGATGTAAATATTGTTTCCAAATAAAATTATGAACTTGTAAAAGCAAGCAAGCAAGCAAGCAAGCATGCAAGCAAACATGCAAACAAGCATGCAAACAAGCATGCAAGCAAGCAAGCGTGCAGGCTTGCATACATGTCAACCTAACCAACAGTTGTCGGGGTGCCCCGAATTCTCGTGCTCGCTGCGCTCGCACCCGCCCTATTTATTTATATTACATAGTCTAATGATCCACATATCCGATGAATAATGCCATTTCTTTTTTGTACAGTATTCTTGTCCGTAAAATTACAAAAAATGAAGTTTATTATAGGAAATGATTGTTATACGAAATGATTGTTATAGGAAAATAATGTTATAACAATTGTCATTATATCAAATGAACGTTATAGAAATTGAGCGTTATACAAATAAAATTTATAGCAAGTATTTTTATAGTGTATGAAAATTATACCAATTGAACGTTATATCACCTAAAATTATATCTTTTGATATTATAGCATTTATTACGCACCCGAACCAAACAGATGGTGAAGGTCGCGGGTCACCGCAAGATGCGGGCATTGCGGGCACAGCAAACCCACCGTTGAAAAGATTTTTAGCCAAAGCTTTTGTCCAGCGTTCGACATCTGTAGGTTAAAATAATAATTATGATGATTCATTGGTTTAAAAAACACTTCTTCACTTCACTTAGCTTGTGGGTTTCGAGGTTAACCCACCCCACAAACCCTGGTGTCAGAATCATTGAGCCGCCAAACACACGAAACACACACACACACAGGCACACACACAACACTTCTTGGTCCAATTTAAAACAAGAAAACTTGTAAACTATGAACAGTTAATTACAATTTTACAAAATACCGATCTGTTTTAAATACGAACAAAATATGAAACCTGTATTCAAATTTACGTAGGGTTTCGATATCACATTTATTTTATCGGAAATACTGTCAGATATTTCGGATAATGTTTTCAGACAACATAACAGGGAAAATTTTAATAATATCGTACATAAGGATGAAATTACCAGAAGGCAACTGATGTGTTGTTAATTGGCTAGATAAAATCAAAATTTTTAAAATTTTTCGTGTATGTAATTTTAAACCTTGTTAACGTAGTAAATTTTTTTTTTCTTTCTGTATGCTGTGTATTTCCTAGTAAATTTTGAAAATATTGTGGTGTATTTTGTCGGCAACTAAAGTTGTTGATTAGTAATATAATAAGTATAAAGTGTTTTTTTTTTTTCATATGGATAGTAGAGTACGTATAGAATGGATTTTCTCCCGAGAAGAAAAGGTTTGACTGGGTTTGACTAAGTCCCTTGATCGAGAGGTAACACCGTAGTAATTAGACACTTACTTCATATTAATACCTTAGGCAAGACACTCTAATATTACAAGTCCCACTTTATGAGCGAATTTCGAGCTTAATTAAGTCTCCGACAGTTTAACAAGGTGCCTAGGTGTGGTAATTTCAGTAAAAGTGAAAATTTAATGAAACTATCGTTAACGTCCCACTTGCTGCTTTACCTTATTAAGCTGCTCTTCGATGCGTGTTACCTTGGTATCTTATATTATAATTATAACTAGCTTTCCGCCGCGGCTCCGCCCTCGTTAACAGTTTTTCCCGTGGGAATGAGGTATTTTCCCGTAGTAAAAGGTAGCCTGTTACTCAGGGTGAATGTAGCTTTCTAATGGTGAAAGAATTTTTGAAATCGGTTCAGTAGTTTTTGAGTTTATTCATTACAAACATTCACACACACACACAAAAATACAAATCTTTCCTCTTTATAATATTATATTATATTATATAGTATATATATATAGTATGATAATATGAAGTATGATGTACCATGTGAATGTATCTGTGTGTAGAATATTTGTTTGTTTGTTATGAACACAGTCAAGTTGGGGAACGATCTGCTAGAGTCTATGTTCCCGAGTGCTTATAAACTAGCTTTGTTTAAAGTCAGAGTGAATAGGCATTATATGGGCGAATTCGGTCCATCTTCGACCTCATCTTGCCCACTATGTGGACCTGATTGAGACCAAGACCAAACTGATCCAATGTTAAAAAAATATATAATCACGATTACTATAAAAAATTATACATCTCACACACGGCCATCTGACCCCAAGCTAGGCAGAGCCTGTACCATGGGTGTCAGACAGCTGATATAGGTTCAGTCATAAAAGAGTCATAATATAAATATACGACATCCAGTCACAAGCAAACACAAGTGCTCATCACACGAATGTTTGCCCTTTGCCCTGCATGGGTGAGATTCGAACCCACGATCCTGTGCTTTGTAGGCAGGCGTACTACCAACAAGGACACCTTATTTGTATTCTATTTTTCATGTTCCATCTTGAAACTGTTATAAATCAATGGACCTCGGTCTGGAACTTCGATTATTTACAACTCCTAGACAAAGCCTAAATGTACAAAGGCATCTAAAAACATACTTACGTATACTAAGTAGGTCTAGAGCATTGTTTTTTCTCCTTCGCATGCTAGCTGGTTGATCATACTTTACAATATATGAAGTTCTATGGCGTTTTTTATTCATATTGTTGAATTCAATACATTTACGAAAATCTCACCTCAAAGTTATTAACAAACCTTTTGATTGAAATTTAAACGATAATTTTGGTTGCCCACTTTGCTCAAGCCCGCCTAATTGCCTTTCCTAACAAATTAAAAAGACCGAGACAAAAAGCGAAATACCCTTTCGAAATACCCTTAAAAGGGCTCGCCGCGGCTCCAATTCAAAAAGTTTCCTCAAATGAAAAATAATTAAATCATCATTAATTACAAACTTCTTTGAAAACCATGGAACATTGAAACTGTGATGAATAACCAAAACGGTTTTTAAGTCAACATTGTTCAATAGCGTCGTCCCCAAAAATTGAAAAAACATTCTTCTAATTAGTATTATATTACTTTCCTTCTTCAAAATGCTTAATCTTTCTATTCTATCTGGTTTTCTTGAACCCTAATGCTGTTGTTCTCAATTCAGGAGGCCCAGTTCCAAGCCTAGGCGCGGAAAAACGTACTATCAATTTTCAAATAAAAAAAATTCTGCAGTTATATCACGTGCACTTAGAGTATACATTTTTTTTTATGTGGTAGAGCGTACGCTTTAAAATACCTTTTTTGTAACGGATCCAAATCTTCTGAAATCCAAATTAAAAAGAAACAAGATTGAACGAAACAGCTACATAGGAATAATCTTAAAAAAATGTGTTATATCACAGGATATGAATAGGGAAGCAATACCCGTCTTCAGAGACACAACAAAGCACGTTACATGGACGGTCATCCGGGACCCTCATCAGTTTACGTCCGTTACCGCTGCACTCTCTTTAAACACTTAGACCGACTGCATTACAACTGCAAACCTACCGTCAAATTACAATTCAAAACTTAATATCATCAGTTTTAAAACCAATCGTTATGTATGTATTTGCACCAATAAAGAACTCAGAAGAGTTTTGACGGCTTGCTTCCCGATCAATATTATAGTCTAAGAAGATAAGGTCTTCTCCTAATTCAGTGGATCCAAGCCTACGTCATCAAAAATTTTACACTAACAATTCGCTATCTTGCTTGCACGTGCGGATTTCATATATTTCGCTCTTTGTCTGTGAATATGATACGACAATCTAAAATTAAGAAAAATATCTTAAGATAACCTGTACTTATTGAATCGGAGCAAAAGACTACACTTGTTCTCATTATTTTAATTATAGATACGCTCGTGTCCTTACAATTGTCTGCTATAACCTATTAACATCCTGGACCGCATGTCTTTGGGGTTCTATTGCAATAATTTTAATATATTTCGCTAATTCGCTTGCATTGCCAATATGAAAACTTTGCAGTTGAAAAACAGTCCGTCTGCTTGGGGCCTAAGCCTTTTGTTGGAGATAAAGATAATATGAATATCGGACATATTTCAAAGGGTTTTGAGGATAATCAATAGACCGGATAAATTATATGCGATGAACAGGCTTTGACAATAAAGCGCAGTAAATTTACGTTACTGCGCAACTTTTATACAATGGAATAGAGTACAATATTATTTATTGATACTGAAATACAGTGGAAAGAGAGGGAACAAAAGATAACCTTATCTTTATATCGCTCTTCCAATCAAATCACCAATTATACTTCACTTAGTTAAAGTCATTCGTTCAGAGGCGAGTTTAGCAAAACAATATGACATGCGATCTTCTGTGGTGAAGCTCGCCGTAAAAACCCCGCAGGAGTCGCGTCTATTAAGTACATATTTTATAATAATAATTGCAACTATTACAACAACCAATGAGTGAATTTCAACAGGTCTCCTAAAATCTTCATTCCCGTGGTTTTTTTTACCTTAAGGTTTATTAAAAAAAAAGTCTGCGTTTATTAAAGCTTTTGAAAATGTATGTATCCTTGCTAAATATCTAGCAGATAACTTAAAAAACTAACGAGATACATAAGATCGAAAATTTCGTGCCACGGCGATGAAACATGCGTGCACGGCAATGAAACAAGTGTCCACGGCAATGAAAGAACTGTGCTCCAACAGATGTTTTCTTTGCCTAATCATAACATGGCGATGAAAACGTAAAACACGGAAATGAAATATTTGGCCACGGCAATGAAACATCTGGCCACGGCAAGGCATGGCAATGAAATTTTTTTCATTTCCGTGTCTTTTTTTTCATTGCCATAGCAAATTTAGGCCACGGAAACCATGGAAATGAAAGCATGGAGATGAAAATCAGGGCAAAAAATGTAAATAACAAAAAATCTATTAATTATTCAAAGTAATAAATACTTCACAAATAAACATAAAAGAAATGACGTTCTATTGAATACTTCATCAAGAAGGTAAACTTATTCAAAGAGATGTTATACCTATGCACGGCGATGAAAGAAAAAATGTCCAGTAACAAAAAAATTGAATACTTAAATTTATAGCACGAAAACGCAGGCACGTGTGGCCGTCCTTCCACGTCGAGCACTTAGACGGCACTCATACGCAACGTTTAGCACACCAATGGGAGGACACAAGGTGTTAGATAAAACAATATCCTTGAACATAATTAGGACACGGCAATGAAAGGTAGTTCTGGGACAAACGTCTTTTGATGAACCATTCGTTGTATTGTTCAAATATTTTAATAAATGTATTACGTAGCAATACTTTAACTATTCACGTATCAAATAAAGTTAGGTTTTAATGTAAACAACCCATAGTTTTTTAACAATGAGGTGAGATACACATCAAGGTGAGGTGTGGACAAACACGGCAATGAAAGATTTCGAGGTTTAATAATTCTTTTTGGAGGATCTATTAATCCTATTATTAAAATATTCAGTGCTCCACATAGATTACTATTTCACCTAACTAGAAAAAAAAATTAGAACATTATAACTATATTTTTTAATACCAATTTCATCAATGCCGCGCAATTTTTGGTCCCGGGAAATTCACCCCAATATCAATAGATACATTAGCCTTCACACTACTAAGATTTTATTAATAAATTTTCACGCTTTGATAGATGGGTTGAAATCGCAGTTATTATTGATTATAATACTCGTAATTCACATTCTCCGTGAGCAAAATTCGGTTGGTTTCATTCTTTGCCCGCTTTTATAATATGCAAAATAATATCCACACCTTTTTCCCTTTTCATCTATACAGTTCCCTGTTTAAAACACATTTCTAAACTCCCCACGTATTGAAGCTTATTTTACCGAAATATTTCAGGAACCGTCAAAGTTTCCAACATTTTGCGGCAAACGGTTACAAGAAACTCCGAGGCCCTTTGATTAACAGACATTAAACTTCCATTCTCTTCATTTCTTGACCTATTCATTAAACGCTACAGTTTAAATTTCTTTAAAACTTGCACCAGCTTTTTATATTTTTTCTTTGACCACGTTTTCGGTCCCTTCCTTCGAGTCATTAATTTTGGTTAAAGCTAACTTTGTTTGTAGCACTAGTGGAGGACTATTTGGAGTGTATCAGTCTGTTTGCAGAATTTTTACAAATTTTGTATGTTTTTGTTACAGCCTATAACAGTAGTAATCTACTAAACCATCCTAATATTTGTTGTCATGGTAGAAAGAATATCTGTAACTAGATGTACACAACAGTTTTTCCCGGAAAAAGGTGTTTTTCCGCTACAAAAATTTTAGAGGTTATAATGTTTTTTTTTTCTGACTATAACTACTACAACAGAATTATCTAAATCAGTGCTCCTGAATAATCAATCAAATCATTTTTCTATTTCTAAATAAATTCATTTAACTAAATAAACAGTCCCTCTAGAATTCCTAATCATCTGACTTCTGAAACTATCTAATTATTCTTTTCTCCACACTACCAGGGCCCCGTTTCACAGAGCAACAACTCACAAAATTGCATGTGGAATCAAAGTACATTGCGTAGTTTATATGACAAATGTTGTTTGCGTGCAATAAAGTATTTGTGTTGTATTGTATTGAATGATTCACATTTGAGAATAATTTGCCACGCAAAAGCATGGGTGGCTAAGTCGCTACAGCCGTAGACTTACATTCGGAAGTTCACTAGTTCAAGCCTCAGCACACAATATTTTTTCAATATTGACATTCATTGTAATCGGCGCTAAAGCATCGTGAAGAAACCCTTGCACCCACACTTGCGAAGTAATTCAACGGTTGTGTGTAAAGTTAAACAACCCGCATTGACCAGCGTGTTCAGCCTATTCACCCTGATTTCAGGGTAAATTTAAGCCCTTCAGAGGGACATACGAGCTATTAACAAACGGCTATGCAATGAACACCAAATTTTACATGTAGTTTATAAATTGTAGCTTTGTAGAAAAGCGCCTACTCAAATTACTCTCCCTTAGTTTGGGAACACGGAAATGCTTCCGGAATTCTTTAAGAGGAGCAGTTTGTTCCGGTGTTGGTGTGTGCGATTGGGGAAAATCGAATCGGAAGATAATTCGTCACGTGAACCGATTCGGCACGCCCACATAATTACACAGATTCTTATACCATCGAGGCACATAATTACGAGTATCATCTTGGAATATTCCGATTCTAATCGACATCCCATAGAGTAAATTTTGAATGTGTTAGGACTCTATGCAACATCTTTTTAAAGAAAAAGTTAGTTCAACTGTGGCTTGTTTACTGTTTTATATTAGGGCGGGATTTTAATCCTTAATACCCGATCTTGATCCTTAAAAATACATCATAAATGACATATATTTTTAAAAATAATTTATTTTACAAAAGGTGGCTTTATGATAATAGAATATGTATCTAACATTTAAAGCTACGATACGTCTGCACCATTTCAATTTGGATATCTTTGAATAAAATCTTCAGCATATAGGTAATATCAACCCACGTATTACTCGTAGTAATTTTTTTTACTCTTAAACATTAAGCATTAGAATTCTATTGTACACTATAAAACCCAAATGAGTTCTTTTTATTCATCCACTATGCACGCTACTAATAAATACAGTAAACATAATGTCGCTTTCTTAAAAAAAACAGCGTTAATTGAACCAACTGAAGTGGTTCCCACTGAGCCGCTTTGGTCGTTCGATCGGCTTAATTCCGGCAGATCTCATTCACCTAACGACTATAACGCCCCACCTGGGTGTGCTTGGCCCGAATTGTCCCAGAATTACTGCCTACTGCTTTAATCATGCTTCGGAGGTTTTTGTTCTTATATTACTGTTTCATGCTAGTCTTATTGAAGTAATCCATGTGTTGGTTATTCAATGTTTAAAGACCATGTCCAATTTATTGTAATTTTTTAAAGGCATAACGCTTAGATAGTCACAGATAATATAATACTAGTTACATAGAGTGATAAGCCAAAATCTGTAAAAAAAAAGTCGGACGTAGCGTAGGCATAAATATACTCTTATTTTTCAGGGCCATACTTTATAGGCAGCTTTAGCAAAGACCGCATTTGTATTTGCTAAGATTCATAATCCTCCTAGTAGACCTTAAAAAAGATACGACCAAATTTAAATACAGTAAAATAATATACAAAAATAACCTTCAAGGACAAGCTAAGCACTTTTAACTTCATACCGTTCTTATATCCATTTGAACTAAAAGCATTAACGTTACCGCGGTGCTCATGTTTAGCATACCTTGCACATAACCATACCTACCTTAGGCCTATTTATATGACACCAAGACTTTAATCCCTTAACGACCTTAGGTATATCAATGACAAGAAAGGGCGACCAAGATGTTTAGTTTTTCTAGTAATCATCTAAATACTATAGAATAGAATAGAATTTTATGGAATTTAGAAACTATATGGCACATCAGGAATAACAAAAAAATACAGTCTACAACGGTAAAAGTGTATAAATACTATTACATATCCCGTTCTAGACTTTACTGTTAATACGGTTGTCTAGTATGTAGTTTTCTATTTTATTTCGTCGCTGCGGCATAGACATTACGCTCCAGTGCCCCGGGACCCCCGAGGCGTCGAACTTTGTAAGCCAAACGTTATTAATGTTCTATACGAGCACCAATACACTTACCCTCTTCACGGCGACGCAAACTGCGGCGCGATAAGCAACGAGGAATGAAAAAAATTGATTTGATTGAGACCGGTGATGAGAATGAAAGTATTAGGCAATTGTATGAAGTTCTCAAATGGAGACCGCGTCTTGGCTAGCGTAGCGTGTCGTAGCGTCACTGAGCGGTCACTCCATACAGAAAACGCATTTTGACAACCTACTTCTTTTTGAATAACAACTGAATATCAACTACAAGTCAATGGCGCTAGGCGCTATGTAAAACACCCCCGAACACCATCGCTACATCATCGGGCGGGCGCTATATCGGGCGAAAACTCATTTTGGCGCGGGGGGGTGAGGGTCCTTTCTGTACGGGTTAGTACTATTATTTTCTTCTGTGGAACGCCCCCATGCTAGACGGATCGACGCCTTGAAAACGGTGGCTGGTGGTGACTGATTGAGAGCAGCGGGGGATCATTTATCGTGGTAATAAAGTATTTTATTCCACCCCGTAGATACACGCACAAAAATAAACTTACAAAATATAATGTAAGTAGGTAATAAAATGTACTTTAATATCTTGTTAGCAACTTCATAAAGCTGAATGTAGGTGGGTGACTGAGTGCATTTAAAACTACGTTGCTTGCTGGCTTATCTTGTGGGTTTCGAGGTTAACTTACCTCATCAAACGGCCCCGTAGCCTAGTTGGTAGTACGTCTGCCTACTGAGCACAGAGTCGCGGGTTCGAATCCCGCCCAGGGTAAACATTCATGTGATGAGCACTTGTGTTTGCCTTGTGTCTGGATGTTGTATATTTATATATTATGTATGTATATCAGCTGTCTGGCACCCATAGTATAGGCTCTGCCTAGTTTGGGGTCAGATGGCCGTGTGTGAGATGTCCCACATATCATTATTATTTATTATATAATTATAAAACCGGTGTCAGAATTATTATTAGATTCGTCTATAGCTTTTATCATAAATGATTCGTATAAAACTACGTTTGAAACAATAATAATTTTACTTGAACATTCCTAGAATGATACTCAGATAACATTCCTAATATCTTTATAGCAATTATATTATTATTTTGAGTAGTAGGTCTCTTCAATTACGTCTCAAGATTTATTTTCTTGCTCGTTTATTGTTTGACACAATATTATCCCGTCTGCCCTTGTAGCGTTACTTTAAGGTTATTTACTTGTGAGTTTCAGAAACAAAATTAATTCTAAAGTTCTATGTGTTCTTGGGTATTTGAAATTTGCGAGTAACCATCCTATATTGCTCTACCGAACTATGTTGTTCAAGTTAGAATATTTCATGTTACTAGTTAATAACATTTCTATGTTACTAGTTTTGAGAAAAACAATGTTAAATAAAATACTTAGTAAAAAAATATCGCATATAATATTCGATAAAATATGTAATAATGTGTATATTGTGCTAAAGCCTCAAACGAACATTTAGTTTTAAATAATATTTCGTCATGTAGACACACTTTTCCTGTTCTATTTATTTTCAATTAATTATAGTTAGGTAGAGTCTCTTAAGCAATATTTCCTTCATGACGTTTTCCATACCATCGTGCTAGACCGAGCTCTCTTGAGCCCCCCTAGACTCGTTGGTATATGACTACTACTCTGGGGTAGAGCCGTACGCTCCCCCGCAAGTCCGGTGAAGCTTGATACATCGATTTGCTACACAATGAAATAAAAAATTAAAAAAGGAAAGAAAACTCATTTATTCATTTTCCTGTGAGGAACACATACTAAAATGTGGACACAAACTTAATTACGTAATTACACTATAGTATACAATAGGGCACTAAAGTGAAAGGGTCACGACTCAGAATTATGTCTACCTCAAGAGAGATAGACGTTGTTTTTCAATCGAGCCCATACATAAAAAGTGAGTCAAAAATTCTTCCATAAAAATTTCCTTAAAACTACTCCTAACGTGATTCATTTTTTTAGCGCCCGACTAAAAAGAGGCATGTTATAAGTTTTACGTGTGTGTCTGTCTGTCTGTGGCATCGTCTCCTAAACGGATGCGCCGATTTTGATCTAGTTTTTTTCTAAGGTGTAATAATCGAGAGTGTTCTTAGCTATGATCCAAGACAACATCTATAGCTATTTGAAGATTATCAGCTCTTTTCCAGTTGTTGAAATGATCAAGTAAGTTTTGTGGCGGGAGTTTTTAATTTTTTTATGATGTCATTTGTTGAAACAGTGCTGATTGTAGGCTTTTTTCCCACTAAATAACCTCCAAAACTATACAAAGGCCTCCATAATAATCCCACATCCAACTACAGTATAATTAAACCATTAAAATTTCTCGTCGACTTAGCTGAACCGTAATAGACACTGCGAAGTACGAACAGTCAAACAAATCATAATTATGATAGTAGTTCTAATTTTGGGGGTTTCATTTCGTACGCAATTACCATTCGTTAATTGCTGAGACCCGATATGTATTCTGATAGCGTTCGGGTTGAGGGGAATATGAATGAGAGTAATACCCGGTATAGAAATACCAGTGGTGACCACTGGGCTGCCAACTAATTCTATTTTGGTGTAGATCTCGACTTTAATGCCACAGAAAAAACCAAATTCAAAAATCCTTTAAAGCAGCTTCCAACTGTGTTCAATATAAACTGTCAATTTTTGTATTTGTTCATTTCTTTATTTACCTAAATTAAAAATTCAATGTCACCTTTTTTTAAGTTCGGAGAAATTTATGAGTAGTTTAGTTACAATTAGTAAGTAGGAAATTTTTAAATGCAAATCATCCTTTACAATGTTACTAATAAAAATAATTATTCGATTTATAGCTAGTTTTTTTATATTTTTTAAATCCTTTATTGGGTTCCCTACCCAAGATCGAATAGCAATATTATTATATCGACTGCCGTTTGATCGATGACAGTTAAAGTAGACCCTATGTAACAAGCCGTAGTCCTGGATAGACCTAACTAGGAAAATAAATGTGGTGAACGACACCCAATAAACTGTTATACTGGTCACGGCTATCAAATTGTAACACCCCACCCCTCTCAAACTAATAACCGTTCTACTAAACACTTAACCTACCTAAACCTAATGTTTAAACGAAGATTGAAATCTTACTTAATATGGCCAGTGAACGTCTAGAGGAAAGACTCTACATTATGAACCGCATACGAGTAACCCCGAATCTTTTAGTGAGAATTTTGTTAGACCTAGCTAAATAGATATCCCTGTTTTAACCGCAATGACTTATAAGCTCCCCGGAGATGAATAAAATGTATGAAATTTGGTAAGTTTAAAGATAAAGAATATAAAGTAAATATGTAGGAAAGTAATACTGATTAGAAAGAGATTCTAAGTTTCTAAATTAAAACTGTATTGAATAGAGAAAGGATATATGATGAATTTACTTGATTATGATGATTACTTTCTTAGATTATGAAATTAAATATCTAATTAAAGAAATATCTAGTTGATTTATTTATGGGACAAGCAAGAAAATAGGAACTCTGTATTTGAAAGTTAAATGGAAATTATTAATCATACCCGGAGTCCGGAGTTTAAGGAAGAAGAGTCTGGATGGCTGCTCTCTCCGCTTTACTGCTAAACCAACATCAGTCATCATCTCCAATATAAGTACTTGTTCAATTTTGATTCCTGTAAATTTATATTGAAGATGATCTAGGAGTCTCTACAGATATGTCTATGCAGAAGAAATATACATAAAGTAATATTAGTACAATTTTAGGTTAATTTAGGTATACATTCAAGACATAAGGGAGCTCCCAAGTCCAGTTATATCTGAAAAATAACAAAAGCACTTTATATAAAAGAACTTAGATATTAGAAGGAATTATATATGGGTAAAAATACTAATAAATTGAATAAATACTAGTATAAAACATAGAAATAGCTGGAGATTCTCCTAAATCCAAGCTTTCACATATTTTGGAATATGCAAAAATACTTAGCTTTGTTGTAGAAACTCGATGACTCCTCTCGCCCGGCCCGCCAAAGAATGCTCCAGCGATCCAATATTATAAGAAAAGTCCACTATATCTATTAAAAATAAATTCTCCAATTCTTTACTTGATCGCGACGTATTGCGGATTTCAAAATGGTTGATTTCGATTTCCTTTGTATTTTATTGCTTGCCCACTAATTAAAATGATCATAATACATAATAAATTATATATTAATAATAAAATTACATAAAATAAATTAAATAATTTTAGAACGATTTTATAATATTTTTGTCTAATTTAATGTTGATGTACTATTAAATATAACTATAATTGACGAAAATTACTTTCTGTTCGAAACTAGAGTATGGTAGTGAATATTTGTATGACAATAACGCCAACTATCGTCAAATTGTAGAAGCTCTGCCCTAACTAATGGAAGATAACTACTACCTGCTAATATCCGACTTTTATTTAGAAAATTGAATGTATTACTTTGAATCTATAATTCATATTTTAATTATATTGTTAAGACTGAATAACAGAGTTAATTTGTTAGACTATTCATTTTGGAACGATCCTTTAAATGCTTAGATTTATACAATTCCCAGAATGATTCCTATTTACCTTCCTGCCAAACTCCATGTACTTGATCTGGTAAGAAGATTAGTTTGTCTTTGCTTTTAGCACAAACTGAATAATTATTTAATCTGAAAGTAGGTAGAAGTTCCAATCCGCATGGTATGGATGCTTACTACAGGAGTGCTATTGCTTTTCCTCAGTCAAACTATAATATCATAAAGTATTATATACTTTTGAAGATAAATTATTATGAACTATTATTTACTTATGTAAATTAAGCACACAGAAGCTCGTTCAATCAGGTAGAACAACAATCATTTGGTCTTATTATTCTCAAAGATCAATACATTAAAATTGATTATTTACCTTTTGTATTTATAAGTCTCAAGATATAATCTAGACAGAATCTCTTTATATAAATATCTTCATAAAGACTTTCAACTAATAAGCATGTAATTAATTTATAACATAATTTTTATAAAACATTTGTGAAATCTGTACTGGACCCAGGTTGGTACCGTTACAGTCAACCCCCAAAATTTGCGCAGAGATTAAAGTGTTAAACGGAGCTAATTTTCCCCCATTACAAAGATTCATTTCACGAATTAAATATTACATAAAAATTTACGATAAATTAAAGAACTAAAATTTATTAACATTTAACCCAAATATATTATGTAATTTTTTTGGTGTAGTGTGTATTTATACCAAAAGACAAATAAATGCTAAGTGGAGGCAATATTATGAACCACTGACAAAGATCATAACATAAAAATCAAGACCGCAGAGAATCCTAATTCTTGCCCTACAAGGGATCCGGGTTGTGAGTCCGTCAGCTCTAGCTGCTATATGTCGCCAAACGCACCAAGCAAATCAATTTTTCATTTACTGTGAGTTCCGCAACATATCCCCTCGAAAAAACTAAGAAACCCCCACATGGGCTCCAAGATAATTATCCCATGATCAAATATCTAAGTTTACAACTTGCGACAACATCAGAATTCATTAGTTTTTCGGAGCTTGTATAGTTGCCGATTTTTTTTCTGTGTCAGCTTCTTGTGGAGTGTGCAGTTATTTATAAGAGGTATAAAACACTCCTTCCAGACATCAGAGTAAATAAAATACTCAATGTCTAATAGTTAACCTAACACCAAGGATCCTATAAATAACATGCTTGTGTAACCACTGACGACGACTGGTTATGTGTTGTGTAATATGGGTAAAAGCCAATAAATTAGATCATTGTTCGAACAACTATTGCCATGTTGCAACCCATCATTCTTAAGCTCGCACTAATTTACCTTCCCCGTTTTCACTTTCTCGCGATTGCTCCAAAACATTAGCTTCTCACAACGAAAATTGAAATACAATTATATTTACAAGATAGATAAAATAACTTGAGAACATTAGACCGCTCAACACTTGTAAGAATATTTATCTATTTAATTTCATCAAAAATAATTCTGATAGATAACCAAACTTCACTCCCCTTTTGTTTCTGAATGCCAAACAGATCACAACAAACAAATATTGACTGTAATGTTACAAAAAGATTTCCTCTAGTTCGACTTATTATTATTATTACTTATTAGTTTAAAATGTCGATTGTTAAGTTTCAAAATTACCGCCTCTCTTGAACAGGAGTATTTTGCAGTTTCATTATCTCCACAGAATAAAATATAATGCACTAGTCGCACACACAGAATAAATATAAAGTACTTTACAAAGATATCCATAATCAAATGTAAACGTAACAAAATTATTACTTGCTATTATTTTAAGTCAAAAATCTAAATCAAACTCTTCTAGTTTTTCTATTTCATTAAGTGTGAAACAGAACTTTCTCGTAGAGCTTCTTCAATTATATTGTAATATCAAAACAAATCATTCGAATTTCTATGTTAAAGTTATGAAAATCAGATAATATTTAAATTGTCAAAAGCTAAAACAATCATCCCCCATTTTATTATTTCTTTAAATAGTTCTCAACGTGTATCTAGAACATTTAATATTTTAGCTACTCAAATAAATCCACTATAAATATCTAGCCTATAACCATCACACAGTTCAAACGAACCGATGATCACCTCATTCTTTAATAAAATCCGTCCAGCCGTCTGGACAATTCGAGGATATAAGGAATACCACATACATACAAACTTACACAGTTCCGCGTGAAAACTTAACCCTTCCTTTGCAGTCAGATAAGAATAATTGAATTCAAATTGAAAGAACATTATTCATTATTTATTATTCAACCCCCCGATAAGACGACTCAAAAATGTTAAAGTTTGTTTTAACTAATCTAGGTATTTGTTTTTATTACGAGTATCTATATATTTGGTTTTATTATTATCTAGCCGCTCGTCCTCATTGATTTTCGACTTTCCTACTCCAAGGTCAATTCTATCTCCATACCAAATTTCATCAAAATCGGCTCAGTCGTTCCAGCATAAAAGCGTAACAGACTGTCAAAGTCACTATTATAAATGCGGGAGTGACTAAGAATTTTAATCAATAATAAACTTGTTCAGAATGTCCTTGTACCGAATCACGAATACTAATAATTACCCAAATTACTAAATAAAATACGAAATTTGTTATTCGTTCATCATTGTCTGCTCATATACGTCCCCACCGAGGGAGTTAAGAACCTTTCCTGAATTCAGAGCGTATAGGCCCTAGCCAAGTGCGAGTTGATCAACCTCACTCACAAATACACAACAATACAATACAATTCAAATATTCTTTACAACCCCTGAGTTACCCCACAGGCACGCGCAATTTTCCCACAATGTTCTCCTTCACGGTAAAAGCGTCAAACAAACATACATACTTAAAAAATCGAAAATCGAAAACACATTGCTAAATACGTTTAAAAAACAATTACAAATACAAATTATTTTCTCCGAAGTTCGAACCCGCGATCCTCCCAACGGAAGCCAACGGTCCTAGCCACTAGACCACCGACTCTACGTCCGTTTTTCCCGTTACCTAATATTAAAATGAATTAATTGTTTCGTTAAAATTGTATTTTATTTTACCTAGATTGTTTTCCCTTTATTCTTTTGTACCTTTGTACTTAATTTTTATTATTATGTATTTCCGTAATTGCATAAAAACATTCACTACTAATGATACATACATAGAAGGTTTGGTGATGAATACCGACTAAATGAGATGGATAATGAATAACTGTCATTAGAGAGTAATTTAGCACTTATTATAATTCCACAACCCCCCATCTTTTAATTTAGTAAACCGCAGAATGATCCGTAGTTTAACTCACTCCTCAATACTTCATCCTATATCAACAACCCCAGTCTCCGTGGTCGAGTAGTCATATATTCGTCTCTCTCTATTAAGTTTCGAGTTCGAATCCCGCGAACAAATTCAAATAACACTATGCGAAACCTTTTCCCGTATGGCTAAGACTCCGCAAGCTTAATCATCCGAACGTCCGAAAAGAAAGTCGACTCCGTGCTTCGGAAAGCACGTTACTCTGCTGGTCTCGGCCTCCATCTATAGATGCAGTCGCTTCACGATCCACGCACTCCAGAAGTCCCAGGCAGTTCAATGATTCCGACACCCAGACCCGCGAAGCTAGTCAACCTCGAACCTCACAAGCTAAGTAGTAGTAAAAGAATAACCAGTAATCTTTTTTTTTCTAAATATCAACCCCCATTAATTTAAATTCCTGAATAAAAGAAACTTAACACGAACCCTATAACAAAATTCTCACTTTCCATTTCACGAACAGCAAATTGTGACCGTACAGTCACTTTACTTATAACTAATCCGACTATTTTACTTTTTTTTTATTTATTTTATTACGTTTCCTAAATATTCGCGTTAATCATTTTTATTTTTATTTACTTTTATAAACAATAAAGTGTTTGGTAAATAATTTTAATAAGTTAATGTTCAGGCTGTATGACTCAATACTTTTTGCCTTTCCTTTTCCTTTAGAAAAATTGAATGAAAGCAAAAAAAAAAGTAATTTGTTTGTTTTGTTCTCAATAAATAGATTTGATACCTAGGTAGTACAAAGAAAATCCACAATTTCGCCACATTTAAGAAGGTGAGTTTATTTAAATAATAATAACAAAATGCAGAACTACGTTTTCTATTAAGAAATCACTTGTTCAAAGTTTCAATAACCTAGAAAAGTTTACATTGGAAAACTGCTATGAACCGACATAGAAGTTTCAAGTAAAAACCTTCTGTTTCTCTTGTTTTAGATATAAACTGAAGCTTTCAGAAAATCCCCATCACTTTTAAAATGCTACTAGCTAAATATTAATCTTCTTTTAACCCTATTTTTCAGATTAAATCAATGCAATGAAACCAAATGATACTATACATATTATGAAGAATGTCCAGAACCGGCAGTCAACCAAACCTAAAGAATAAACATGGCTTTCCATCAAGAAGAATAAACTCTAAGTGAATTAAGAATATAAGTGCCAATGAAACAATTTGTGCTATTAAATTTTATTGTGAATATTATACATAGGTAACATTCATCTGTGAAAGTGTATGTCACTGTTTGTTATATACATTATTACTATTATTTCCTTCTGTGAAAGTTATATTAATTAAAACTGGTAAGTAAGCAGTGTTTTTGTTTCATTTGTATCTGCTTTTAGAAACTGAAAGTAAGCTAAAAAAACTAAATCATTTGCAACAAATTAAATTTCCAAGTATACTAATCAAAATCTTTCTATGTACAGAAAAGTGTTTTTAGGTAAATTATATGAAAGATTCATAATAGACAGATTAAACTCACATACCTCAGAATAAAAATATTAACAATAAATCAGAAAGAGAATTGATTTTGAACTAATAAGATTCTAATAAGTTATCAGATAAGATCCTGGTCTACGGCCTCACCAAATTGTAACAAGCCGTAGTCCTGGATAGACCTAACTAGGAAAATAAATGTGGTGAACGACACCCAATAAACTGTTATACTGGTCACGGCTATCAAATTGTAACACCCCACCCCTCTCAAACTAATAACCGTTCTACTAAACACTTAACCTACCTAAACCTAATGTTTAAACGAAGATTGAAATCTTACTTAATATGGCCAGTGAACGTCTAGAGGAAAGACTCTACATTATGAACCGCATACGAGTAACCCCGAATCTTTTAGTGAGAATTTTGTTAGACCTAGCTAAATAGATATCCCTGTTTTAACCGCAATGACTTATAAGCTCCCCGGAGATGAATAAAATGTATGAAATTTGGTAAGTTTAAAGATAAAGAATATAAAGTAAATATGTAGGAAAGTAATACTGATTAGAAAGAGATTCTAAGTTTCTAAATTAAAACTGTATTGAATAGAGAAAGGATATATGATGAATTTACTTGATTATGATGATTACTTTCTTAGATTATGAAATTAAATATCTAATTAAAGAAATATCTAGTTGATTTATTTATGGGACAAGCAAGAAAATAGGAACTCTGTATTTGAAAGTTAAATGGAAATTATTAATCATACCCGGAGTCCGGAGTTTAAGGAAGAAGAGTCTGGATGGCTGCTCTCTCCGCTTTACTGCTAAACCAACATCAGTCATCATCTCCAATATAAGTACTTGTTCAATTTTGATTCCTGTAAATTTATATTGAAGATGATCTAGGAGTCTCTACAGATATGTCTATGCAGAAGAAATATACATAAAGTAATATTAGTACAATTTTAGGTTAATTTAGGTATACATTCAAGACATAAGGGAGCTCCCAAGTCCAGTTATATCTGAAAAATAACAAAAGCACTTTATATAAAAGAACTTAGATATTAGAAGGAATTATATATGGGTAAAAATACTAATAAATTGAATAAATACTAGTATAAAACATAGAAATAGCTGGAGATTCTCCTAAATCCAAGCTTTCACATATTTTGGAATATGCAAAAATACTTAGCTTTGTTGTAGAAACTCGATGACTCCTCTCGCCCGGCCCGCCAAAGAATGCTCCAGCGATCCAATATTATAAGAAAAGTCCACTATATCTATTAAAAATAAATTCTCCAATTCTTTACTTGATCGCGACGTATTGCGGATTTCAAAATGGTTGATTTCGATTTCCTTTGTATTTTATTGCTTGCCCACTAATTAAAATGATCATAATACATAATAAATTATATTTTAATAATAAAATTACATAAAATAAATTAAATAATTTTAGAACGATTTTATAATATTTTTGTCTAATTTAATGTTGATGTACTATTAAATATAACTATAATTGACGAAAATTACTTTCTGTTCGAAACTAGAGTATGGTAGTGAATATTTGTATGACAATAACGCCAACTATCGTCAAATTGTAGAAGCTCTGCCCTAACTAATGGAAGATAACTACTACCTGCTAATATCCGACTTTTATTTAGAAAATTGAATGTATTACTTTGAATCTATAATTCATATTTTAATTATATTGTTAAGACTGAATAACAGAGTTAATTTGTTAGACTATTCATTTTGGAACGATCCTTTAAATGCTTAGATTTATACAATTCCCAGAATGATTCCTATTTACCTTCCTGCCAAACTCCATGTACTTGATCTGGTAAGAAGATTAGTTTGTCTTTGCTTTTAGCACAAACTGAATAATTATTTAATCTGAAAGTAGGTAGAAGTTCCAATCCGCATGGTATGGATGCTTACTACAGGAGTGCTATTGCTTTTCCTCAGTCAAACTATAATATCATAAAGTATTATATACTTTTGAAGATAAATTATTATGAACTATTATTTACTTATGTAAATTAAGCACACAGAAGCTCGTTCAATCAGGTAGAACAACAATCATTTGGTCTTATTATTCTCAAAGATCAATACATTAAAATTGATTATTTACCTTTTGTATTTATAAGTCTCAAGATATAATCTAGACAGAATCTCTTTATATAAATATCTTCATAAAGACTTTCAACTAATAAGCATGTAATTAATTTATAACATAATTTTTATAAAACATTTGTGAAATCTGTACTGGACCCAGGTTGGTACCGTTACACCTATAATAATATTAAAAAAAAATTCATAGTGAAAAATAAATTAAGACTAAATATAACATTCTATCTGTCGAGTATAGATTTATAAACGACATGATGTTAATAACTATAAAATATTGCTACTATTTTCGTTCATCAGTTGTCCGAAACTCAGAACTCACATATAAAATCATCCAAAGTTATCCTTCAAACTTTCCACAGATCAGGCAACACTGGGCCTGGGTTGCCAACAATGAGAACAATTTCACCGCCGCAGTCCGGCGGCGGACGTGAGCGCGAATACGTAATGACATCCGATGACCACATTTGTAATTTTATTGCCGACACGCCATTCTTGTTATGGTAATGAACACCACATAAAACTGTTATTTCAATGTTGGTTTGTAAGGCTGAACCAATAGCTTATCTCTTTTGAGCTTTTCTATCACGTACCTATATAATGCGTACATACAATAAGTATTTTTCTCTTTTGATAAATATTCAATATTCATGAACAAAAATGTTATGCTTTAACTTTAGGCGATTACCTATTACTACTCCAGTGAACACCTAAATTGTGCCCCTGGTGGCAAATCGGGTAAATTTAAAGATCCATTGTGCTTAAAACCTTTTGTGGCTGGGATGCTAACACCGTCTTGAAACATATTATTGATTTTACCACCGAAGTTGAAACACATGAACATAAATTACTTGACTTATAACGAGCACCAAAGAGACACAACCGTAGAGGTACTTTTTATTCGCGCAGCATTCAAACTCTGGAGTACAGTCTGGGTGTTCAGCGGAGCAGTCGAACTTTAAAAACGTTCCCAACGAAGCGTCAAAGTTTACTTTGGATTTAGGGTGTAGGCCACGAACAATATTTACACGTAAGGTGTAGGCTAGTTTTAGTTGATAGAAAATATACTACGTGCCCTATGTCCCAAACGAGAGAGATGATGAATAGGTTGCGTTTGCAACTTCGATTATTTTTATAAATTAGGGCTTTTTATTTTAAAAAAATGTGGACTCGTCGATTCAGTCATGGAAAAAGGTATAGAGCAACAAAAGGAGACCGAACTTGTTTTACAGTTAATTCCGAGGAGGCATTGAAATATCAGTTCAGTTAAAAAATAGCAAGTTTGCGCAATGAATGCGTTGCTGTGAAAAAGAACCCGCCGAAGAAACTTCACAGGTCGCATCTTTTGTAATTTCCTCATACTAAACATAGTCAAGTCAAGGTTCTTACATAAAGTCTATTTTAAGTTCTGTTCAAATAATTCTCAGCGTGGCCGGCGACAGTGACTCCATTTAACTATCCAAGTTCGCTTAGAGGAAGGATCAAATGTCACTTGGGAATACAAACTTTGTCTCCAAGACGTTGGTCACTGGCAATGCAACGGACAACTGTGGCGTTTGCAAACGTCCAGTATAACATGATACTTTTAGCTCAAGCTTAGGTTTGCATAGAAAGGTCAGTTTAATTTGGTTTGTAGTTATAAACTACAGTTGTACAGAAATAACAAGTATTTTGACACTGCTGAAGTGTTTTTCTTCCTAAAATAGTTGGTGGAATAAAATTTACAAAAGTTTTTGCTGCACCTCCCAAAATAAACAGTACTATTACAGCAATTGTTTTTTTTAAATCGAATTGTTACTTTGTTATCCTTCCAATTTTCTCCTTACCTACAAAAATCATTATATCCACAATGCACTAAAAGCATTCATCGCTCCAAATTCAAACACCGAGACTTACGTTTGACGATCCCAAATAACACAAAAAAAAGCTAGAGCAACAAACTATTCGCGTAAACTTTCCACAAGATACATTTAATTCTTGAAAAACCTAATCCTATCTTAATGACACAGACGAAACTTTTTACGTATATTATTCACAAAGGGTCCTGGGGACCAAAACTTTGGGCTCGCTGAAATATTTGCATCTGAAAGAAGGTAGAAACTACTTACAAGGAGACATCCGTTACTTCAAAAACAGCCCGGACAGAATGCAAACTACGCAAAGGGATCTTCTTTGAGAAACTACAAAAGAAGTTGTTAAGTCCGATAACATTATTTACTGGCACAATTTTCTTCTGCCAGTACGAATAGTACGAATAATTTTCATAATGACAACTCAAACAACGTTCGAGGCATAGTATAGTATGTCTGTCTATGCTAAATAAAGTTATGCTGTTTCATGAAATTTGTATTCCAACCTGTACATAGTTTTCCAAACACAAAAGTAAAGACAATTGTAAATTTTGGTAGCAAACTAAATAAGTCATAAGTTCCCAGTACAAACTGGAAACGTATGAACTGTTTATCTTTGATTTTTCAACATGTAAATCTAAAGTTAAAATGTTACAATAGTTTCGTATAGTTTACACTCTGTAGGTATTTGATTGCTGTCAATCATTTAGAAATTTACTACGCAATACTAAAATTTCGTCAATTTATCTTCCATTATATTTATTTCATAATAAATCATATTTATTTCAGCTTCAACACTTCAAAACTTCATATTTAAACTTTTGTAATCGTGTAAGTTAAAATTACAGAACAAAAAAATTAAATCTCGCATTATAATCATTTTAAGCACCTGCATTGTAATTATTTTAATTGACAACTTCCGAATGACATACCTAATTTCAGATTGCACTCTCATAATATTATTTCTGTTAGATACGGTACGTAGATTTAAAAGGAAATTGAATAAATAAAATGAGAGTCCAAACAAAAATCTACCTAAAGGGTACGTCTGCACCGGCTGTCGCGCCAAATTTACTAGCGAGTTAAAAAACAATGTTATTTCCCTTTACGTTTCCTCTCGTTATAGAATGAGAATAAAAGTCCAATTTAAAGAACGGACCGACATAAAACTGGGGGATTTTTGAAGCATAAAACGTGACGTGATCCAATTTAAAATGCTTTCAGTTATATTCAACATTTGTTACGATGGAATTTATTACAAATTGGAATTGCTCCCATCGCTTCAATGTATCCCGGGAGAGATGGACCTCCCTTCGCTGATTCCCTTTCAGGCGGAATAGCCATTTGAAATATTTATAGGAAAAACAACTAAATTCATGGAAACCGAACGTGATTGGAATAGTATTTGAGATTACTAGAAAACAAGTTGTAATAATATGATTAGCCGCATGAAGCAGGTTATAGATTCAAATCTGTTCTTCAATTCGATAGACATTTTGAATCTCATATCAATAAACAGAGAACGCGAATGAAAAATAAAGTTTTGAACAGTCAAGAGAATATCAAGCAGAACACTTAGGAATAATCAATTATTTATTATTCGTTCTTATATCTGTTAAATAAGGTACATAACTGCGAGGCTCTTGTCTAACTTGATCTGCTCTTGACCATACATGACTTTTCTTCTAAATCTTTCGACAAACTTTGAATTAAATACCTATACTATTATTATCAAGTAAGTTTTGCTTTTTTGTAAGGTTGTTTCATAGAGTAAATTTTTTTTGGAAGATATTGCGTAATACGGCGACCTGATCCTGTCAACACCTTAGTAGAATAGAATAAAATAGAATAGAATAGAAAACTCATATAATCACTGTAAACATACAATACACAGAAGACAACAGGTATTAATACACCTAACTAAGTAAAGTTAACAAAGTCAATCAAAACTCTTGCAGTTATGATTCACGGTTAAAATAAGACTGAAAGCACAGAAGTATAATATGGTAGTACTGAGAGTAGAGTAGTGAGAGTAGTGGTTTGGTACTGAGATATCTTTGTTTCCCGTCAGTTTTGACCAATAAAAAGTCACCAACAGCAAACCGCATGCACTTCGAAGCAATCACCACCCCGTGACGACCCCTGCACCTCAGCTAGTTGACATAATTTGTTTCTTTTAAGGTGCTCCCTCACCGGGAGCATTCGCGTGTAATGTAACGTTACAGATTTGAGCATTACATCAGTGAAGGAGGAGAACCGAGCATTACAATGCGCACCTTGTAATGATACAATGTGTAATATCTTGATACAACTTGTAACATCAATGCGCTTCACTTCCCCTAGCCCCCCGCCGCTATGAAATGCTCAAAGTCGAATCTATGATGTTACATTACACGCGAATGCTCGTCAGTCAGGGAGGTATTATTGTAATGTAATGCTCAAAGACGAATCTATAATGTTACATTACACGCGAATGCTCGTCAGTCAGGGAGGTATTATTGTAATGTAATGCTCAAAGACGAATCTATAATGTTACATTACACGCGAATGCTCCCGGTGAGGGAGCACCCTAAGATTCGCATGTATTACGTCTCTAGTAACATGACTGTGACAGTATTTAAATGACCTATATGTCATTCAAGCTGCTGTTGTTAGAAACACCTAGATCCAAGAAAAAAAATAAAAACAGTTCAAATCCATGGACTTAGTAACATAGTTACACTATAAACATGTAACTTTGATTTGAGTTGTACACAAACAAACATAACATCAAATAGAAGACATTTCAAAGATCCCTGTTTCACAGATTCTAGCATTAGCATACTCTGTGAGCAGTCATCTTGTCAGTCTTGAACTTTGAACATGACACATACACAATAGGATTAAGTCCATCCCCAGACACACAATACACACGCTTAGTGGATGTAAATTGGCCCTCTGTTTGTCAGAAGCAAACACGAGCGTCTCATGTGTTGTGATTTCTATGATCACAGGCTAGGTTAATGCTTGGGCGTGTGGAATGTTTGCTTTAAATTAATATTTAAGAGTGTTGTTTAGGTTAGTAAGTACTTATATACCTTGGTAATCATATTTCGTTAGGTAAGCCAACCCTACTTATGTTCCTTGGTAGTCATATTTTGTTTCTTTTTTTTATTGTGGACGTTCGGCTGAAGTGATGATGATGAGGATAATATTCTGTCATCATCATAACATAATACTTTAAACGGATCTAGATTGAGATATTCGAGAATAAGCAATAAGGCCGCCTGTTGAAACCTATTGTTTTCTGTGTTCGTGTTATATGCCTTTTTTTCTTGGTGTCAATAAATAATATTTGTATTGTATTGTAATACCATAATGGTACCTATTTAAATATTTTTGAGGTTTAATACAGTTCTAAAATACATTATTACGTATTTTGTAATGATATAAGCTGTAGTAGTCGCACATCCACCTTAGCTGAACCATTTCCATTGCCCAAGTGTTTTATTTTTCAAAATATTATTTTTATACAGCAACGTTTAGTAGGCATCTATATTTTTCTATGCCAATATAATTTCCTTCTTTCTTTAATAAGAGGGAGAAAATGTTTCATAGTAATCGAAGAAAATACTTTACTTATTTACCCAGTTACTTCGTACGACACCTAGAGGAAGGCTTGGTTTCAGCCAATTAACCAACTTTACCCATAAAAGATTAATTTCACCTCTCCGGTCCCTTCATAAACGGGAACCTATTAACCTACTCGTATTTAGTCGATTTTACACACCCATAACCTTCGAATGCTCGCTTGAAATTGCTGAAAGATATCTCCAGACTTCATCAGGCTAAGAGGTTACTGGGAGGAACAAGCACTTTGAAATTAGTACTCATTTTGCTGCTATTCTTGATAGAAATTAATTTTGCGTAATATATTCTCGTTGAAATATTCAATGCACTAATATTTTGTACGTGACTTTACTTGCTTTGAAAAGATTTTACTTTTCTTTGTTTATTATGTACTCTTTTGTACGGTATAATGTTTTTTTTATTTGGTAATGGAATAAATGATTTGTATTATTCTTAGTGTTTATTTTATCAGTCAGTTCTTTCAAAACGTTCGCCTACATTTACTTACATTTAGATTTTACATAAGGTTGTTCACCTAAATAAGGTTGTTCACTTCCTAATTTGTTTTGGATATTGCAGATAATCACCAGTTGGCCAAAAAGGAAGCTTATTGCGTGCTTCGGAAGGCATATAAAATGTGAAGTCCCGGTTACTACAACTGATAACACCAAGATTTGTGAGGTAGGTTAATCTCGAAACCCACATAAAAAGTGAGCAATTTCTTTCCCAAAGATAGAGCAGAGTGCTTATCTTAAAGGCCCAGATTTCTGTATAATACTTTACTTAAATCCGCTAAGAATTTCCGTATAAGTCACTGCAACTACTTATGAGTTACTTGGCAACGACGCAAAGTATTTAATATCGCGCCCGGCCACAAATCCCATTTTCGTGATTCAGCACAGCCTCTTAGAATCTATACAGACGGACTGCTTGTCAACTGCACTCTGGCTGCTTACTTGTAGTTCACTTGCAGTTGGAATGATTGCAAGTAAAATTGACAAACAACTGAGAAGTGGATTGCATTCGATGAGCAGTTATTGTTGTTGTTTAGTATTATTTGAAGGTTACACACGTTTTTGTTTAGTGGACTTAGTTTTGGTCCCTTGTTTGTTGCGGGTGGCGGAACCTTGTACCACGTATTTTATAATCTATTGCTTGCTCATTATTTGGGTTATGAATTAAACTAGCTTTCCGCCCCGCGGTTCCGCCCGCGTTAACAGGTTTTCCCGTGGGAATGAGGTATTTTTCCGTAGTAAAACGTAGCCTATGTGTTAATGCAGGGTGTCAGTAATTCCATAACAAATTTTAATAAAATCGCTCCAGCCCTTTAAACGTACACTCTCTCAAACTTTCGCCTTTATAATATTAGTGTGATTTATATCTCACAAAATAAGCGTATTTTAAATATTAATTGTTTGCATTTGAACTTAAAAGGTACGCATTCTGGGTACCAATGCAGGTTTGTTAAGGGGTTAAGTTTAGTATGCATGTATCGATTACACAACGACTGCAATCGGACTGCAATGTTCATTAGCAATTTTAGGTTTGTCATGTCAACTGCATAAATATTTTAGATAGCATAATATCAAATCCGGTGAATCTACAAGTCTAGTAAATCTTAAGCCCGGTGAAGTTTGATTAGTCGTACTTTTTCGATACAAGCATAGGTCAATAGAAAAATAACTTAAAATTATCAGTTGCAGTGCAGTTTACATGCAGTCCGTCTGTTTATATCTTCAGAGGGTTATTTTCCCCTCGACATGGCACGACCCAAACAAATTCCACTGTGACTTCTTTACGGTGCTCCACGACGAACCCAATCGACTTATTATACAAATGGCGGATATTTGGGCGGGAGATACAATATCTCAGTGTGTTGCGGCTTGGGGCATAGTAAAGTAGAATAACAGTTAGTAATCTTTAAAGACAAAAAATGTGACTACCTGGAAACATTAAAACTATCATCTATTAAAAAAGTACGTGTTTTCAAAACAATATTATTATTAGCCTAGAGAACAGCAACCCGCCATTGGTGACGTGAATAAAAAAATTAACGCTCTGGGCTTGTATGTGTGCGATCAGAAACATTTATTTTATACTGCTAAGGATACATTCACTTAAACTTGAATCGTCGTCACACTTTTCATTTGGTTATTAGAACTCGATCAATTCACAGTTGATCTTTGTATAACTTTATTTTGCCACATTTTTAACGGTTGACAAAACTTGACCGCCCTGCGTGGATCGACGCTACGACGACGGTATTTACAAATATATAAAATACAAAATTTATAAAAAATATTATGTATGTAAATTTTTTTTGTATTTTTTATACTTCAATCTTATATAGTTTAATTTTCGGTCTATAGATTTATCGGTCATACTAGATGCGAGTTGGTCTACTGTTCTCCATAATACTTTGTTTCTGGTTCCCTTTCTGCAATGAAATCGGTGCCTCCTTGATAGAACGATCGTAAGGTGTCAGCAGAAAGGTAAATGTGAATACAAACGGTTTATTTCTGCAGGTGTTCGCTATTTTTGTACCTATGAGATTCAGGTGTTGTTAGTAATGGGATGATATGAGATAAATAAAAATAACTTTATAAATGACTAGCTTTCCGTCGCGGCTCCGCCCGCGTTAACAGTTTTTCCCGTGGGAATAATTTATTTCCCCGCAGTAAAAGGTAGCCTATGTTACTCAGGGTAAATATAGATTTCTAATGGTGAATTTTTGAGTTTATTTATTACAAACATACACACATACACACACAAAAGAATACAAATCTTTTCCCTTATGATGAGATAGTATAACTGTTGCGCTTTATACCAATTCTTTCGTAATAGGTAGGCTGGTAGAGAACTCGGTAAGAGTGAAGCTTACCTTTTGTAAATGCATTTGCTCGTTTTTTTTGTTCGCTTCTGTGAGTACAATATAAAAAAACAAATTTTTAACTAAGAAAAAACTGAAAAAACTGTGAAAACAAAAAACTATAACAAAATAACAGAAAGTTTTTTATTCAAACTAACAAACATTTCACAATACATCCCCCAGGCTATCAATCAAATCACACTACGCCAAAATAATTTCGCATATGACGTCACTACCACAAATATAACTAAGTACCCACAAATTATACGATTTCTATAAAATTATGCTTATATTCTCATGAATTGCTGATTGTGCAAATGTACGTCCAATTTTCAGATGCTGCTTGGAAATGGAAACCTAATGTGATTAGATTAGGTCCGGGAGACACTGGTATAATATTTATTGGGAATAGTAATTGGAGAAGAGCGTCGGTGGCCAAGTGGCTAAGCCCGTTGACTTCCATTCCGAAGTTCGCGGGTTCAAACCTCGGCACGTACCAATGTGTTTTCGATTTTCGATTTCATATGTACATTTATTCGATGCTCTTACGGTGAAGGAAAACATCGTGAGGAAACCTGCACACACCTGCCAAGAAATTCAAAGGTCGTGTGTGAAGTTGACCAACCCGCACTGGGCCAGCGTGGTCGTTCAGCCTGTTCACCCTGGTATCAGGGTAGGCTCGAGCCCCTCGGTGGGGACGTATATGAGCTGTTAACGATGTACCTAATTGGAGCCTTGGTAGTCTAGCCTAGGCTAGAGCCGTCATTAATCGGAAGAAGCGGGTTCGACCCTCGGCACGTATTCATCGACTTTTGAATTAATTCATACACTAGCTGTCCGCCCACGGCTATGCCCGCGTTGTTTTTTTTTTTTTTTTTGTTGTAAAAAGTATCTATGATGTTGACCGGGGATATAACGGTTCCAGAGATTAGCGTGTACAAACAGACAGACAGACAGACAGACGGATATTTTTTTCAAAACTAGTATTATTTTTAGCTAAACTCCCTTTATCACTTACAATCAGTTTTTGAAAAACAAATCAATGACAGAGCAGACACACCGTTTCAGTCCTCCACGTAAACCAACTTTCCCGTGGGAATAAAATAAACATTCCCGCGGTAAAAAGAAAGCAATGCACTCTCTAGCCTAGTGGCAAAAATTATACTATGTTGACTACGCTCTGTTGCGACGTAATAGGATGAACAATTACACTTTCGCATTTATAAATTAAGTAGTGATTAAGATGGTTGTAAAACAATATTGTTATGAGAGCTCTTACAAATCTATGTTCAGTAGAAATGAGACCTATTTCCTGAAACTGAAGGTCTAAAGTTATTATTTATCAAAAGAATTGCACGGAACGTAATCTTTTTTTGCCAACTCACTGCGCTGCTATTAGCCTAATGGACCGAGTTATGTACTCTGTGACTCTATGTTAGAGTATTCTTATTGAAAGAGATCCCAGAGCATTTCACATCATCACGATGCTATATCAATTGTATCTTTTATCATCTCAAGTAAGTTTCTTCCGTTTTATGAGCGTAACCTGAATTTAGGTGAACCGTCAACAATCTTGCTGGTTGAATATAAGTTTCATATCGTGTACATCTTGTGAATATCCACGTAAAATGTGGACAGGTATTAAAGAAAATTATTACAAAATGTGTGCAGTTCTTGAAGCAAATGATTACGGAATAAAAGAAAACACAGGTTAGGTATGTGGTGAGGTCTGGTCGCATGCAAAGTAAATATACCTGCATGATTACGCTTTAACCCCCCCCCCTCACTAGCGTCTTTCGAGTGTCGTCTCGTCGCGTATTACAATCAGAGGCAGCAAAGAGAATGAAACAAAATAATGTTGTGTTCGCCGTCGACGACGCCTAGATGCTATATGGCTAGCTGGCACGACGACGACGCTCGAAAGACGCGAGTCTGGGGGGTCTCTTAATGTAATCCTTTATTGCCTAGTTTTCAACCAAAAAAGAGAAAGAGAAAGTAATATTCGTTTTGTGACACTTGTAAAAGACGCTATAGTAAACACACACCACGTGATCAAATACAACGACATGAACAATTTCCTCGACATTCTCCTCATTTTACAACCTCCCCTTCCACCCTGTATGCAAACAAAGGCTATATTTTTCTCATTTTTACAGGCTCCAAGGCTCTACCTGAGGTGACTGTAAGCGATACCGGTGTTTTACAAAGCCATTCTCCGGTGGTTATAGTTTCAAAGCTATAAAGCGATAGTCGTTCCTTTCAACGGGATAGCGAGGTGAAACTTTATAGGGGTAAAGCCTCGGTCACACACAGCGATTAGTCGCTGCGAATTGGCACTCGCAGCGCGAACTCGCTCAGTGTGACAGGCTATTCGCTGCGAATTCCATACTGACTAGGTATGTTCATTATTAGTCGCAGCGAATTCAATCGCAGCGACTATTCGCTAAATGTGACCGAGGATTAAGAGTAAAATAAAAAGCTGTATTTAGGTTTTTAATGGTAGAGGAAAATTTGGTAAAGAAAATATGACTCTGTTTGGTATTTCACAAAGCAAATTACGCATAACTCTCTACAGTCACAACAATTTTCTATACCCTCAGAATATAGCAACTAATGGAGCATACCCAAATACAAAATATGTAATACAAAATATGGAAATACAAAAATATATAAAAAACAGGGTTCTTAATGGTTACACCGAGGCATGCTTTCATAAACCGTGTTCCCATCCTACCGGATAACGTAAGAATAAGAATAATATGCATCCTACCAGATAAGGTAAGAATCCCAATTTGCTCTCAATACGAAAAAAAAATAAGATTGTATAATATTACTGTCAACCAACCTGTTTGAGCTTTGAGCCAGCGTGGTTGACTTAGATCTTGACACTATTAAGTATTATAAACCTAAATTACCTTGATAAAACAAACAGCACTCGTAAAAATATTGTAAAGAACTGCAAACATATTTAAATTTATTTATTATACAAAAAATCCTCTATTTTAAAAGCAGTTTAAAAAAACATACCACGTATTGATATTTACTAAAACACGATTTCAAAGGTGGATCCCCCAAAGCGGTATTCAGAGTTTAAAAACGATCAGTTCACAGCAATATAGGAATATCCAGCTGTAAAAATGAATAGGATAAAAAAGATACGCAAAATATTGCAAACTGTTGTTAATCCACCAGCGGAGATTAAACCCATCCACTCTAGAGCTCTGTGCAATATTTCATTCACTCGTTCTCCTGTAAATAGAATCTAAAATCCACCATTTACAGAGGCTTCCACAATCCTAGTCTCGCTAAGGAGTGTCTTCACTGTACTAGCTACTTGCTTGTTTGCTTACCGTGTGGGTTTCGAGGTTAACCTCACAAACTTGGTATCAGAATTATTGAGCCGCCTAAGGTCACCTATCTCCTACATCTGTAGATAAGTAGCCAAGACCAAAGGCTTTACGTAGCTTTCAAAGTACAGAATCATCTTATTTTTTAGACAATCAAGTGATTCAACCTGCAATGTCCTAACCAAACTGGGGAAAGTCTCACAACGCTGATATTTGTTCGACGAATGCCCCACAGGGAATGGGAGGGCGCTTTTTTACCACATGTAACTGTAAAAAAAATGTGAGAAACTCGCCATATAAGGCTATACACACGATAAAACATTGTCTGTCATGTCATGCCATGAGTGAAATATCATGCTTGCCGCGACAAGCAACATCGTGTTTTCTGAATTTCTGATCCTTAATAAAAGCTTCCCGCAGTAAAATAAGGTCGTTTACACATTATGCCGCAGTGGCAGCGGCCAGCGGTGCCGCGGCGCTAGTTCCCTTTAGATTAGTATAGAGCCTTTCACAAGTGACGCCGTGGTTGCGGCGGAAAATCTATATATCTGTGGCACCGCGGCGGCGAAAATCGCTGCCGCTGCGGCATAATATGTAAACGCCCTAACTGGCTTAATTCTGTAACGTAATCCTACAATCCATTTCTACTAGTATGATACAGACGATCTCCGCCGTTAGGTAGCACAAAGCGCGCTGTGACGCTTCATACATCATCGCAGTTCTCCGGAGCAATGATTGATGTAGCGAGAGCCGTCACAACATCACTATAAGTACTATACTAGTTTATATTAAAAAATATCTTAGTCTAGGAAAAAATTGTTTTGTTGTTTTTTGCGTATCATGTAACAAGTTTTTGCCCAAAACTTCTGAAAAGCGCTCTTTTTTATACGATTTGTTTTTGACCTTATAACGTTTTCAAATTCCATCCTAGTACCAATCTTGTTCGTATTACAATAAACAAAAGCGAAAATTCAAAGTGCTATCAAATTCACAAAAGCTTTGTCTAGACTACAAAATATTTCATTAGGAATTTTATTTATTTTTGCATATGAAAGTTGTTCTGAAAAAACTTAGTCATACTGTAGAGACATTTTGAGTTTTAATGAAAATGGTAGTACTCGTATAGACAAGGGGTTACAAAAGCAAAAAGGTTTTTAATTTTTTTTATCCTGTCATACTAATATTAAAAAGAGGAAAGTTTTGTATTTGTGTGTACACGTGTATATTTGTAACGAATAAACTCCAAAACTACTATGCCGACTTCACCATTAAAAAGCTACATTCACCCTGAGTAACATAGCCTACCTTTTACCGCGCGAAAATGCCTCATTCCCACGGGAAAAACTGTAAACGCGGGCGGAGCCGCGGCGGGAAGCTAGTATTTATATATTTTTGTACAGTACCAATCCAGCTCATGCGGCTGGATACTTTGAGCGTAGAGTATAAAAGCGTCCGTATTCCGTAGCTGTATGGGTAAATTTCGTAGTGCGAGTGTCTAGCAGCATGTGCTGACTTCTGTTCCTAGCTATGTCTTATACATGTAAAAATAGGAGATTTTTATTTTTAAACTGCCAAAGCCACTTCGCTTCTCACGCAAATTCTGTTAGTTGCAATATTATGTAAACGCAAATCTGGCAAAAAAATCGGTTGGTTTGTTTAAGTTAATTTAATGGGACTGTATGTAGGGCCGTTGAGGACTCGGTCGAACCCGTGTCCACGCATAAAAAGGTAACTAATTTACTAGATTTTTTGAATCTCCAACGCTATTAATGATAATTTTAAAATGTTGTCGTCTACAAATGTAGCTTAACGTAAAATACATGTTAATTTTTAATGTTTAAACCAACTTACTATGTCATAATTATTAATCAAACGCCTTGAATTAGTTTAGAAGACGTACAAAACACAGTTAGTCAACATTGATTTTTACATTGATACTTCGGTATCAAACGATTCCGAATTTTCTCACCGTTTCTAAGTTATATAAGTTTCCTTGTAAGTTTTCAGCTGAAAGACGTCCACGGATGGGCCAAGGTCCCCTATAAACTTCTCTACAACAATCGGTTCTGCGCTGCCTAAATCCAGCAATTTCCCACGACTCATACCAGATCACCAATCTAAGGTTGGACCTAGGTTTTTGCCAAGATAAAATGACAGTTGGTTGGTAGGTACATAACAAAAAGAGAAAAAAAATAGAATTTCAAAATGGAATGCTTTTACCATTCTCGAAACTTCAATCAGTTTAATGTTGAAGTCTAGACTCCAGATTTTTTTCCAGTTTGAAAATAAACCTATACAAAGATCCAATTCAGTTAAAACGGAGATAGTAAAATGTACCGCTCAATAGCCCTCGAGACGCATCAGTGTTCAGTTTCACTGCTTTAATCTAGTGGAATGGCGGCGAGAGTGGTGCTTTGCCATATGCGCCACAGACGCTGATCTACATAATGGACCGCGATAAACCTCGTAACCAATGTAATCAGTGGTCTACACAAAAAAAAATACTAGAGTTTATTTAGTTAGTATGATCATCTAATAAACATTTTAAAAATTCCTAGATACGACAACCCCGAAACTTAGGTAGAATACTTTCTGCGACAAATCTCAAATGAGTAGGATTTTCTGAGGTGATTTTTACCCAAAAAAATGCTTCATTTGTTAGCAAAAAAAAAACGTAACGCCTTGCTACAATTTATTCGAACAGTGTACGATACGCCCTAACAAAAAGATTAATTAAACAACTGAATCCTTAGGGCTCACACACAAAACTGCAATGCGATGCGAATCAGATCGGAAATTCTTGCGATGCATTCGATTTCGCATTGCGATACGAATTCGCAGTTATGTGCGGGAGCCCTTATTCTGACCAACGCAGTCTAGTTTCTAAAATCGCCCATTGTATTGAAAATCTTCGCCCAGCCACCAAAGCATTAGTCGGCCGCTTTACTGTTATGGCAATGTGCTTACAATCCGGTACAACAGAACTGAGCTACCTTAAATTGAACTTTGACAGTTGCTAATAAAGTTTATGTCATAATGGTTACAGAAAGACTTTGTCTTATTGAATTACTGTGGTTCAAAGCTTGGTAATGAATGTCATTTCAATTAAGTCAGTTCCATTTTAAGTGTTTTTAATTTATTAAATTATAATCGAAGCGAAAAATTAAGATCATTGAGCTTGGGCAGGGACTTGAACCCGCTTCTCCTGGGCTATCCGGGCCGTACAGGCGCACTACCAATTGTGCCACCAAGTCTCCGTACAAGCCCAACGAAATAATTTAACGCTTCGATTTTTTACTACGTGCTTAGAGTGCACACAGCTCCATCTATCTAGGTTCCTACGAACCACTATAGACACTCGTGCTTTCAAATCGTGTTTTTAAATTAATATTGATGTTTTGATGCCCGACTAAGGCACGGTTTTCTTAATGTGGTTTATTGAAAAAGTCCAATTTTTTCACTTTATTCATATTGAAAGTCTGGATAGTGTCGATGACGTATTGTTTGTGTCTTTGGTCCTATCCAGCCATGTAATTTAGAGATGCTAGCTATTAGCTCCCCGCTAGCTCGAAAGACATTAGCACCTTTCGCATACAATCATACGCGTCCGTCTTTTACCTTACTCGCCTTGCTGCCTATGATTGTATGCGCGACGTTTGACGATGATGCTCGAAAGACATTGGTGTAGGGAATCTCTTATCCTTACAATATTGTTCGACGCTATTACGGTAAAGAAAAGATCGTATAAAAACCTGTATTAAATTGCTGAGATAACACGTGAAAATGTCTGTTGGTGTAGACAACCGCTAAAAACTTAGAATCGAACCTATATTGTTCACAGCTGTAAATAAATCATACTATATTACTATACCAATTACAAAGAGTAAAGATTTGTATCTTTGTGTGTGTGTATGTTTGTAATGAATAAATTTAAAACTACTGAACCGAATTGAACAATTCTTTCATCGTTAGAAAGCTAAATTCGCCCTGAGTAACATAGTCTACCTTTTACCGCGGGAAAATACCTCATTAAAAAAAACTGTTAACGCAGGCGGAGCCATGGCGGGAAGCTAGTCTAAGATAAAGAGAGAAGATAAGAAGGATAAAAACTCTGTACAATTTTAAGTATTTTATATCTGGACAATATTTTAGCCTAACCTTTTTAAACAAATAAATTCACGACAACCCAAATAATTAATGAGGTCCAGAGAAACGAATTCAAAAATAAATTCCACAATACGTGACCGCGGAATTATTTCCATCTCTTCTCCCATTAGCTTCACAGACGGGATTTCCCCGGAGTGTTGTGAGTATGAACGTGCAATAATAACACGGAAATTATCTAAACAAATCCTTTATATCCCTGGGGAGAAACCGGACGTGTTCAAATGTTGCGATGGATTTATGGAGTTTTTCCTATGGGAATGAGCTATTTTCCCGCAGCAAAATGTAATCTACGTTCTTTTCCAAGGTTTTTTCTATATCTGTCTCAAGTTTCATGAAAATGGATTCAGTGGTTTTGGCATGAAAACGTAACAGACAAATCGACAGACAGAGTTACTTTCGCATTTATGATAAAAGTAGTTACATAGAAAAAAAATGCTAAAAACCTAGTCAAGGGGATGTTAAGAGTGATATAGAAATGAACATACCCATATTTTTCTTTTTTTTTCTGTTTATCTGTTTGTATGGGCTAATCTTCGAAATTGTAGAAGCGATTTGAATGAAAACATGCATGGTGGTACCTTAGGTATATCCCTGGTTAACCTCTTAGATATTTTTTACCTCGGGAAAATATCTTATTCCTTCGGGAAACTACACGGAAAAGTCAAGAAACAACGCGGACTTAGCTGCGGGCAGACAGCTAGTTCATAATATTCGGACAAAAGCGCAGTTGAAAATAGTTTCTTTTTTGGATACTGTAAACACCAAATAAATTCCATCACAAACACGAATTGAACGTGGAACTGATAAAGTCCTAACCAACTCCTGCGATTGTTTCATTCGCTATTCTCATGCGGGCGAAAACTAACGAATTTACGATTCACTGAACAACATCAAACATGTCAAAATATGGCTGAATTGCTATAAATCTACAGAACAGGGAAAATATACAAGTGAATTTCACGAAAGTACCTCCTCTCTTATATCAACTAAATGTCAATAAAGACAAAATTACTGGATGAATTATTCGTTCATGATCGGGGGTTGTGGTGGTTGTGGCTATAATCACGGAATACCAATTAGTAGTGCTATAATCGCCACGTTTTGCAATTATGTTGGGGATCGCATTTGCTGTTGGTAATTTTTATTTTATTTTATTTTATTTTATTTAATCGATTCTCAGTAAATTACGATTTCTATAATTATCATGTCGCCAAACAATTGTTTATCGCGACACTACGAGTATACTAACTCATTTCTAAACAGGTTTGCAACTCGGATCGCGCACAGAACCTATAGCTACATGCTACATTCATTCATAATTAAGAAGGTACAACGCCGCAGGCGTGGCTTAGAAGCGTGGTGGTCCTCTTCTTTAAAAAGGGTGATAAAACCCTTTTGAAGAACTACAGACCCATCTCGCTTCTGAGCCATATCTACAAATTGTTTTCGAGAGTCATCACGAATCGTCTCGCGCGCAGGTTCGACGACTTCCAGCCTCCCGAACAAGCCGGTTTCCGAAAGGGCTTTAGTACCATAGACCACATCCACACGCTGCGGCAGGTTATACAGAAGACCGAGGAGTATAACCAGCCACTATGCTTAGCGTTCGTGGACTATGAGAAGGCCTTCGATTCGATTGAGACTTGGGCAGTGCTGCGGTCTCTTCAGAGGTGCCAAATCGACTACCGATATATTGAGGTGCTCAAGTGTTTGTATGAGAACGCCACCATGTCTGTCCGGCTCCAGGATCAGAACTCCAGACCAATCCAACTGCAGCGGGGTGTGAGACAGGGAGACGTTATTTCTCCGAAACTGTTCACCGCTGCAATGGAGGATGTCTTTAAGCTTCTGAACTGGGAAGGACATGGCATCAATATCAATGGCGAGTACATCTCTCACCTTCGGTTTGCCGATGATATCGTAGTCATGGCTGAGACCTTGGAGGACCTCGGCACAATGCTCGATGACCTTAACAGAGTCTCCCAACAAGTGGGTCTTAAGATGAACATGGAGAAGACAAAAGTCATGTCGAACGCCCATGTAGTACCCACTCCAATAAAAGTTGGGGACTCATCTCTCGAAGTTGTAGATCATTACGTCTACCTGGGACAAACAGTCCAATTAGGTAGATCCAACTTCGAGAAGGAGGTCAATCGTCGAATCCAACTCGGCTGGGCAGCGTTCGGGAAGCTGCGCAATATCTTTTCGTCCCAAATACCGCAGTGTCTCAAGTCAAAAGTCTTTGACCAATGTGTGTTGCCAGTGATGACTTATGGATCCGAGACGTGGTCGCTTACAATGGGCCTCATAAGAAGGCTTAAAGTCACCCAAAGAACGATGGAGAGGGCTATGCTTGGAGTTTCCTTGCGTGATCGAATCAGAAATGATGAGATCCGTAGGCGAACCAGAGTCACCGACATAGCCCGAAGAATCGCTAAGCTTAAGTGGCAGTGGGCTGGGCACATTGCGCGTAGAACCGACGGCCGTTGGGGCAAAAAGGTTCTCGAATGGCGACCGCGCGCCGGAAGACGTAGCGTGGGCAGGCCCCCCACAAGGTGGACCGACGATCTGGTGAGGGTCGCGGGAAGCCGCTGGATGCGGGCAGCGCAGGACCGATCGTCTTGGAGATCTTTGGGGGAGGCCTTTGTCCAGCAGTGGACGTCTTTCGGCTGAAATGATGATGATGATGATGACATTCATAATTTGATATAACGGACCGGATATAAGTACCGTAAAGGATTTTTATGCAACTTATTTGAGGTAAAATAAAAGCCGTACACGACTTACTAATTACAATTAATTAGTGAACTATTTCCCTAAAATAAGTGATGAAAAATTACCAAAACTAATGTTCTGTGTGCAATAAAGTATATTGTATTGTATTGTAACTCCGACTTCTAGACCTCACGAAAACTAGTCCAGGATAATCTGAATGTTTTAGTATTCCTAAGAAAACCAAGATATCGGTGAAAATTATTACTATCAATGTGTGCGTTTAGCAGCACATACTTCGTATACAGTTTAGTATCTGAAGCTTTCATGTGTGGTATCTGTGGTCCATAAAAGTCGTAATATCCACTCCGATCTAAAAATACCGCCGTCCGAAATACAGCGGAACATTTTCACCTGAAAGGCTTCCTTTTATCAAGCTCTAGTTTTTTGTGTTCCTGCTCCCAGAACCATCCAATGCATACGAAATGATTCATGGTCTTGTTCTGTGCCGAGACTATACACATTACACATCCTTTTCGATGAAATAATAGTCGTCATAAACTACGCAATGTTGCTTTGCTATTTCAAATATAATTTTTATGGTTTACTGATCCAGGGAAACCTCAAAACTTGGCTTAGTAAACCGCATGTTTTTACTAACTTATAACATGCGTATAGCTAATAAATAATAATTGTACATTTTATACACTTTATGTAAATAGGTGAAAAGTAGATAAATATTAAGTAAAATGTAAAAATAAAACAGCCTCTGTGATCGAGTGGTCAAATACTCGCCTTACGTTACGGAGGTACCGGGTTCAAATCCCGGTGGGGACTCGTCGATCAAATATGCTTTTGTGAGACTTTCCCCAGTTTTGTTAAGACATTGCAGACTGAATCACCTGATTGTCGGAAAAGAAAGATGATTCCGTGCTTCAGGTCATCTACGGATGTAGTCGAATGAGCCATGTCAGAAGCCATAGGCGACTCAATGTTTCTGACACCAGGGTTTGTGAAGTAGATTAGGTTAGATAAGGTTAGTTAGTTGTTGTACTCTACTCATCCCATTAGGGAAAAGGGTGTGTCTTTATGTAACCTATGTAATGTAGGTGTTAAATCATCATACTAATATTATAAAGAGGAAAGATTTGTACTTTTGTGTGTGTGTGTGTGTGTATGTTTGTAATGAATAAGCATAAAAACTATTGAACCGATTTCAAAAATTATTTCACTATTAGAAAACTACATTCACCCTGAGTATGCTACCTTTTGCCGCGGAATGCCTCATTCCCACGGGAAAATCAGTTAACGCGGGCGGAGCCGCGTCGGAAAGCTAGTAAAATATAAAAAATAACCAATCAGGGTAGTACAATGAAAAAATCGAAGTCCACGCCTACCAGGGGACTATGAAATAGATGGATCCAATTTTGCCGTGATGCGTTCTAATAAACACATCAGGGTTCGGTGGGGCGTGAAATTTTCTCTTTACATGCGGGACCCTGTATATATTCAACCCTATATCCACCGATTGAGAGTTTAGAAGGAATAAAAGGTATAATTTAACGAAATTATGTGTTTTGTGACTGGTAATCCAGGAGACATAAGAGAACGTTTGAAACCTCTGTAACAGAATAAATAATAGTACTAGGTCCTCTGTTAAGCTTACGTTTTTTTTGTACGCTTTAAATAATCGAACTAAAATATAAACATTTGATATTTCAAAATTTTTCTTCGTTGTTATGTAAATCAAACAAAAAACTTACACGTTTGACTAACGAGTAAATAATTCTATAAAACCGAACAAAAATAAATTGATGGTTTAAATTCGAATAGATCGTAAACATGTAAAATATTTTGGTAGGTTCGTGGAATCCTTATTTATATGGAATGGAAGGTTTAGCCGAATTTGTCACCAATACGAATTCTATTTCATTAAATTGGAATTGATTGAACAGCAAATTGAAATTTGATTGAATGCGGTCTTCGTGGCTGCGGGCATCGGGATTTAAACAAATAGGAATTAGCGAAATTTCTATGAAAAGCTGATTACATGCATACCCAAGTGGTGGGGTTGCAATTCATTTAAAATTCAAAGTAATATTTATTTTACTTTTAGTCTATATTTTTGTGGTAAGTTACTGGGCCACACACAACAGGAATTGCGGTGTCAACTGTTTAGAGATTATGGCAAAACTTATTTCCAAGAAATGCTTGTTCCAGCAAACTATTCAGCAACTTAACTAAAAAACTTTTCTTGGAGGCGAACATATTTTGAGTAATCAGAAACAGGTTATATTATTATCTGTCCGATTACAATAACTATTTTGTATGGAAGAACCGGTTTTGATTTTTTGTATCGAAGTAAAGTTTCTCAAGAAAGTTATGTAAGTACTCAAAATCATTACGCAAGCATGCCACCTGTTTATTATGTAGGTATAGAGATTATGGCAAAACTTATTTCCAAGAAAGGCTTGTTCCAGCAAACTATTCAGCAACTTAACTCAAAAACTTTTCTTGGAGGCGAACATATTTTGAGTAATCAGAAACAGGTTATATCTGTCCGATTACAATAACTATTTTGTATGGAAGTACCGGTTTTGATTTTTTGTATGAAAGTAAAGTTTCTCAAGAAAGTTATGTAAGTACTCAAAATCATTACGCAAGCATGCCCTTATAGCCCTTACAGTATTTGCTAAGGCTACACTAGAGGGTATATTTATGCATATTTTAAAGGTTAGAAACAAAATGGGCTTAAAATTTACCAACGAAGCATATTTCAGTCTACAAATGAACTTTAATAGCTCAAAGAGAAAATATCATGTATATTTCATTCCGACCTGCCAGTTACTCCAGACTTGCCCTAGCCGGACTTTGTAATTTATGCGCCGACTGTCCACGAATATATTTGCTGTAGTCATTCTCGCTTCGTCCCACCCAACTACGGGACGAAATGGGATACTGTTTTTTTATCCCGGTTTGGTCACATGGTTCCTATCAATTTGATATAAGAAAACGCAAATGTTTGAAAGGTATTACGGTTTGATGGTATTCAAATGGAGGAATCTGATGAAAGTTCACTGAAAAGTCTGAGAAATGCTACTGCGCCATCTCGAAACGCGCGAGAATTTTTTTTTCGTTTCAGTTTGATTAGGAAAAAAACTTTAGTATGATCGTCTATCTATCCGGATGTACTCTTCTAATTACAAGCATTTCTCAGCCGATTCTTTATAAACAGGTTAAATAATTTTATAGACTTTGTTGATTCACTTTTAGGAACGTTGTCCTAAAAGTTTAGGAGGATATTAAACTTGTCTACAGCTCACGAAATCACTGTCTAAATATCATCATCATCGTCATCATCAACGTCTACTGCTGAGCAAAGGCCTCCCTCAATAATCTTGACGATCGGCCCTGCGCCGCCCGCATCCAGCGGCACATAAACACAGGGTACATATCTTATCTTTTTTTAAATCGCCTTGTGTCCCACTGCTGGGCAAAGGCCTCTCTCCGCTCTCTCCATGGGTCTCTTTTCCGTGCCTCTTCCTGTCTGGAAGAGGGTACCTACATAACTAATATAAAATACTTATTATCAATCCCATTTCGGCCCATATGGGCCAAGGAGTTCGGGACGTAACGGGGACGACTTATTTGCTGTGAAAGTAAAGTTTGTTCGGAAGCCGCGATACTATCGAGGCGGCACATCAAAGGCTTGAGGTTCGTTCAGAGGTCGGGTCGGGCTGTCGCGGTCGCCTTCATTTCCGAACCGCCTTTCTGCCTGGCGACCTAACCACCCAACACAGTCCACAAGTTTGAACAGTATTGCAACTTCACTAAGACCCCTCGCGCACTAGGCAGCCAAAATGTGTATGGGGGTTCGTGGCTGCGTAGTGTGCGGGCTCCCAATACAACGTCATATATTTTAATGGCTGCCACAGTGTAGTGGGCGAGCAGGAGTCATAGACGCAAGTGGGCACGCGAGAATTCGTAAGGTGATATATAGATATATATAAGGCTTCTCTCTCTCTCTCTTCTCTTCTTTATACAAACTATCGGATTTAAAAAACTACATTGGCTTACAACAATAAGCATCAAACCTTAAAAATTGAATATTTTTGTACACCAGAACTTATCTTCTTCTCTTATCTAGCCCAGGCTGCCCCACTGCTCGGCAAAGGCCTCCTCCCGCACAAAATATGTTTTCGAAATAAGAAAATCTCTAAAGTTACTAATGTATATTCTTGTTACAAAAACGCTGATAAATTAGCTATGAAACGTTTTTTATTTGAAATTTTGTAGCTTAGAAAAAAATTACGATATACTTTTCTTTTCCGTGAAAAAAAAAATTCGTAAAATGGATAGATCCATTGATTGAGCATGTCCTTTCGTTACTGCCAAGCTTACACTTACACTACTTTATCTGTATGTACAAGTAGGTACTGAGACCCAACCCAACTACCGAACCATTGAACCGAGGCGACACGGTAAGAAAATCCCGAAACTGATTTGTTTAAACTCTCAGCTTAGTCACGGTGTAGTTGTCAAAGTAATCAATTTTCCCTTTGCCTTTGACTCGCCCTGAATTTGGGATCGTTTTAGATTTCAGGAAAGCTCTCCTAATTCTTTGCTTGCAATTTGCTTAAACTTAAATACGGATGAAGTATGTAAATAGTTTAGAATTCGTTTCATCGTTTTAAACGTAGCTGTATTATTAAATAAAATTAAACTTTTTCTTGTGATAATTTGGAACTTCAAAGCAGCATAAATAAATACATACATACATAGAGTCACCACCTCAGTCATATCTGTTACCAGATTTTTCATACTACATACTTTCTCCACTTAATTTAGATTTCTGAGACACTTTTATATCTGTTACCAGATTTTTCATACTATATACTTTCTCCACTTAATTTAGATTTCTGAGACACTTTTATATATGTTTATATCTCTACACACACAAATCACATTATACAATTATTGACTTTATATTTTATATGTATTTCATTTGTGTGTAAAAATTATTTTGACACTGACTTTATTTATTAAGTTTTTTATTTTGTAAAGCATTTTGTGTTCGCTTACCGTATACACATTTACTTTACTACGTCAGTTTCACGTTAATTGGACATTATCGTTATACCAAGAAATTTCATTTACATTTTATTTGGGACTGCCAATCGCAGCGCTTGTACCCTCGTCAACACATTTCCAGAAAAAAAATATTTTCTTAATAACTTAATATTCTGGCATGGCCGCTAAAATCTCTAAATTTTAGTTGTTGATCTCTTTCATTCATATTATGGGAATTGAAAAGGATGCGAGATGAATGAATTAAATTTTGAATGAATGATATTTAAAATAAGCAACGCAACTGTCAAATTCAGCTTAATTTTGTCGAGGTTTTTAAATGCCTGCTAAATTAGTGCGAACTACGCGTAAAATCGATGTTTGACGTATCTAAATTTAAGTTGACAATCACCTGTCCCTTTTCTTTCTTAAGAACATGAATGGGACATATGATTTTTAAATTTAAATTAGACCGTAATATGAATCGAGACCACTATCTATCAAGGTAGACTAGACAAACAATGAAGTTAATTTTGTTGGTAGCTCATCATTAATTATCAATGAACAGCTTTAGATGAATAAACGATTAATTTAGTTTCATTAATGGTTTACTTTCTTTAATACACAGTGTAGCCTTCGTTGTTTTTTGTGAATTTACAGATTCTAATTGTTTCTAATGAAAATATAAATATGAAATGAAAATTTTCTTTCATTTTCATTTAATATTCTAGTATGCACTAAAGTATATTATATTCTATTGTATACACAGTAGCCATGCGGTTGAGAGCATTGATTGGGGTGAATTTCATAGAGCGGCCCGCCAATCGCATGTGTTGGCTTCTGTACATTCTTATTTTGAAATTCAAGAACTCCATCCTTTTCTTTAAAAGATTTTAAAGCATGTTTTAGTTCCCGAACCAAACTCAAGCCGAAGGGTGCTGTCTTATTGAGAAGTTCCCGTCTTTTTAAATTCGTTCACCACTTCACAAGTTTTTCCTCCAGGTACCTAACTAGCGTAAAAACCAACAAAGTAACTGCTTCAAAAGCTAGAAAAAGAATAAAAACGCTGCTCTCCACTTTCAAGTGGTTGTTCCTCTCAAACTCTTACAACTTCTAAAATAAAATACTTATTTTCTTGTCTATTAGCAATTACGTACTTGATTTTTTAAATTTAGAACATTTTTACTAGAAATTATCACAGAATATTAGACGTTTTTTTTAATTTGTGCTAAACAGGAAGCAGAACCGATACAAAATATGCGTAGTGCAAAATATAATTAAATTGCTTCTATATCGTTTCCAGTGATCTTAGGTTTTTAAAAAACTTAAGTTAAACGTTAAGCTTTACCTCGTGACAACTGTTCACACTTTCCTTTCAGACTAGAAAACAACAAATGTAGCTTTTTTTACACGCTTTATATTAGCTTCACTTGTAAGTAACTATGTATGTAAGAAAATCTTGGAATCTTAATTTGACCCACTTCCCAGTCTTCGATTAAGATGAAATTTGGCACACGCTCTGAGTACTGATGACAATACATGACTAGCTAAGAAACGTCATTACAAATCCAATATGGCGGCCTCCCCATTATATGTATGAAAAAATCTTGGAATCTTAATTTGACCCACTTCCCGGTCTTCGATTAGAATGAAATTTTGCACACGCTCTGAGTTTTGATGACAATACATGACTTGCTAGGAAACGTCATTACAAATCCAATATGGCGGCCTCCCCATTATAATTATGTATGAAAACAATCTTGGAATCTTAATTTGACCCACTTCCCGGTCTTCGATTAAGATGAAATTTTGCACACGCTCTGAGTTTTGATGACAATACAGGACTAGCTAAGAAACGTCATTACAAATCCAATATGGCGGCCTCCCTAAGATGGCGAACTGGCTGTTTGAAATCCACCCCCATGATATGGGTATCAAATGAAAGGGTTTGCTGTCAGGAATACGAAAAAAAAAGTCACGTGACTTAAATCCAATATGGCGGACGTCCAAGATGGCGGACAGGAAGCGTGTTTTTTAGTTTTTTAAACTATGTATTATAATTATTTCCAACTAATATGAAGGATGTCAATTCGATGAACGTTACTTTTTTCCATGATACAAAAAATAGCATACTGATGAATATTTTTTTTGTTTACTGGTCAGCTTTAGCTTCAGCAAGCACGACATATGTTTTAACCTTGTTTTAATGTTCTTATCTTGTCAGACAAGACTTCCAAATTTTTTTTTTTAACCCTCCGAATCAATATAAAAATACGGACTATGTGAAGTGTGAAAATAAAATGTTATATCGGAGAAGGTGTTGCAAACCTGCTGGTGCAAAGAATAACAATATTCTATTCTTCATCCTGACTATTCCTGTTATTGAATAGCAAAGTCTTCTTTACTTTTTTACCTTTTTACATTGTTACACTTGCTTCCTTTGGTAACAAACTAGAAAGCGGATCCGATACGTACTCATCTCAAGCATTGTTATACACTCAAGAGCAAAGCAAGCGATGCACTGTAACACCGTTCTTGTATCCAATGAATACGGGACAAAACTGAATAGCGCGTGTATAGTTTTGTCTGCTTTTGACTGTAACAGTCAGGAGAGTTCAAAAGTTTCCTTCTCAAACGAGTATTGTTATCATGTAAGCACTAAAAGTGTTTTGCGAAACACCCGACGTAATAATCCGGAGAGAGTTTGGTGTTTGTTAAGCACAAGAAATTTAAATTGAATTTCGTTCGTTCAAGATATGATGTATGTAATATTTTCTAAATTGAAATTAAATTAATCCACTCATACGGCCCAACTGCCCAACTGAAACCCGTGCTTCGTCCCACAGTGTCACGGCCGGCGCAAGCGCAAGTTTTTGCGAAATCGAGCGGCGGCCCGGCGCAGAAAAATCATCATAGTTTTAAAACTACAAGGCTATTCTTCTTAAAAAAAATACAGCCGATAGCTATCGAAATGGGCAACATATATGCGCAGTATTATAGATTTAAACTGTTATTAAACACTTTTAATAAAATAATCACGGCAAAACCAAACCTAACCTAAAAAAAAAGGCCTATTTTTAGAACGGATTTTTTCGCGTACTCACTTGAATCATGTTGGAATCCTCCAAAACACTCATTACTTAACACTTCACGATCATTTTGATATAAAACACTCACAGAAATACAAAAAACTCATTAATATTTCCACAAAATACGACAGAGTCCCGATTGCCCCGATTGTAAACAGATGACGTCAGTTTTGACTTCGAAGAAAAAATACTCATCGAAAAAAAAATTACACCGGCCACCTATCATTTGCTTCGTAAACTACTTGAGAAGCTCTCCATAGAGTTTCGTTACAAAAAGTTCGGTACTTAATACACAGATGGCCACTTTTATACACAGATGAAGTGCCGGGAACAGCCGTACCCAGTGCGTTATAAGGTATCGCCACCGGCGGGAAGAGTCATACCCAATGCGTTCCAGAGGAGTACGTTTAAGATACCTATGTTTTCTTATCAGTCTTACATTTAGTCTTCTTCTTCTTCATATTTAAGAGCCTCGCTCTTGTCGGTGGAGTCTACGCCACTCTGTTCTGTCTTCCGTCCTCTTTTTGATCTCCTGTTACGACACGACATCTATTCCTTCCTTAATTTGGTCCATATATGTCCTTCTAGGTCGTCCTCTCTTCCTTTTCCCTTCTATCTTTCCTTCAATGATGTTTCTGACAAAGTCGTCGTGTCGTATCAAGTGACCCAGCATCTTACATTTAGTATGCACTATATTTTATCTCCAATAGTAAGAATTACTTAGATGTTAGATGAAATTGCTAATAGGGAGACACTAACTAGACTATGGGGCTATCAATCAAGATTCTAGCTACTTTTAACAGAAACACGTATTTTATTAGAAGCATTTAAATACTTAATTATTTTACTTCGAGACCGCAGCTAAATATATATTATCCATTTATATTGAAGAGGCTCTTCACTTAATCCCAAAGTAAATTAGTTTTGTTACTCAAATGATCGATTCCTTTGTTCCGAGAACTATAAAGCTACCCAATCGGGTAAGAAATTGGTGATCCCGAGATGTGTAGTACCTAGAGGCAGATGTTGTTTCAAGATAACCTGCTTACGAAGTGTAGGCAATTCCCCGAAGCAAAAAATTTACGAGGAAACAAGGTTTAGCACCCCTGATGAAGAGGCTTAAAACATTTTTCTCTTTGTTTGATTGACCGCATGTCAAGTATCATATTTTTGTATTACTTATGACAACAATAAGATATTACAGATAAAGCAGATCGCAGATTACAGTAACAAAAAAGCGGCCAAGTGCGAGTCGGACTTGCCCATGAAGGGTTTTGTAACAACAAGTAACATAATATAGAAGTTCTTGTAGTTCGTTTAACTTTGATCGATGTTTTAATAATAGTGAAAGGGAAATTGCGGTTTACGACTTATGCCGATAGTGGATGATAATGAAACTATGGTATTAAGAGGCCTTAAATTTGATGATCTGTTGCCTTTATAAAAAAATTCAGGAGCTGTTTGAACCCCGAAAACCCTCCCCCATGCTACGCCCTATGTGTCTCACACACATTACAAATGTATAAGTACTTATATCGTAAAGCGGCGCAAACTTTTCAGTACAAAATTACGTAGTTAGCTAAACAGTATTGTTCGTAATAACAATGTCAGGGGTTTTCATATAAACGATAGCGTGTCAAACATACGATAGACTACGTCAATTACTTTCCCTTTACACGACATAGTCAATACTTTCTCTTGTCACGCTATTTTATGAAGTTGCTGCTTGGAAATCCCTGTGATTCATTTTGTAGAGCAAAATAATGAGAAAGTGGGGTCTATATTAAAACCCATAATTATATATTGATAATCCATAATCGTTAAATGTTAAAACGATTAAAATCCATAATTTTGAAATACATATATTTAAAAGCCCTAACTTTAATACGAATACTGTTAGTATGTATAATAATTAAGAAATATAAATTTGACAAATATAGTAAACATTATATTAAATTATAATTTTTATCACCAAAAATTCTGTTTCTCTTATGTTCTTTTTTACCAAAATATCTTAAATTTATGATTTTGAAAGATTATACAATTATGGATTTTAATAATTATGCTAAATAATGGTATGTATTTTTAAATTATGAATTCTAATTGTTATACTATTTAAAGTTATGGCAAGTCCGTTATGGATTTTCATAATAGGGATATATATGTTATGCAATTTAAGGGACACCCTGAAAAGTGGATGTATGTAGGGAAGATCTTGGTAATAACGATGATGACGATACAAAGAAAAATAACAGAATAGCTAAAAAAATAGCACATTATATTAAAAGCATTATTATATCTTGATAATCTATTAACATAATGATATTTGTCAATTTTCCTTTAAACAGTTTTGAAAAAGTGAATTTGGTTTAAATATTTTTTGTTGTTAAAGGCCATTATTAATATTACACTGTAAACATCCGATAATTATTCATGATTTCACTGTCAAAATGTTATTACACAATTTGTATCTTATCTTCGGCCTAAAATTATTTATACTTTGATTGAAAGCAGTTTACACGTGTATGAAATTGGCCTAAACGGCAATAATTGTAGACGGTTCATTTACGCTTGGAAAATTTTCAACACAAACGGATTTTGTAATAAATTTCATCAGAATATTTAAACTTTTATCCTTAAAAGGCTGAGCAGGGTAGGTTTCTAGGAAGTACCGACAAACTCATGTTTGGCAAACCCAGAAGTGTTAAAAAATACGGATATTATTAATACGGTAAAAACTTATTTTCTATGCATAATGAATCATAAATAGCCATCAGATCTCAATATTTATCCTTTTTAAAATGAAAACTTTAGATTTTTTGAAAAAAAAAGGCTATATTAAAAAACCTAAAGAGTTTCATTTAAATCTTTAAGACCGTTGTACTAAAGATCAAGTAACATTTAGGAATAAAAATAAAAACATTTACATGTATTATTGAATAATTATTGTATAAAATTACCATAAATGTCAGCAAGCAAAGATCAAGATTAAAATTTGGCCTAATAACAGAATTACCTTTCCTGCCCGAAAATATTAACGATAAGGCTATCTTAATTATTTATTTAGCCGTCTGTTTCGCGACTGGGTAACATGAAGACGAATCTCAAGAGCCCTCTAATTTACCGGGCTGTTTGTTATTTTATTTGCACAAGGGAGAGAAAGCTTATCTGCAGCCGCCATCTTGGGTCAGTCTGCGGGTTTTATATCAGAATGGGGATGTGACACGTGATTCCAGTGGGTAATAAATGTGTTGGATTTTGTTGTGAAGAATTTGTAGGTTTTTTAAGAGGTCGTTTGTGTTTTTTGTTGCTTTTCGCCTGTAAACACATATTTATTTAGAAAAAAGTCACCTGGTAGTAGCGTGTGCGCCCAAAATGGTACTGAGACTGACAGAATATCAGCGTTGCAGTACTGACTCCATTGCAACATAATCATTAGTCAGTCATATTGGTTTGTTTGATGCAGGAAGCACGATGCACAGTTTGAGTAACATTGAAGTAGGTATATACTCGTTTTACATTTTTTCTGTTCTTCCGTGTTATTTATTATCTTTGTGTAACTCTTTTTATTGTGATTCCTGTAATTTTGTACGTTGGTTTCTTTTGTGTGTGCATTATTTCATTTTGATCTTCTGTCCTTCCATAAGTGCTATCTGTTTGTTTGAATCAATAAAAATTCTATCTATCTATCCAAATATTATTACTAGGTACGGTCACGTTCATACAGTCATGTCACGTGCACCTATACTTTAAATTAACTTATTTTCCAAAAGCATTTGTAATATAATAATATCATTTGAAGTAAACTATAACACACAAAAAATAAGAATAACAAGCATTTAGGAAAAAAGTTATTTGAAAGTATAAAAACACGTGATATGACTGCACTTATAAACTTGACTGTACTTATATTATGTGCATTAATGAAATTCATTTACGTTTCAGTTGACGAAGTGTAAATCTGAGTTACATTATTTCAAGTTTTTATTTATAATTCTCTATTTTTGGTTCCAGTTCTATTCTCTTCCATCAAAAGCAGTTTGTTTTGTCTTAACACTGTCTACATTACATAATTATATGATTTCCTTATTTTTTCTACTAAAGAATAAGTTGTTCGTCCTATTCTAATATTTCATGGGACTACTTACTCCTAAAGCACTAATTATACGGTGACCCTTATAAGCCCGTCCATAGTTCACGGCAGGACAAGTAGTCTGGCCACTGGGTGTCTCAAGGACCCTTGGCAAAGAGCCAAATGTGCTTAGTACACCGCACCGCACAAGAATTATAACCATTTTGTATGGAACGGCTAGGAAATAGCAACGTAGTTGGGTCGGTTGTACATGGCTTGTTCGCTGAATCAGCTTCGTTGGATGTGTAGCACCCGTGGGTTGCATTCATATTCCAAAATTTTTATTATTAAAAGTTTTTATACATTAAAAGTATTATTTAGTTATTAGCTGCGCTAGCTGAGAAGACAAAGAGGGAATTTCTTATTGACCTAGCAAAATTGACTTGACAGACCAATTAATTTACGTTTTGGATGATTTTCAGTTGAAAATCTTTGGAGCCAAGAAATTTGATCTTAATCTGTTTTAAACAAGTTCTGTTATCATTGATAGACTACTCTTGTTTTAAGTACCCGTATAGGATTTAGTAGGAATTACATTACCCCTTTTCATTATTTTTCTTTCAGTATTTCGTCCCTAAATTCACAAGAGATGCACTATTATGCATAATAATCGTAATATTTCGTGCAGAAGGTAAAGAAATAAACAGAGATACGTAATCATTCTATGGACCATTTATAATACTTTTTAATACCTAATTACAGTGTAATTACTTGGAACCGACGGTTTTTCATACCGCACGGCAAACCCTGCATTACAAATGAATACCGCAATGATAAATAGCTCGCAATATTGTCACGTTTAGAAGAAATTTCTCCAAAATTATTAATAACGCGCTTTTCTCCGCCAGCTGACCTACTTCCCCTGGCTAACAAATATTTATGGAGGGGCATTATTACCGCTCGCGTGTACGCAGCGTTTATCTGTGGAAGTATTGTCGAGTTGAGGCCAGGTATTGCTATATTCGACTTCATTATTAATCATAATCATCTCGTAAGATAAAGATCATAGTGGATAGGCCACCCGGTAATGATTGAGGAAAACCGATTAAACGCGTTGTGTCAAGATTTTAAAATTCATTGTATTAATCACTGTGACAAGACTTGCACACATTACATTTTAATGTCAAAATGCTGTGAGTAACTAATTACTCCAATAGGATAAAGCTTTAGACATGAAAAGAATAAGTTTTGACATTTTTAATGGCCCCGGCATTTTTAAATACTACTTGTACCTGCTTGGAATATACATTATAGGATAAACAATAGACGTAGACAGTTCTCACTAGATCAATATAGTTAATTAATAAGGTCTGTTCACTCTAATTTAAGCTAGGTCTGAACCATAAGTCAACAGGGGGCCGAGTACGTTGCTAAAAAAAATTACATACCTACGTCTGAAATTAAATGCACGATACTAGCGGTTACCCGGAGATAAAGAATTTAATATCGCCATACTGCGGCGCGATGCGGCAAGCCTTCTGCTTGTAACAATTTATTATTGTGCCAGAACCATTGAAGAATTACGTACAAGTACTTGAGAAGACACCTCGAATACAATCTAAGCGCCAACATGGCGGCAGCGAGAGACGGGTGGAAGGCGCGGCGAGAAGAAAAACAAAAGACAAACGACATAGAAGTTGGAGATCGCGACCTCCAATTACTATGAGTGCAGTTCGCGAGTGTCGTTTCTATGTACACTATTATAATAATAGTGTAATGGGCAGAATGCTCTGTTGCGGTCCACGCAGGTGCACAGAATATAAGACTTTACGTCTCAGACAGACAGACGCTTTTTGTATTTAGAATAATGCATGAAACTGCTGTCTTCCCTTTGTGCTTCGTTGTATATCGTGGGTTTGTAATGGCCTATATTCTCACCTGATGAAAAGCGACTATAAGCCAAATGTACTGTAAGATACCATACCTTTACAGTATAAATGAGATGATTTACGGTCACGCAGAAGATAATTCAGAATTATTCCAGGGCTAAGTGGCGCTGCCATTCGTTAAGAAATAATTACTCGCGGAACAAGCATCTTCTAAACTAAACGGTCTCAAACAATTTTGGAAAATAATCTTAATTTTTGGATAACCGTTTCCGAGTCTACAAATCGAACCAAACTAAAATACTCGTAACTAGATGCTCTACGGTTAATGTCACTGTAGGCGGTTAGCCATACTCGGCTGACCGTCCGGCTGGCCGCAGAAAGCGGTTGCAGTAGCGGTTAACCGCGCGACGCGTAGTAGCCATCAGCCGCTACTATGTAAGTAGCGACAGGCTCGAGAAGCTGTCAAACGCGACATAGTGACATTAGAGCCATAGCAGTTCTGTCAATATGTCGCGTTTGACAGCTTCTCGAGCCTGTCGCTACTTACATAGTAGGTCTACTGACGCACCAGAGCATCCGCAGCGGTTGGGTTGCAGCGGCATCACAGTGCGTATGAAAACTACTTTTTTAAACATATTTTTGATTGCGGTTAACCGCGTGGCTTTCCGTCTGTCGGCTAGCCGAATAGTGCGTATAGACTATTTATTAATCTGTGGTAGAGAGCCTAATTATGTCGAACTATATCGTAATTAACATCAAAAGCAGCGCGTTTTTGTAGCACCCACACCGTTGCTTGCTCATATTTCCACTGTTTTTAAACACGAGGAAACATGTCACTCATGCTCACGAAGATTTATAATTCCATCGTCGCTGCTTTAAAATTCAATTACAGGCTGTCGGCTCGCCTTGATGTGTAAAATTGAGTCGTCCGTTCCATGACAAGAAATAAATTATTTACTCCCTTCTGTCATTCGCAGCCTCGTCAATATTGCAGACGAAGTCCTGGTGATAATTGGAAACTGATCGGAAAAATGAATAAATGTATGAGAAAAATTGTTGTTATTTGTTTTTATTATCTTTGTATGTATATTTTGTTTAAATTAAGAATCTGATCAACTTTTCCAAAGAAACTATACCCAGAAACAAAAACAAAATAATTGACTTCTGCATACAAACTGTTAATTATTTATTTTTTTGTTTCCGAGAAAATGTCTATGTATTTTGCTAAGCTGACTTTTGGTAATTTGACCTTACACTCTTTATATGTATATGCATCTTTCAATTTTATTATGCTTCTTTTTTCTCTTATTAGTATTAAGGTAAGAAAAGAATCTCTGTGGTCTGTTTCACAATACTTTATAATACGAGTATAAGCATTTGACACATTTTGTTATTTTTTGTTACAACATTACTTACTGTCAATTATTTTAATATTTGCAAGTAATAGTCTAAACAAGAAAAGTCTATTTTAGTTTATTTTATTTCTTATATTTATTTACAAAACATTTAATTTTACCCCTCACTTTAAATTATGTCCATCACTAAGCATTGAATAGAGCGTATATTTGAATTATGCATTTGAAATTCGAACACACGTTATAAAATGGAGGATTTAGACTGAAACCATTACATTGCAGACTTCATTTGTTTAGCATCAAATTTACCACTGCGAAACCGCATTTAATCAAGTTTGTTTTTCAATCGAATGGACTCAATTGAGACCACGTTCTAAACATTCGGACCACAGTAATGTCGAATAATTGATGTGTCGGTCAAATGTCCGTTGGTCGACGGTTTGTCGACCAACGGTTACAATTTCTTTAAATTCATTTTTTTTACATTTGAACTATAAATATATTAAAAGGTTATAATAAATAATGTTGGTTTTTGCTCGGTATCGATCGTTAATGATTTTATAGGAACACATTTAAGTTAAATTATAGCCACCAAGTGATAAAAACTCTCACATCACATTATGAAAATTCCTGGTTCGAATCCCGATGGAGACAAAAAAATGTGACAGATTGGGTAGGACATGGTGGGTTGACTCACCTGATTCTCTAAAAAAAAAAGGTGATTTCGTGCTTCGGAAGGCACGTACAGTCGTTGGTGCCGGCTACTATCTACGGATGTAGTTGTTACATACGAGCCATGCCAGAAGTCTAAAGTCGTTCAATTATTCTGATACTAGGGTTTTTGGGGTAGGTTAACCTCGAACCACATAAGTAAAGCAAACAGTATAGTAGGTATTACACTTCACTTTTACTAGTATACTAGTACTTTACTTTATAGTAGGTATTCCATTTCACTTTTACTTTGCCTCCATTCTGACGGTGCACTCGCACTTATTACGGGCACTAACAGAATATCAGCGCTGTGATGCTACTAGCGCCGCAGCATTCATGCTGAGTTAGGGCCTATTTAGGGGTGCGGTACATATTGTAACCTGTTATTATTGTAAAAACTGTATTATTTCGTTGTGTTTGTACTAATACTCTTGAATAAACGTTTCATCTATCTATCTATCTATTCTTCTATTCTGCTCTCACCTAGGCTTTCCACGTAGTACGGCCCTAATTAGCTTGTCCAATCCACCTAGTACGAGTCCATTAAACCTCATGCTCACAGTAGCGAGAAAATTTCACGCACAAGCGATCGCTAATGATTTTATTGGAGCACATTCGGGCTAAATTGGATCCGTTTATTTTTACAGGCCCCTGTAATAGAGTTGGATTTTTTTTACTGCTCAGTAGAGGTAAAATATGGAAACGATGGGGAGAAAATACGGAAAAATTTGCTCAACAGATGCGTTCTATGTGAAGATATAACATCATACTGCTTTTGTAGGTCGGTATTAAAAGTGAAAATGGTTTCAGAAAGGGGCAAGTACGTACAGAATTTCATAAGGTTCAATTTAGTGTGCTGTAATGTACTGTTATTGAAATAATGCTTATGTTTTCCTTCTCAGAATTTATAGGCAATATTCGACCATAACCGTGTCGCAAATAATAAACAAAGGCGGTACAATTTTGTTAGTCATGTAGTATAGAGAGCTGGAATATGCATTATAAAGTCATCAAAATACATTTAGCTGGACTTATTTTTGTCAAACCGTGATTTCTTGTATATTTTTGAGCTATCTGAGTATCTACTTTTTTAGGATTTCGCACTTCAGAAGAAGAATATCTTGGAGAGACGAAGTAAGCAACGAGGCAGTGTTACATCGAATGCGTAATAAAGTAGAGGTGTTGCAAACAGTAAAGACGAGGAAATTGGAATATCAAAAGTACGAGCTGTTACAGTTGATAATTCAGGGCAAGATACAAGGCAAACGAAACGTAGAGAAAAACATCTTAGCTGAAATATATACGCCTCGGAGCTGCTGTGTCTAAGATCCCAATCGCCTTATTGATCGCCGACTTTCGTTAGAAGATGACTACCTTTGAAGAGAACTTGAAGATGAAGAGGCACTAGAAGACTTCTATAAACAAACAGAACCCTTAGAACCCTCGCGTGTCTGTCCGATCTGTCCATCTCGTTAACACCTCATAATGTCCCCACCGAAGGCCTCGAACCTACCCAAATCAGGGTGAATAGGCCTTGGTCGATGACACTGGCCAAGTGCGGGTTGGTATCACAGTTTGTCAGTCACTGTCTATCACAGCCAATTTCTTTCGAAACAATCATTTTGTTATCAATCATCAAATTAATATATGGAGTGTCCGTGACGACTAAGCGAATACTGAATTAAAATTGCTATTTTGTTTGAGAGTCTCGAAAAGGGGATCTCGAATAAGCAAGCTGAAGCGCGCTGAAGTGGAAATGGGCCGGTCACATTCGTCGCAGAACCGATAATCGCTGGAGTAAGCGGGTTCTGCGGTGGAGACAACGTTTAGGAAAACGAATTGTAGGACGCCCCCCGGCTAGATGGAGTGAAGATCTGCGGAAAGTGGCTGGCAGCAGGTGGGTGCGTGCGGCTAAAGTGAGAAGTAAGTACATAAAAGAATTATTATTTCTTTCCATTTCCCATGTTTGCGGATTGAAAAAATATTTTAGATAAATCGTTTCCAAAATTAACAAGTTTTAAAAATATGCGACCCACTGTCGTATATACTCGTAGAAGTGTATAGTGATACACTATCAAATTAAGCTTGTTGCTCAATGAATATGAAATTCAGGTAACCTTACCTGCAGAATAATGTCAGAGATCAACCTATACTAGCCTGGTAGCTAAGTACGTCGTCATTAGGGTAAAGTGGACGTATAATGCGACGGGACTGTACTCAGAGCCGCATGTGGCGAAGTACTTATCTGCCATTCAGGACGAACTTACTACATACTGACGCATGCTGGAAACTGTTAGGTGGGAGATTTTACTATAACCATAACACAGTCTGTTTTGGTACCAGGAAATCTTGTTTGACGGCCTCGTAGCCTTGTTGATAGTACCTGCCGTGAATATTAGTTTTGGGTGGGATTCTGGTGATGAACACTTGTATGTTGTATATTTATATATGTATGTATATCAGCGAACTGACACTCATAATTGGTTTGTATAGAAAACCCGCACTCGATTGCGAAGAGATTTGGAGTATGAACCCTTATTTGAATCATCATCAACTTATAAGGCTGGCTGTATCTGCCTTAACTTACTACTTATTACCATAAATAAATAAATATATAAGTGTAGGTTCTAATCTCTCAACGTTGACGTAAATAAGCGGAAAAGAAGAGGGACTACAAATTAACAATATTTGTTAATTTGATTATAAAGCCACTTAGATAATGACAAAAGTACTTAAAATATTAAATAGTCCATGTACAAAATCACGATGATATCCGCCTTGCATTTCGTGTGGCAAAAGAACACACTTGGCCCCTTTCTCTACACCGCCAAGCATCTAAATCCCTCGTAAAATGGCAACACTTTCTGAATTCTAAAACTCCACTTAAAAGATCCTGGCAGTAAAATAAATCAGGTAATCACAGCCTACTTATGCGCCGGCATGAGTTTGACCTGCTCCGAACGACCTATAAAGGTCCGCATAAAATTAATTTTAATAAATTAACCGTTCAGGATACGAATCATTATGCATAAAATTCACATTTCCAGTGTACACAGGATAAATTTAATAAATTTGCGAATATTAAAGCCCCTTGATGTCCGTCAGCGTTTTGAGCGAATTTGAATAAAAATGCTTATCGAGCGATAGGTTTAACCAAATTAAACGATGTATTTGTTTTTTCGTTCGAAATTATTTTTGAAATATTTAATTAGTTTCGGTAGTTGTACCATAGTGTTCTCTGCCCACCCTTCTGGGAAAGAGGCGTGACTGTATGTATGCATGTATGTATATTGATCATTAAATAAATATAAATAAATAAATATGTGGGACATCTCACACACGACCATCTGACCCCAAACTAGGTAGAGCCTGTAATATGGGTGTCAGACAGCTGATATACATACATATATAAATATACAACATCCAGACACAAGGCAAACACAAGTGCTCACACATTGTTTGTTAAGAATGTGTCAGGGCAGCCTATTACATGTTGTCCTGAGTTACTATTGAACTCTGATGTGTCGATTATTTTTATGAAAAAATACTTATAAAATAAATATAAAATGAACCTGGAGTATACGTAAAACTTGAATTTAAATCTTACACACTAGAAACACATCAGAACCAATCTCACACTTACACTTATAGTTGGGTCTGATGTGTTTCTGTATACTGAGATTATATACCTACAAGTAAACCACAGTTAACCCCCTACTGAACCTCGTTAAAGGGGTTAATATTACCAGGTTCTTTGAGTATCTACAAACAGCGATGCAACATCAATCACTGTTGCGAACTCGCCTGAAATGATGTATGACGTCACTGAGCGCTTTGTTATTTATCTGTATTGTGTTTTGTCACAGGTTTTGTACAGAAGCCATCACCCCTACTTCTACGGAATACGCGCTCTCAAGGTCTGCAAGTCTAGCCGCATGTGCTGCCTACTGCGCCTTAGATTGTTGCTACTGTAATTATTATTAATATCGAGTCCAACCAAAAGAATCCTGGAAAAACACTAGACTAATTTTATGTATAGAAACACATTTTGCGTTTTATTTGCAATATTTCAGACTAGCCCGTAATCTTTTTAAGATAAACTTGTAAACAACTTATAAGATTTACTTAAGTCTAATGTTTTATTACACTAAAGCCGTTTCCAAGAAACTTGATACTTAATAAAGAGGTATTTATATTGCTTTGTAAACTTTATACACAGTTCGTTTTTCCAAATATCAAAGTTTCATTCGTTTCATTTCAAAACGTGTTACCTTTTTGTTTACAGTGCACGTACATTCAAAGTTGCGTATTCGAAATGACTTTTCATTTGTTTTGTTAGATATGTTTCGGCTTCGATGGAAAAATACAAAATTGGCATTGTCACCCACAAAAAGTCCGTTAGGGGAATATTGCGGTAACTTGGCTTACAAACCGCGTGAATAAACAAAAGCTTGTTACATGTTACTGTATAAATACACGCAGAATAAATACATTTTGATATATTGTACGTTTTGCCTTGTTTCCTGATGTATTTTTAGATAACTTTATTTTTATCATTCATTCTATATGATTTTCGTTGTTGGTATATTTTGTTTCCGAATACTGAGCTTCCGATTGGTGCACTAATAAATTGGGATATTTATTGTCAAAATTTAATATACAAGGACTTCAATTAAAGGATTGTCAATATGTAACCCTAAACTTGGATTCACCAAGACAAATACAAAGTTCAAAATTTATTCAAATAGGCTCCCTCAAAACATTTAATGACGTCATATAAGAAGTTAAGAAGCTTTGCTCACAACAAGTGTGGCGAAACTTAACCGACTAGGTAGGTGAAAATCTACGGTGAAAATACCCTATCATGATATAGATGTAAATTACTGTAACAGTTTTGATTTAAATTTAATATATTAAGCCGGAAATATTTCAAATTAACTAAATAAAACTAAGGAAACATAGCAGCTTAATAATACGTGTACCGAAAACCAAAATCGCACTTCACCACTTTTGTTAGGCGGCTATCTTAACCAGTTAGTTTTGTTCCGACGAACATTACAAAACACTGGCTGTAAAAATGGCAACTGAAAAATACTGCCTTTGTTACCATAGAGGGGTATTGGAAGGAATTCTCGTAATATCGCAGTCACACTGGAACTCGGTCCATTAGGCTAATAGCAGCGCAGTGACTCGGCAAAAGGAGATTAGGAACGCTACGCCCGTTCATCCTTTCTTTGCTATTAATTGATAATTGCAGATCGTGAAATATTGGAACCGCAAAAAGCTTTTACAAAGATGGATATTTTTTTTCTTTAGTTGATTTGAAAATTGAATGGCGGGTTTAAAAAAGGGATTAGGTTTTTGCACCTCAGGGTTTAATAGGAAATTTAAAAGAATTAACATAATATTATGAGTTGGTGTATGTTTCTATAGTAATCATGAATAAAATAATACCTAATGTTTAACACCTACCATTATCCATACTTAATAACGTATTGCTGATTTTTCAATTTTCGTAGCAACTAGCAATTCGTTCGAAGCACCGTAGCACTTTTTTGTATTTTTTTTTATTTTTTTATTTTTTTTGCGATTTTGCTTTATTTTCATTTTCTGTCAAGTAAAAGGACGGTGAATAACATATCTGCAACATATAATAACATATCTGCTTTTAAATACTTAAATTAGTTATAGCGGTGTAATAGAGACAAGAGTTTAGGTTATTTTCGTTTTTTCGTAGATCGTAGGATTAAATTTTTTTTGTTTTGCGGTCTTAACGTTATTTATCTAACTTAGTAATTTTTTTACAAATTGGCTGGTAGAGATTTTGATATATTGCATGCTCGTTAAACAAGCGTTAAACATGCCTTGTCTATAACTTTGTAAAACTTCCTTATAGTAGTATGTATACATAATTAAGGACTGGATTATAACAATAGCATTTTACATAGAAATACATTTGTATGCCAAATAGTAGCTTAGCTCCAAAGGCTATTAACAATATTTTTACATTATGTAATCATCTAACTCCATGAATACAGTAAAAACACGAAACATAAATTTGTAATAACTTTAGCCATCAAATAGTCCAGAAAACCAATTATACAAGGTTTGCAGACTGTTAAGACAATTTGATAGCTCTCAATTCGCTTAGACGCACGCGTTTTACATTAAATTTCTCGGAGATAGTAATTTAGGTTAAATCAATTGGAGAATACAAGGCCTGGCAGGCTAGCGTGAGCTTTCAGGCATGACAACATAGTTTAGTCGTGTTATACTCTGTATTTCACGTAATATAAAACACTAGTGTTATTATTACTTAACTCATGATTAACACTAGTGTTTTTATATTCGATCATATATATTTTGTGGTGTACCTATGGATATTCAAACGTGGCCAGTTTTTGCAGCTTTTTGATCGTTTTATCACACTATTATACTAAGCTTACTAGATTGAAAAATACCTTGTATAAATTCTTGATGCAAATATGACAAAAATAAGTGTGCGCTAGTAAGTAGCTTTGAAAAAGTACAAATAATTGAAAATATGCTGCAAATTTCACAGAATTTGCTAGTTTGTTAATGCCATTAATTGTTCGTTCACCAGTTTACAGGTTTATTTTAGTCCTTACTAGCGACCCGCCCCGGCTCCGCACGGGAAAATGGTTATTGTGGGTTATCCTTCAGTATATTATGCATGTATTATACATATAAACCTTCCTCTTGAATCACTCTATCTATTAAAAAAAACCGCATCAAAATCCGTTGCGTAGTTTTAAAGATTTAAGCGTACAAAGGGACATAGGGACATAGGGACATAGGGACATAGGGACATAGGGACATAGGGACATAGGGACGGAGAAAGCGACTTTATTTTATACTATGTAGTGATACATTTTTTATTAAATTGTTTTCAAATGATGACTAAAAACACATTTTTGTAATTGTTCATTTACAAAAACAAATCATTTTATAAAATTCGTGTCTAAAATAACTTTTATTTTTTATTACTGTACGTATTTTAAACTAAAAATGTTTACCTGGAAAATGTTCCAAATACATCGACAGGTAACAATAGAACGACTCGAATAAGCTCTTCTGAAATAAATGGAACCTCCCTTCGAGCAGACAGCGAAAGATTCCAGATATTTGCGCATTACATCATCCCTGAGAGCCTTGTTTGTTGGTATTGGTTTGAATATTGCTAAAATGGCAGACTCACGCTTACAACAATTTATGCTACTCGCCTTCTGAGATTTTGTGATTCATATTGTTTTTTATTTCAACATAATACAAGTATACAACAGACCATATTAATTATTGAGCACTTTTTCTATGTTCACACAAAATCGTTAATTTCTCTAACTTTTATTGTAGTAACTCGCATCTAATTTCATTGTGGAAGTTCCATGGATGGATATGGTAGGGAAAACAAAATGCTTGAAATATATTCCGGCTTTTTGGCAGGGCTTAACTAACTCCACAAACAAAGTTAGCTTCTATCCTGAATTAATGACGCGAGTGTACCGCAGAGGATCTGAATCAGACAAAATTTGGCCATTTTTTAAATGTTAATTTAGACCATTTTTATTCAGCCAGTAATTTTAGCTTATCGTGCTGGTTAGGTTAGGTACCTAGTCAATCAATAATTATCAACCCTGATTTTATTTTTGTTTCTCTGTCTGTTTGTATGGGCTAATCTCCGAAACTGCACAGCTGAAAAACCGTAAATCCCCGTTTAACATCTTAGAATAGAATAGAATATTCTTAGATACTTTTTACTACGGGAAACTGTGCTGTAGCCGCGAGCGGACAGCTAGTATATATACTATCGACAATTTCTGATTTTCATATTATAAATGAGCTCCTAAATAGGTTGTTAAAGCAGAAAATTCGATGAAATAAATTATAATTACGAGTAAATGTATTTTCGTCGCAAAATCTCTCAAATACCTAGTTACGGCAGATTCCGCGAAGTTCGTTATAATCCCCTCGGATGAATAAGTATATCAGAACATGTTTTAATCTATCTATACTAATATTATAAAGAGGAAAGGTTTGATTGTTTGTTTATTTGTCTGTTTGCATCGAATAGGTTCCGAAACTGCTGAACCGATTTCAAAAATCCTTTCACTGTTGAAAAGCTACATGATCCCTGAGTAACATAAACTATATTTTATTTTCAAAAAAATTAGGGATCCTTTCTAAAACTTCAATAATTTAATCCAAGGTGTAAAAAAAATACCTAAAATATTCCTAATTATTGAATAGGCTCCGAAACTACTGTACCGATTTTGGTGAAACTTGGCACAAAGATAGAATAGACTTTGGGAAAGAATATAGGCTACGATTTACCGCGGAAAAATTCCTCATTCCCACGGAAAAAATTGTTAAAGTGGGCGGAGTTGGCACAAAGATAGAATAGAGCGAAAGAATATAGGCTAACTTTTACCTCGGGAAAGTTCCTCATTCCCTAAGAAATAGGAAAATAAAATGTAGTCTATGTTACTCAGAGATCATGTAGCTTCTCAACAGTAAAGGAATTTTGGAAATTGGTTCAGTAGTTTCGGAGCCTATTCGATGCAAACAAATAAACAATCAAACCTTTCCTCTTTATAATATTAGTATAGATCTCGTAAATATTGTAAAATTTATGATACAAAGTCTTTACACTTAGCCCTATTTTCAACATTTTCTAGATTATCCACCGCTCTTCAAGGCATTCGTAATACAATTTCTGGGGCCGTGAAAGTTTAACACCGGGTCGGGGGATAAATTTCCATAATACAGCGAGCAGCGCATACGAATCTGTTATTTCGGGTGCAAATGTAAGGAAAGATCCACTTATTACAACCGTGATTTCTTACTTTTGCTAGAGTAATACAATTTTCAAAAGAATGTCTTGATCAAAATGCAACCTCGAAATGATTTCGTGGTAGTAAATAGCTTTATGACCTGTATGCTTTTAGTCGTGACTTATTTTTTTATGTCCAGCGGGACTGTACTGTATTTACTGGACTGTATATATTGTACAGCCAAGAGCACGTTGATCTGAACACTTTTGGACTTAGCATTGTTTTTATGTAGGTACATTAGATAAGGAACAGAACTATAATGCACAGCCTTCGGCTTACTCGATTATTAAATTAGAAAAAATCTCACAGCCATTTTTGTTCCCAAACAATGGAGAGTAAGTAAGTAAAAACCATTTTTTTACACAAAAAACAACAACATACATAATAACAAAGAAAATATACATTAAAATAAATTTATAATTGTACATAGCACTTATCATCATAATAAACTTACTAGGTAAGTACCTATCTACTTGCTACGAAGCACATTTAACTGTACAACTTAGTACAAGAACTGGAATTAAATTGTGTGCTCAGCGCGAATAAAATAGCAAAAGAAAATGAAGCTAAGATCGTATGAGCTCATTTTCTGAAAGCACTAGGTACAAGCACTAGCTCTAGGCACCAAATGGGCTGAACATCCTGGGACGCATAAGCTAGCCGCTAGATGGAGCCACTCTAGGAAACTGTCGCTGGGTGGAATTTAGGACCTCTCGGCGACAAGTACACTTAGGAACTAAGTAAGGTGACCTATTTGATAGGAATCTCTATATTACTACTGTCAACTACGAAACTGACTAATATAGTAAACTAAAAGAGAATCTCCAATAAAAAGTAAATTCCCTGTTATAGGTACTCCATTGGTTTAGCAAAGCAAAAAAAAAGGTGTTGTATTGGGTATACACTGTTATTCCGGTGTATTCTATTTTTTTTCATTGTTGAACTAAAAGTAATTTAGAAATATAATAATTGTGTACTGTTTTAATTTTAGGATAATGTACGAAAATTATTTAGTCAATAATCAATTTGTCTTATTGCCCTATTCAATTTGAATACGTTTACGAGTAAATTATTATGGTAAGTGCAATTTAGTACCTATAGCTTAAAGCCGAGCTTTGTAGAAATAATATAAGCCTGAATAAACAGAGATATTGTGTGTCGTTAATAAATCCCTAATTAGTACTTATTATCCGAAATGTGAGAACGCAAATAAATTATTTCCCGGAATCACATTTGATAACAACACCTAATTAGTTCAATTTTTCCGACATAAAAACCTGACGTTTTCTTCCAGCTCCATTTCAAAGCAGATCTTGAAAATAATTCGAAGTGAGAAATGTTTATTTTCCAAGAAAATCAACAATTTAAGGAAAAAAAATGATTGAGAGCTGTTTACAACATTCTTTGGACTGATCAAAGGAAGGAATTAAACGTAGAGGAAGAAATATATATTTTTATGGTAATATACTCTTTGAAATCATTCTTTGGTTATCTTTTTTGCAAGAATCTTTTATTGAACAAGGACTTTTTTGACCGTACATGATTTCATATTCACATAAATTTATTTATTTGACTTCAGCCAGTATTATTTTATTCAGCCAGAAGATACTCGTCCTTTAAGACTCTCTTAGGCAAGTAAGCTTGTTTACTTTAGTAACCAGATAATCTTGTTTACTAAAGTAAAGTACGGCTTAAAGAGGAAAAGCGAGAATTAAATGAATTGTGAAACTTCAAACAATATTTATTATTCAAATATAAAATAATGGTATTTGTACCGGTTCTTCTTTAAACAATATTAAAATAATGGTCTTGGTATTTTAAAATTCTAGAACATAATTATATTGCTTTACTTATAAAGATTTACAAAGAGTTTGCTGTATGTATAAATTATGTTGTCATATTTTTTTAATAGATATGTAGATACTTTTAGACACTTTTCCAGTGGTAAATGTGTCTCACATTTGATCAGTTTTTTTTTATAGCAAGGAGCAAATTATTATCTTCTCCTTTGATATTAGTACGTATTATATCATATTAATTTATATTATCATTATGATTCCGTAGGCGTTCACGGAAGATATTAGTTTTTGCTGTTTGTTTTCGGCCCGCAAATAAAATAATATGATCGTAACAGAGCACTGAAATCTAGCCGCGCTCACTTGCCCCCAATAGAGACGTCTTTTTTTTGTTTCCTTAGTAAATTAACAAAACAAAATAAAATATACTTAATTGTACACTAGAAAAAAACAGTACAGTTTAATATTGTAATTAATGTCAAAAGGCCTTTTACTAACCGTTATCTTTGTAGGTGAACTCGGGTCTTACTCCAATAAAGTGAAATTTAACCTAGCGATGCCAGATACATTCGTTATTTGTCATCGCTCGGGGGGTGAACAGAAGCAGCGTTGGTTTTCTATGCTCTGTGATGATACAATATTGCCTTTATGACGGGTGGTGACACCCTGTATACGAGTACGTGTTTATTAAAAAACTTCGCTGAGCGTAAATTGGCACATGTTTTCAGTTCAGTTTATTAAACAAGTTCTAGAGCGACGTTTCAGAAAGTTTGATATGAAATTATTCGCCTTTTGCGAGCGAAACAGTTTTATAATTTGGAAATATTGAGAACGTGATCCGGTTTTCTCCGAAACAGTTCATTTTCATATTGATGTATTATAAGTATACCTCTGTGAGTTTTACTGTAGGTAGATTATATGAAAACGTTATGTGTTAAATAAGTGTAAAATCTATAATTTATATCATATTAGGATTATAAACGCGAAAGTTTGTGAGGATCAGATAGATTTGTGAGATAGATAGATGTATGAACGGATGTTGTTAGTCTTTCACGATAAAACTACTAAATGGATTTTCATGAAACTTTATACCATAACATCATAATTTATAAAGCCTACATTCCCACGGGGAAAACAGAAAGTTAGTTTGAAATAAAAATCTTAACTTAAATAGGAAATGTTATTAACGATGGTTAAGCAATATCTTCTGATCACATCATACTACACTGTATTCTTCACCTATTCAAACGCAAAAGAGTATAATATAGACAGATATATATTTTTTAATATTAGCAAAATCTCTATGGATATGGGCTACCTCGTACGACCAATCGTTAAGAAGATAGCGTAAGATGAAACGAAGTAGCTTAGAAGGGTTAAATGGTTTTCACTCGACTATAGGTACGTAATTGGAAGGTATAAAGGGCTGAAATACTATGTATTATATTTAAAACCCAATGACCTCTCCTTTCCCACAAACTATACCCAAATAGAGGTCAAGTCTAAATGGATTAGATCTGAGCCGCGGTTCGTACCAACCATTTTAATTTGGTCTCTATCTACAAACAAAATGTATGCCGCGGCAATTCACCAATTCGATTGATATAATATAAAGTATATTAAACGTCTTTGAAACCCTTTGAAGAGTTTTATAGCGAGGATATAGTAGTAGATATTGCGTCTTAAGTCATGTTGAAAGGGGTTTTCATTAAAACCCTCCAAGTATTAAACCCGGACTATGGGAAGAGGCGACTTGATGACGTCGTAATTTGATTTTGAATATTGCTCATATTCAAATTACTTTATTTGCTTTAAACACAATACATTTTGGGATTGTTAGTTTTTGTTCAGGTCAAGCGTGTTTAGCTGATATATCATCTGTAGGTATGTCAACTATTATTTCACATACATTTTTTATAAAGGAATAAATTTGTATATATTATTATGTATCGTATTTTAGTTTATGTATTAATAATTGTTTATGTATGTTTATGTTTTATTTACTGTGTATTTAGTACTTAGTAGTGTATCTTTAGTTTTATTATTAATTGCACAATTCTGTACCTACTCAGTTATCTCCTTTTCCACCATCTTGTAGGTTGGCTGGAAGAGATCCATTATCTATAATCTCTAGATAATCTCGCCTTTGTATACAAGCTATAAGTATGAAATGTATGTTTGTTTTGTGCAATAAAGAATATAATAAAATTACAATTAATTTTTTATCAATTTCTAATAGTAATTACATGCATGTCAAATTATTTTAATATTACATAATTATTATAATGTCAATCTAAGTAACAAATTAATTTATTAAACTACAATATTATTTGTTGAGTTAGCTGAAAGTCAAGTACAGTTTTATTATGTAGAAAAGTAAAATTTTTATTCAAAATATATTTTAACATAAGCTGGTCTCGAAAGGCTCAGGCTCAGTAGGTATTTGCGTCTTTTTCTGCAGCTTACAAAGAAAGCGACGACTGCAGAATGATATAATTAACTCCCTCAGCCCTCACTTCCACAGGCTCTTTACCCGCTTATCCTTTGCTTTGAGCGGCCGTGGAGTGACGTCATTAGAGTTGTCATTCCATGCGCTTTGCATTGACTTCCTAACCAAAAAAAATCTAATTCTATGTTAGTAACATGGGCGCTATGTAAAACCATATTATTATTTTATATAAAATGTTCGCAGCAAATGAAATGAATATAGCAGGGTACGTGAGGGGTGCGGTTTATTTCGTATAAAAACAGATAATCTACTTTCAAAAGACATAACTTTTTTTCATATAACTTTCATTTGGGATAACGTTTACTAGCTATAATTTTAATTCATATAAGGTTTATTTGGTATAAACTATATATATACCAAATGAACCGCACCCGGTTTACATAGAACTAAATTTCTAGGGCAGGTTGTTAAGATTACCTACTCGATGCATCGAATTCGCAGATACTCAAAAAACAGAGTTCAAAGAATTTATTTTTTAACTTTTGGATGTTACATCACTTAGTTAAGTCATTTAAATTATCTTTTCTGGTGAGTTCGATCTTTCGGTTCGATCGATCTTTTAAACATATTTTTACAATTATTATGATAATAATTACTAATAACAATGTTTTGTAAAGTACGATTGAAAAAGACTGTCACCCAAGCAACTACTCCCATGGATGTTTATCCTCTAAGTAATCTGTTATTTTATAATAGGCTTTCTTAATCAATGTCTCCTTAACAATAATTTTGAATTTCTCTAGTGTTAAATTTTGTATATCAGTTGGGACCCTATTGTAAAAGCGTATACAGTTGGCCTTGAAAGAATATTATGTACTATCGAATTAGTATACTGTGTTTGGCAGATAACAGATGCATGCTGTACATCTCCAACTCATAATTATCTTAACGGCTCACTGGTCGTTATAGACAAACACAGTCTTGTTGATATCTACACTTGCTTTCCGCCGCGGCTGCGCCCGCGTTAACGTTTTTCCCGTGGTAATGAGGCATTTTCCCTCGGTAAAAAGTAGCCTATGTTACTCAAGGTGAATGTTTCTAAATGGTGAAAGAATTTTTGAAGTCGGCATAGTAGTTTTCGTAACAAACATACACAGACACATACACATACTCACACACACACCCCCATACAAATCTTTCCTCTTTATAATATTACTAACGACCCGCCCCGGCTCCGCACGGGAAAATGGTTATTGTGGGTTATCCTTAAGTAGGTATATTATGCATGTATTATACATATAAACCTTCCTCTTGAATCACTTTATCTATTAAAAAAACCGCATCAAAATCCGTTGCATAGATTCAAAGATTTAAGCATACATAGGGACAGAGAAAGGGACTTTGTTTTATACTATGTCGTTATAATGTGATCAATACTCGTATATTCAGTATCTACAATAAAATGTATGCCTACATATTATGAAGCTTGGAATACCTGTTTATTTTTTATCATAATGTTGACCTTTTTATCTGTAAATTATAAAAGTGATTTAGAAGTTACATAATAATAAGGTACGGGCGCCAAAGATGGCCCACTTAAATTTTTAGATATTTTGTTTCCCAAATAAATATATTATAATTTCCATTATGTTTTTTCTTTAATTTACTTAACTGCAAGATTTTACAAGGATTTGTCCTTGTATATTTATTTGGGAAACAAAATATCTAAAAATTTAAGTGGGCCATGTTTGGCGCCCGTACCTTAGTTTAGCATAAAAAAACACATTACTATTTTTATTTAAAAAACGGTACATATAAATTGACGTAGATTTTTACTTTTCCAAATTTAAATTCGAACGAGCCCCGCGGCTTCAACATGAAAGGATCTGCTTTTGTCAAGCGATTTCAAAATGGCGTCATTAGAGCGAGAACGCGCTATGAAAATGACTAATTGCGTCTTCGCTACGTCTCTATAATTACACCACTGCCACGTGGCGCTAATGTGATGAATTATATTCTATAATAGCGTCGCTTTACTATGGCAGTATAATAAGCGTAATCTTTAAAGGAAGAACAGACTGATTCATGTATAAAAGCCTAGTAAAGTAGGCAGCACATGCGGCTGGACATATTTATGAAACTTGAGAGCGCCGTTATTCTGTAGCAGTATAAAACGAATTTCGCAGTGCCAGTGTCCAGTCGCATGTGCTGGCTACTGTACCAATTCCTACACCGACGTCAAAAATAATATAACCTTTTGAACAGATTATATAATAGTTCTAGAATTTATGGATTTAACGGTTTTTCAGACAGCAGTAAAGAGAATAGAATAAGCGAATAGAATACCACCGGAAAACTTCTCATCCCCAAAGGAAAAATTGTTAAAGCGAGCGGAGTTGGCACAAAGATAGAATAGACCTTGCGGAGGCTAACTTTTACCGCCGGAAAATACCTCATTCCCATGCAAAAAACTATTACTCGTAACGCGGGCGGAGCCGGGGCGGGAAGCTAGTAATATATAAAATGAAGCAGAATTTTCAATCAAAATATTACTTATAAATGTAATGTGTGTGTTTGTATGTTATTGTCAAACTCTCGGCACAAAATATATTGTTATGTAAGTATCTTTGTCAGTTGACAATAGGCTCAATTCCAGCGTGGCCAAGGATGTTATAAGTACTGTACTACCGTACAACAGTACTTATCACTGCCGCTAAAATCTCAAATTAAAGTTGTTGGTCTCTTTCATTCTTATGGGAATCGAAAAGGATAGGATCTCCCATCATCACTATCCACCACCATCTCCCATACATCTGTATCAATTTAATTTTGAATGAATGATATCTAAAATAAGCAGCGCAGCTGTCAATTTAAGTGGGATGTTTTCGCATGCCTGCTACACTAGTGCGAACTACGCGTAAAATCGATGTTTGACGTCTCTTAGTTTAAATTGAGAAGAACCGTCTCTTTACGTTCCAGCAGTTTGTTTAGTTCCTTCCCTGCAATTGGGGAGTTGGTTTTTGTTACTATAATAATTGGAAGCAACACATTTCGGGATGAACACCCATTAATGTTTTCCCCTAATTCCGGGAAACGGGTGGCTGTTAACGAAATTAAAATTAAGTTGGCTTTGTTGGAGTTGCCTCTGGAACATTATTAAAGCCAAACAATGAACAGGGGATCGTAGTTTTAATAAAATGCCTGCTAGTTGGCTATGCCACAAATTATTTTGTTTTTAATTTAAAGACAGTAAGTTTAACAGATAGCCTGGCAGAAATTGATACCTTGACTTTGAGGCCACCCATTCATAGGTAGGTATAATATTATTATACCTCCTATACTTTTATTATCTCTAATTTTATTTATGACATTATCTCAAAATATATTCTATTTTATTTCTTAATGAATAAATATTATAAGTATTATAAATAATACACACCTACCTACAGTATTTACCTTACATTGTCACTTCATATTCTATACTTTAACAGCCCATAATAATGTCCCTACCAATGGGCTCGAGATTACTCTAAATCAGTCTATATCCGTAGTTAATTTTGTACTAACCTCATAAAAATATGTGCTCGGAAACATAATCCTAAATATTTTAGGTATTTTTTTTACACCTTGAGTGAGTTACATTCTTTCCCTTTTATAATATTAGTATAATAAAACGGCTGCATCTAATATTTAGCAAGAAAATTCTTCGCGGTCAGTAAGTTATTTAATGAAAAGATGGAGTTCAGAAATACATCCAGCGTTTGATTGTTTAATATGAAACTCAACCTAGGAATAGCTAGAATAACTTCTGAAATAGATAAGGGCTTCGCAACCAGAGTTGGGCTGTCGGTTCCATAGTTAACACTTCAAAATTCCACCTGAACGGAACATTTTCAACTGAAACTATGCGCTCCTCTGTACCAGACAGAGTTTCTGATGAGGCTGTAAGCATAGTTGGCTTAAGCAAACTATTGCTGTAAGCTTTTGTTATAATTCCATTTACAGCTTGTTGTGGCTAGTTAGATAAGTAGCTAATAAATACAATAACTATAACTAGAATTTATAATAATGTTCGCTTGACAGTATTTTATGCATTTTCCATTCTTCTTTTTTTTTTAAATGACCAATGCTTGTGTCGAAAAAGTACGACAAATCAAGCTTCACCGGACTTGCGGGGGAGCGGATGGCTCTACTTAAAAGTAGTCATGTACCAACGCGGCTCTAGGGAGCCTCGAACCTAGGCCTAGCGCGTTGATAAGGAAAGGAGACGACGCCTGAGCAAAGATTACTAACTGAGGGGCTCCGTCTCTGATTATTAGTTTTGATTTTGCAGGCAGGTCGGGCATTGTTACCTGAAGGGTAATTGTTACCTGAAGGGAGCATTTTTTCTTATCTTATGTATGTAATTTATGACATTGCATGGCTGTATGGAAAAACATGCTTTAAGAAATAAGGCCGCCTTTTACTTAACGATGTGTTTCGTGTAACTCTAACTGTACATATAATTAAGTTTAACATTTTGTATTGTTTAGTTATACATTATATAGGTATTCGTATTTTATTATTACTAACGACGCAAGCGCAGGTAAATTCAAATAAAAATCTGTTTACCGGAGGATTTGGGAAAAAAATAAAAAATCGTGTCATTTTCTTATCACATTCTTGATATTATGCCTAATACCTTATACCCATTTTCAAGCTTCGCTATCTTCAATAAATAAATCGATTTCTAATGGTCAGAATAGTCAAACTTATAAACCCACGTAAAGAAAAATATAATTAAAAAGAAGCAATATATTTTATTTTGAAAATTAAGTTAATTATATAAAAAGTTTTCTATTATTATAATTTGATTCCATAGATTATCTAATAAATTACAACTTAATAGAGTATTAAAAGAATCTGTAATAAAATAAACGCAAAAACATTTCGAAATTGCGTTTGATATTCGTTAATACTACAAAACGAGACAATAGTTAAAAATTTAGTCAATTTACAAAATGCGCCGTGTATTTCGGCATCTATTCAAATAAGGACTCTATATATCAACGTAAGTGCAATTGAACGGCATTCATTGCCTTGAAAATACTATAAATCCTCTTTAAGTGTATTCGCACTTGTTCAGCTTGCGACAATGGATTCTAAACATTTTTAAAAATATTTACAAATATTCAAAGAGATATGAATATTTGAAATTATTATTATCATAGAAAATTGCATTGTTTTGACATTGGAAATGTCTTTTCGCCCCGATTTTACGAAAAAGTGCGATTTTCATATATCTCGGCGAGTTGTGATGATAATTATGATATTGAAAAAAATACTCAAAAGACGTATTCACGAGATCTGTAAGGTGCAAATTATAATTATTTGAAAAAGTTAAAAACAGTTTTGGCATCAAAAATATTTTTCTTTGGCGCTCAATATTTGCAACGAAGAATGACACTAAAAATTTGAAAAAAAATTCAGTGGAAAATTTAGTTAGCTACAATAATTTAGGATCATTGGGTAAAGAGTTTGCCCTGTAGATTAACCTTTGTGAAATTCACATTACAGGTTCATTTCCAATGTGATCAATAGTCGCGGGAGGTACTAAATCTGTGATTTTTTTGCAGTATTGCTATAGGTATTTATAGCTTAAATGGCTCATACGGAATGCCCAAATAATTTTGAATATAATTTTTTTTTATTGAAAATAAGATTGACTCGGAATTTGTCAAATATTGATGCGATTTAGTAACGAAAAAATAACAGGCATACCTAATTGCGTAATAAGTAAATTTTTGAATAAATGATGACAAGAACAAAGAAAACACATTAATACTTTAAATATTGAGTCTTTTAGCGAAAATTCGTCACAAAAAGAAAGCTGAAAAAAGAAAGCTTTCAAAATTAAACTCCCCTTTAGATTTCCCGTGAGCCTATGAATAAATTATCAGCTAGAACTAAGGAGTAAGAACGCTCTTATAGATATACGTAAAATAGGAAGACATGACCTACATAGTTTATTTATTTAACTTGCATTACTAATATTATAAAAAGGAAAGAGGGGGTTGATTTGATTGTTTATTTGCATTAGCTAGACTCCATAAGTACTTGTGACCACCACCGTATTGATTTTACCGTACTGATTTTAATGAATCTTAGTACAAAAATAGAATAGACCTTGGAAAAAGATATAGGCCCATACCTTTCGCCGCGGAAATAATCCTCATGCCTACGGGAAAACTGTTAACGTGGGCGGAGCCGGGGCGGAAAGCTATTAATAAATAAATGTGAGCCAGCGTATTATCGTGCTTCATACAAAAAATATAAAATAATACCAATCACAACAGGACTTGGCAATAGTTTAAATAATATGTCCAGACTCGAGCCGAAATCAAAAATATCGTAACAAACGGATTTCGGTTGCTCAGACCAAAAAATAAATAGGTAGGTATATTACTTTTTAAAGAGTGGAAATAATCCACATTTGGTAGAGCTCGAAACCGCGATTCTCGAATGAATCAAAGGTTTTGCGTCAGGTTGAAGAAAAACGTCCTATCTACCCTTTCGTTTATCTGTTCACAATCTATTATTATGTCCGCTTGTTACTTACCTTTGAAGAGTTAACTAAGCAAGTTATCGTAAGAATTTTATTAAGTTTTAATTGAAAAGACCGGTAAATTTGCAAAATATTCCTACAATTTTTGCAAAGTTGTTTTTATAACAAGTACGAATTTTATTACGTGAAAATGTATTTACAATTAAACATGAATATTGGATAAATTATGCCACAATGACGCGTAACAATAAGTCAATAGGTGACCTTTATTGCTAAATTTGCTGTTTCAATCTTATTACAGCTTAGAGGTTTCATTGTTCAGTAGAGAGGTGGACACGTTAACTTTTTTCTCAAGTTTGTCTATGGGAGTTAATATGCATCTGTCATATACAAGGCGATCACAATTTGAGAAGCAAGTTGTATATAACCTCCCATACTGTCCCACTTTCCCCCTTTTCCCGCTCCTGTGTGTTCCGAGTTTGAATTATAACTCGGCGAGTCAGTAAAGCCAGTTAACAGCTCATATATGTCCCCACCGAGGGGCTCGAGCCTACCCTGATACCAGGGTGAATAGGCCTTAGTCGACCACGCTGGCCCAGTGCGGGTTGGTCAACTTCACACAAAAGCTTTGAATTTCTTCGCAGGCGTGTGCAGGTTTCCTCACGATGTTTTCCTTCACCGTAAGAGCGTCGAATAAACGTACATATGAATTCGAAAATCGAAAACATATTGGTACGTGCTGTGGTTTGAACCCGCGACCTTCGGAATAGAAGTCAACGGGCCTAGCCACTTGGCCACCGACGCAGTAAAGCCAGTACACGCCAGTAATTATATTCGCCCGGCGCGGGCGTGTGAAGCAAGAATTATACGGCAAAGTTATCACGACGCTTATTCAGTAGGTTTACCTTTGGACCTCGCATGGTTTGTTTTGCGGTGGTGTAGAAGGATTTCTCTGAATCCCGTTTTAATCTGTATTTGTACTAGAATCTAGTAAATTTGAGACAAATTTGTTAAGTATCTGTTTAGTGACATAAACAATATTTACCAATTAAATAGTGTGTACAGACTTGTCTTACTATCTATTTATTTACTCAACTAGTCTGATTTGGTCGACTTCAATCAATAATAACAGACGAACAGATTGTTTTATCATAAAATGTATATTTTGGATATCTCCAAAACTAAAACTTACTGATACGCGGCGGGACTACACATGCTAACCAAACTTTTTTTTAACTAAAATAACACTACGTAATTCCGAAGTAAGTAAAGTACAACAGTTTTTAATGGAATTCATGGAAAGGTCGTAAAATATTTTCAGCCACAAAATTTCATACACAGAGCGCTCTGAAAATCTGGAAAAGTAAAAAGCCCCGGATTTCCGGGACGTATTAAATTCCTGAATACTTGGGAATGGAAAACGGAATAATGTTGTGGTTGCAACCGCATTAGATGGGGTCGTTACGAGCCTCTTAAAGCTGGAGGAATGCATTAGCCCGTTGTTTAAATAGACATTATATTTTAGTGGCATTTTTGTTGTGATTCTGATGTATAAAAAAACACTAAAAGAATTATGCATTTAGTTCAGGTCTTAAAGTATAAATAAAAAAAATGTCTAAGGGTTAGGTATATAGGATTCACTTTCGCCGACTGACTTTATAATTATCATAGTAGAATGTGTGCTACGTATTGCTACGCCGTAGCAAAGACGTAGCAGACAGCTACGAACGCGCTTTGCTACAACAACGAGACGTTTTCATCAAGAGTACGAGTACCATCGAAATATTTTTTTTTATTGATTTCGTTCACAGTACCTAACCTGTATGTCCTACACCGAAGGGCTAGAGCTTACCCTGGAATTAGCATGAATAAGCTTTAGTCGACCACTCTGCCCAAGTGCGGATTATTCAATTACACACACAACATTTTAATTACTTCGCAGGTGTGTCAGGTTTCTTCACGATGTTTTCCCTCACCGTAAGACTCAATTCACACCGGGACGGCAGCGACGCGGCGAGCACTTTCAGTGTGAAATAATTTTAAACTTTATTTACATATTAAAAAGACTAGTATAGCTTGAAGCCTCGACAAGTCGCGCGGCTACCAGCGGCGCCGCGCATCCGTCGGCGGTTTCAAGCAATACTAGTCTTTTTAGTACATGGATAAAGTTTAAAATTATTTCACACTGAAAGTGCTCGCCGCGTCGCTGCCGTCCCGGTGTGAATTGAGCCTAAGAGCGTCGATCTACCGTACATATGAACCTTTATTCGGTTTACGACAGATTCTGTTGACGACTGATATCAAAAACACATTGGTACGTGCCGAGGGTTGAACCCGCGAACTTCTGAATGGAAGTCAACGGCCCAAGCCACTTGGCCACCGACACTCTCTTGATATTTTAAAGACAAGTATCAAACAAAGGCCTACAACTCAGATAACAAGTAGACTGGCTAACTACGTTGTGCATCATCATTAAATACTCGTAAAGATGGAAGTCAAGGAGTTTATACTCTGATGATACCATCTGGCTTCTTATTATTTTCCTTTACGAGTTCTCTTGCACCCCTTTATGAAACGAACTTGAAGAAAGTTACTTCAAAAGAGTCATACAACCGTTTTATTATTTCATATAGAAGATAATATAAGTATATTATTTTTATGCCTTTAAAACACACTTATTATTCAGTACATTACTTTTAGTAGGTAAGTAAATAAATAAACACAAGTAAACATGTTATAACTTGTATTTCTGTTTTATCGTACTTTGAGACAAAAAAAGATAATTAAAAAAATATATAAAACCGCCTTCAACGTCCTAACCTACACTAAAAAGTTACAAATAAAATATAAATCTAGCTGAAAGCATAGCAATTTAATATGGCTATTAATATTCCTTATTTACATAAATTGTAACATCATATAAACATGTGTAGAAATTGTTATACTCTTCACCTTGGAGTCGGTGCCAGTTGAGGCTAGCTATTTAATCGGAACAAAGTTCAGATCGTTGATTATAAAAAATTTAAAGAACGCGGTCAGAGTACTAGGTACTGAGCCCACTTTAGATGACTGCTAGCAGTAGAAGTCTTTTGGTCGAAATGATGGGGATTAGCTGGCACCGACTCCAAGATAAAGTGTATAACAATTTCTACACATGTTTATATGATGTTACAATTTATGTAAATAAGGAATATTAATAGCCATATTAAATTGCTATGCTTTCAGCTAGATTTATATTTTATTTGTAACTTTTTAGTGTAGGTTAGGACGTTGAAGGCGGTTTTATATATTTTTTTAATTATCTTTTTATTTTACCCTTTTTAGTGGAAATTTACCATGGCAGGTTAGGTACTCACAAAACTTTAATTTGTTTTGTTTGTTTAGTACATAAATGCAGATTTTCTCACTATGTTTCCTTGACAGTATTAAGTTTGATTTTTAAATTCTAAATCATTGCTATACTTGATTGGACTTTAACCTAAGTTTTCCGAATGGCGAACATCTGACCAAACCACTACGATACCGACGACGACGCTCGCCCGTTGAGTCCACGGAAAAATTCTTAAGTTGTTATCTTCACTTGGGGTTTTCAAATCTTTAATCTATGACTAGTTTACAGAATATATGAACCAAAACCGCATATTTCTTGTTATTTCAATTATAACAAAAGCAACGCAATGAGTGTGCTGTTGTTTATTGAAGAGTTTTCATTTTAATCATGAAGGAAGAAAAATTTTTACGCGGGTATTAAGCAACACTTCTGATAGTATACTGCTTAGTTGACGGATCAGGGATCGCAGTTGTTGCTATTGACTACCCCGGTAATAAGGTATGATGGACGCCGCCGCCTTGTGGTTCCCGGCGACTTACCAAAAACAATTGCGCCTCGCTAGCGTAAGGGTTGTGGGATGTGATAATAAACAACCTAACATCCATCCATCCGTCCACTGCGCGTTTGCTTGCTTGCTTATATTTAAATAAAATTGACGAATGTATAGTTCCCGGCGTGTAACCTACAACCACTGTGAACCCCATTTCAATTGCCAAGCAGTGATGGAAACAAACAGCCTGAAACAGTCCCGCTGCTGAACTAAGGTTTCTTCAGGAGGCTTTTGGAAAAATCTTTACGGTTAGAAGGCGGGTTGTCGTTAGTTGTCCATTCTCACAGTAAGACACCCGCCAGAAGAGTTTGGTTGATGCTCATTTAAGCGGCCATAAATAATAACGAATTAAATAAACAATGCAATACAAATACACACAATAAATAATACAAAAAAAAGCTAAATAACACACTTGATTTTATTATGTTACACTCTAACTTTTGTATCGAATGGTAAAAGCTTTCAGGCTTCCCACCAAATTATGAAAAAAAAAAGAACTCTACATTACTGGCACGGTTTTGACTGTATTTTTATTTGTCTATCCTCATGTCTCTCTAGGTAGTTCGCTGCTCTCTAGGAAATAAAAGATATACCTAATATATGTATGGAAAAGCAAAAAGACAAAATACTAAATGCCCAAAGAAGTAAGCAATTCCCAATATTATTGCAAGTTGCAAGTTGATCACCATTGTATATGAGAAGTTCGATAAATAAGTCATGTGATAAAATGTACGAAAATAATCGATAAATATACGTTACGCTTCATATCACATCACATCACTATTTTCAAATTCAGTAACCATTAAGTTTATTGTTTTTTACATGCCAAATAAAGACAAATAAATGTCGTACTTTATTGATATTTTGTTTTTAGTTGGGCATGTCATAACATGAATGTATCTATCTTTTTCTAACGTACCGTATTCAAAGATGTGTGAGAGAGTAAAAAGACAAACCCGTCTCCCGCTTCCCCCTACCCTCCCACCCCTCTGAGCGACCGCATTGGTTTCGATACAAAATAGGCATGATTACTACTCCATATGGGCGGGCGCGTAAAATTTTTTCTTCCTTCATGGTTTTAGTCTTCTACTCCGCCATCAGATATAATCCAAATTTATATGAAACCATTTTGTGTACATCTTCTATCTATAAAACAAAAAAATATTGAAATCGATTGATAAGAAGCCGAGATATTGCCAAAATAATTTACCGATCGGGTATAACGGCATCGTCAATTGAGGAGTGATTTCCTCATATCTTCAAATTTAATCATCCGATCTTAGCGAAATTTTTATGGGACCACCCTGCAAGTAAACCTGGTCGATTAAAAAAAGAATTTTGAAAATCGGTTCACAATTGGCGGAGATATCTTATAACAAACACACAAAAAAAAAAAAAAAAAAAAAAAAAAAAAAACATACGCGTCGAATTGAGAACCTCCTCCTTTTTTGAAGTCGGTTAAAAATGGTTTTTCTTTTCACATAAATACATGAAGCATTTTTCAATCAAATAAGTATTTAAAATCCCATGACATTATAGTGACTCTTATCATAAGCACATCTAGATAAAGAGTAGCACAACTCAACATACCTCCTTTTTCAGAAACTGAAAAAAAGTGTTAGTCTATTTCTATTTCATTACTTTAAAATAATACTAAAAAAACAAAACAGTCGCAAGATCCAAATCCAGAATTAATTTAAAAACAAAAATACGCGTTTTCCTCCTGCCATTTTCCATTCAATATCAAAATAAACAATGACAAAAGCTTTCCATTATACGTGGTCCTTTGTTTTCATATAAAACATTCTGATTGATGTACCGTCGGGAATTTAAAAAATAAGAAGAGAAAAGCTAGGAGCAAGGTATACAAACATTTGTTGAGTACCGGGTACGCCCGGGCCCGGATATTAAAGGGACGGGACTCATCCGGTTGCTTGTTGACATATTCGGTCAAAAACAACATTGACAAGTTTGATATACCTACTTAGAATTTGAGTAAAATAGCACGTTGAAGGCAGGCTTTGTTGAGTTGTGTTTAGTTTGATAAAGGCTGCATTCATTGTTCAAAAATATTATACCACATCTACTTTGTGTGTTTACTTTGAAGAACTCGCATTTTGTAAATAAATTATTTGAAATTTTAATTAGTCACATTATTGACAGCAGATTTGATAGAGTTGTATTGATATTAGTTTGATCAGCCTGCAATAGATAACATCTTATTGTTGTTTAAAAAATATTTGCATACCGTCTATGGTGATTGTTTACAGTTTATACATGTCCCCATAGAGGGACTCGAGCCTACCCTGAAATCAGGGTATACAGGCCTTAGTCGACCACCCGGGCCCAGTGCGGATTGGTCAACTTCACACACAACCTTTAAATTATTTCGCAGGTGTGTGCAGGTTTTCCTTCACCGTAACAGCAGCGTCCAATGAACGTACATCAAAAACAAAAACACGTGGGTGCCGAGTTACTGACTAATTTTGGAGTTTCTGATACAATTATTACCAAATTAACGCATGTTCACGTTTACATCAAAATGCATTTTCTAAATAAATCTTACCGTTAAATAAAGTGAAAAGAATTGTAATTAATTCATTTATCAGCCAGTACCTTTTTTCAAGTATGCCGTTAGCTATTTTGGGTTAGTTCATTGCGTGTGGGAAGAACTTGTTTGGTCTAGGCTAATCCAATTAGTCTCCGAGTCCCAGGACACGTAAAATTGTGTTAACTCACGAAGGTTTATGAGAAAACTTGGTGTTGTAATGCGTATCGACACCACATGTGTATAAACATGTTAGTATACAAATATACAAACAAGAACTATACTATTTAGGTACAGAAACCAGCATATGCGGTTGGATATTCGCACTACGAAATTCACCCTTACTGCTACGAAATACGGGCCCTTTCAAGGTCAACATGTCCAGCCACATATAAGTAATAATAATAATATAAAGCCCGACCAAAGAAATAACAAACCTCGCCATATTGCGGAATTTCAATGGAACTAATTTTATAAGGGAATTTGTTGCCATAGTCGTAAGAATATACAAGTGGCGCCCCCAGAGCAGGTTACTTATTTCTTTGGTCAGGCTTTACTTGCATACATATGCTGGCTACTGTACTTTTTGATGTGCTATACCTTGATGAACACTCATGTGTCAGGATCGGGTCTTGTCTTGGTAAATTTTCGTGTGTTTTCTTAAATATTAAAGTATTTATTTTAAAATTGTAAATAATATAAATTCAGTTTGTTACAACTCTTTTGAAAATCCTTTCTAAATGGCCATGCCAGGGAAGTTGTCCATTTAGAATATTTTAGAAAGAATGACTACAACTAGCCCTTTCATTAATTTACATGTCACACAGTTAAAAGATTGGCTAAGTACTGCACAACCGGGACAAGTGGCGTGTTCTCGTTTCGAACGCAAAGATTCATTTTGAATTGCTGAGCCAGTGAAGTTAGTAAGTTGTCACAACTAGCCCTTTCATTAATTGACATCTCACACAGTTAAAACTATGCTCACCTCATCAGCAAAGTTATAATTTCAGTAAGGGTCATGAATTTACATACGTGTAAAAACAACTTAATCGAACTAGTTGTTTTAGCTGATGGTGATGAACTTCTACGGAAACAATTCCGTACGAGTTTTATTCGCACTTGTCTTTTTTTTTCAGATAAACACTGAAATACCGATTTATTAACGGCTCAGGTAGGAAATTCACGATTGAGCACAATGTTAAAAAACGTTTTGAAATTAAAATAGTTTTATACACAAAAGTTCGAAGTTATTTTTCATAGCAGTAGCAACAATATCTGTTGCTACATGGAAAATAAGGTGTGTATTTGTATACTCAGCCTTTGCCGGAAATGAGGAACGAGGGTAGATCAAAGGTGCAATTATCAGGTTTCCAATTGCATCTGATTGTGTCTCCCGTTGCAATCACGCAGATCACTAAAGCCACCCCTGATTGACACTACAGCCTAATTCCACAGTGTATACATACAGCCTTCTAGATTTTCTATCACTGTATCTTAAACTAAAAAATTCTTATATTGCCAGATAGAGTTTTTTTTATAAATTGTAAATCAATATTTTTAATCTATACTTCTATACTAATATTATAAAGAGAAAAGATTTGATTGTTTGTTTGTTTGCATTGAATAGGCTCCAAAACTACCTAAGCGAATTTAATGAAACTTGGTATAAAGATAGAATAGACCTTGGAGAGTAAGATGGCTATCTTTTACCGCGGGTAAATTCCTCATTTCTACGGGAAAAACTGTTAACGCGAGCGGAAACACGAGGTAGTCAACTAGTTTTTAATAAAAGAGCAAAGTTAAGCTTTTTCTGATGTAAATATGTTACCCTTTTCACGAACGATGTAACACATTATAGTTATGTATATTTAAGTAGGGAGAATATGTTTGTAACCTAACCGAAATAGAAGTTTTGCGTAGAATTGGTATTTCGCGTTAATATTTATAAATGTTAATATTATTAATATTTTTTTCAATAAGCCGTTTTAATAAACCACAGAGGTTTTTTTTGCTGTTATAATATAAAAGGACGCATATGACAGATTTTCTAACACCGTATAAGATACCCCCCACTCTAGCGTCTTTTAAGCGTCGTCGTCGTGCGTCGCGCATTCAATCATAGGCGAGTGAAACAAAAGACGAATCATAAAGCACTAACAGACGTCCGGATCGGTGCGCTCCGTACCGTGACCTTGGTGCCGTCCGGCCAATCACAGACTACTTAGAAGAACGTTAGTAGTCTGTGATTGGCTGGACGGCACCAAGGTCACGGTACGGAGCGCACCGATCCGGACGTCTGTTAGTGCTTGTCGAGTGAAACAAAAGACAGACGCCGATGATTGTATGCGCTACGTACAAGGTCGACGCTCGAAAGAGTATAGTTAAGTGTGAGGGTCTCTTACTCAGCATACTTTTCTCAGTACCTACAATGGAGATTTTACCAATTTTTTTTTAAAAGTTGGTTTGAAAAGTTTGTAAAGGAAGTTGCCAGGTGCGCTCTCTTTTATCATGATTTATGAATGACGGAAGAATTGTTGATTTATTTTTCTGTAGTTCATCGTTGCCTGCATCAGTATGTAGTATAATATCCATCAGTTGGTATAGTTAACACAACCGTTTGCTCAAATCGTTAGTAGGCATTGCCATGCTGCTAATTACTAATCAAAGTTTGTTTGCAAAGCAAATAAACCAGCCACTTCGGGTGACACTTCATTTTGAACCACTCTCCCGCTTATTTAGTTCACCCGTATTTAACCTTATAATACTTAGACATGGATGGATATAGTACAGTCGTACCACAGAATAACAAATAGTAGTCCCTAGGTCCCTACAGAAGTTTCACTTAGCAATATAATTTAAATAAATAGCAACCCTAGCTCCGTTACAATAAAGAGCAATTCAGATCGCACGGCGCTAGCTAAAAACACGAAGTAGGTACCTTTATTATCGCATATCGCGCCGATTCTCGCTTCTTTACTAAAACCATGGTCCAAGAAAACAAGGTCTAACCGTTAGACCACGTGACTGACACGAGTCTACGTCATTTTGCGCTGTTCATCCTTGTCTATTACACGCATTCGACAAGGATGAATAGGCAAAATGGGAAGGTCTAATGGGAAGACCTTGTTTTCTTAGACCATGACTAAAACGTTTACTTCCCTACCTAACACCATCCGGGAAGGTGCATCGGCGGATCATACCTTAACAACGGAGTGACACACGCCTGGTTATATAATAGTATTAATTTCTAATGTCCTGTAAAGTACTAATAATAAATTTTGCGGATTACATAATGATTAAATATATACTTTTAATGTTTAAAATATATCGGCGAGGAAAGTATTAATATATAAAAAGTTCCACGAAATCGTCCATTATTCCATTATTAAATCATAATTCCTGTTTATGCTGGAAGGCACTCAATTTTACACACCTTATAGATACCGAGGTTTTATTACAGCAATCAACTTTACAGTCAGTCATAAAATAACACTTCAGCTTTACAGCGGGGTTTGTAATTATCAAGATAAATCACATTTTTAATAACAACAATCATACGTATTCTGACTTTAAGCTGTAGTATTTCAAACCAAGTATGAAACGTTGATTTTGCGACACAAACGTAAAGAAGTCATAGACTTAGAAAACTATACATTTTGTAATCAAAATCAAATAAATAACAGACCCATGTTTACGTTACAATAAATAAAAATAATTTCATATATACTATAACTTTCAGTCTTATAAAGGTTTTACAGACCCCCACACTAGCGTCTATCGAGCGTCTTTCCAGCGTCGTCGTTGCGCTGCGTTTTTTTTTGAAGACAAAATTTTTTTGCGAACGCAACTTTCTTTTTTTTCACTCGCTTTCTGCCTATGATTGTATGCGCGACGGTCAGCGCTGGCGACGACGCGACGACGCGACGACGACGCTTGAAAGTCATTTAGATATCCATATAAATTTATAATCTACTTGTAGATAAACATTCAGTTACTTCAATGCTGGATTTGTTTTCATAAAAAACCAACCTACTTACAATACCGTAAACACAATACATCATACTAATGTTATAAAGAGGAAAGATTTGTATTTTAAGATATGTATATTATATTTGTAATAAATAACTCAAAAAATATAGGCTACCTTTTACCCCGGGAAAATGCCACATTACGTCAGGAAAAACTGTTAACGCGCGCGGAGCCGCGGCGGAAAGCTAGTAAAAAATAAAATTCGTTTTTTAAAAAGGGTTTTGTTTACCAAAACTTTTTTTTAAATTGCAATCACAAAAACGTTTTTCTTTTATATATATTTATAACAAGTTATAAAAATATTATAACAAGTTATAAAAACATTATGACAAGTTATAAAAACATTATAACAAGTTATAAAAACATTATAACAAGTTATAAAAACATTACACTGACGCCTTCCTTTATTTTACATTTTACTCTGGTTTCGTTCACCTCTAAAATTTTACTTTTCCTTTTGTGCTTAATTACCTCCACCCCGACACCTACGGTAATTAGCCGCATTACTAACTGCAGCTAGTAAGGAGTTAGTGGAGCACCGTGCATTATTTATAGAACTACCACAGAGTAGGTGGAAGGGCAAAATATAAGTTATGTGTAAAAAATAATAATGTTTTACACGGTGGACATCCAACAGTGTAAAAGACTGGTTTTTGAGAAGAATAGTTTTTGAAAATACAAGTATTCTGATATTTTTTTCATGTACACTTAATATGGGATTTTAGGGTAGGCTCGAACCCCTCAGTGGGGACAATTATGACTGACGAACGAACATTTAATATGTTTTATTTTCCTGTCATCACCATCATTTCAGTTGAAAAACATCTAGGTACTGCTGGACAAATGCCGCCCTCAACTTTGAACTTGTTCTTTGAAAACTCTTCACACTGTCCTACGCTATCTACAAGTCCGGTGAAGCTTGATTGGTCGTACCTTTTCGACACATGCATAGGTCAATTAAAAAAAAAAAAATAACTGCGCCATCCACATTTACAGTTATTGTTATAAAATTGCTTCCGTGAAGAAATACTCTTTGTTTTCAATCAATATAATAAATACGACAGGAAAATTCTACTACATATTGATTAAATTGCATTTTTTTTACTATTAATTTGACGCTTGTTATTGTGTAATGTATGAATACGTATTGAATTAATTTATATGTTATACGTATAGATAATATACTTTTACAGAATTATAGTATATCAACTTGTTAAAATTAGGACGCTTATCGCGACAGTTGTAACTTAAAATTCTAACCGGCTAGGCTGAGAAACTACGGACTGAAAAAATATGTTATACGGCAAATTTTTACACGATCCATGGTTCAAAGATAGCGAACGCAATTCTTTTTCCCTTTACTGTTATGTATGGTGTGCATTAGGCAGTGGATACACAATAGTGGCTGCGGTTAGGCTGCACCGTTACAGGTGTGTTGCTTGCTGTTCCTCTTTTAATCTCCTAATGGCCTGGCTGGAGGTTTTTGCCCCCGCTTGCTAATACCTCGCTGGAAAAGCTTTGCTTGGTCCGAAAACCGGATCTTTTGAATTAGATTTTTTCATCATACTATGAACTCTCTGACGTTTTAATATTAAATTGTGAGTAGGTATTGTTACAATTAGGTAAACAAACATTTTGTAGGCTAAATGCAAATTACGTTTTAAAACTACAGTTTTGTAGTTAATTTCGAAATATAAGTCCGAAGTAAATTTGCTCAAACCAGTTTTTTCAACTATTAATATTACCCCACTTCATATATGTAACAACCTTTTTTTTACTTTTGACTTGACTTTTGACGGCCCTAGCTACAACAAAAACAAAAAGAACTTAGTTAAGGAGAAGATGGACGGGTTGAACCAAGAAAAAGATCATAAAACTAGTATAAAGTTTACAAAGTTTTAGTTCCGTGGTAATTCCCGGCGGCGGCCATGATGCCCTGCGTTTTAAAACTCATTGTGCATTTTACCTGCACCCGGAACGCGCCGGGTAAAAGCGTTTTGTAATTATAAAAAGTGAATCCACCCGAGCCACACTCGCCAAATTGTTTTAAATTTTTCACGATATTCCCGCGTAGTACAAAAAAACCGCGACAATTTAATCTCTGTACATATATGTAGTATTTGTTCGGGTATAAAAATGTATTGACAATAATAATATTTGTTGCTAGCTGTCCGCCCGCGGCTACGACCGCGTTGTTTTTTTACTTTTCCGTGCAGTTTAAATAACAAGTCTATTTTGACATAGCCTTTAAAATACGAGTATCATGACAGTGACACACGCTAAAATATCATGACAGCATGGACTTAGTAACAAAGTTTTACTTGTGACTATTTATTTATTTATAGAATGGTAATACGTCCATGCATGAGAGTGACACGCGCTTAATAGCCCTTTTTCGCATTGAGATACTAAAATAAACTCTTCATACATTATCAGAGGAGCGACTTCCTTGCTTATGATGGAATTTAAAACCAGTAACATCCAATAGCTATCTGTTAGAACGAGCTAATAGTATTGACACGAATTACGTTAATTGCATCGCCTCGGTCATTGACCTCATATCCGCCATGAATAGCGAAGTTCAATGAACCAGGTAGCATTTCTAAAGCCAGAGTGTATAAAGCGAGTGTATACGCGTAGAAGAAGTATACATTGAAGACCGTACTTGAAACTCAAAGGTCCCTCCTTTCATAGAGGCACTTCGAGTGATACTTATCTTCAACGGACATGTGATCTGTAGGGGTGAGGCCAAAGAAAATGAGAAAGGATAGGTAATATAATAATATTTACTATATAGGTATATTATAAACACGTTTTATATTTGTGTGCGTGTTTTTCACACATACGATCTGGAATGTTATCTATCACAGATGTTATGCGAAGTTTAATCATAGAATTACCTCGATATATAAATATAGATACGATATATTTCCTTACGAGGTGAGTAGAGTTTAAGTAAGCTTACAGAAAGCCCAAAGTAAAAAAAGCCAGCCAAAAGTGTTCCGGTTAATAATCGGTACGTATCTAATATAAGGCTCAAATCACATTGGCGCAGAGTCAAAGCGTCGCGACGCGTCATGTTTTTTCACCAACAGCATATTCATCTGTATTGTTCCATTTATTAAAGTACACATTTTTGTGCTATAAAAATATGGAAGAGCGCGTCGATTCACGCATTCGCACGTCGACGCTCGGCTGGAGTCGAGCGGTTTCGCGGCGGTGGTGTGACGCGTCCTAGTTCGTAGAGTATCTAACTACTATGAAGATAGAACTTTAAAGAAACGTCTTCCATATTTATTGCCTGATGACATCCGGTGCTGTTATACTGCAAAAAAAGTTAATTTAAGTCTAAGTTTTAAAAATATTTAATTATCTCTCTCAATTAACTTTACAGTGTAAGAAAATAATTAAAATTAAGTATTAAGCATTAGACCCTACAGACAAACTGCTGTGCAGTTTTGTAAGACTATGATTAGTTTTTAAGGAAAATTTGTATTTGATAATAAATATATAAATAAAAATAATAAATAACCAGAATGTACGAAAGTCTTTGAACTAGGTTGGGCGCTGTGAAGGCGGCGACACGCGGCGCGTCGCCGGACAAAGATTGTGTGAGTTGAGCCTTAGTCGTCTTCTACGACAGCCGATAGGAAGACATTAGATATCGCCCAGTCACCATTTTGCTCATTTATGTGTGTTTATGTTTTAACTACTAGCGAGATATAATAAATAAAGTTAATGGCTTCTATATATCCTACAGAACACCGTCTAGTTACTCGCCGTTTTCGGTTTTAGAAATATTGATTATTTTTCGAGTTATTATTTTTTAACGGATGGGGGCGCCACTTAGCACCTGTGGGCCCCTTAAGGAATATTTGCAATATAACTCCATCATCTAACAGCAATTTAGATTAGAATTACCAAAATATAATACCAAAGGATCAGCTATTATGCAAACATGCATTATGCTTTTTAATTTGTGCAATAAAGAATATATATATATATATTATTATGACAATGGCGACGTTTATATGTAATGTGTAACACAGATTTATAATCTTCTGCACAACTTGCACGAGAAAATGACCCTTATTACAAACTAATAACGAGGTTCCTTTCTAGCAATTAGGTAAGGACAAATAACGTTTAAATCCCCCTAGAGTTTACTTAGTCTTAGAACTAAGCGCTGACTAACCACTCTCTTGAACTAGTTCTGCACATACAACTAAACCAGAAGCTCTCAAGTAGGTACAGTGAAGAGCATACTAAGATAAACACTTAGAATTTTGCAAAGGTATTATGCCCGTGGAGTAAGGAAGAGACTCGCGGTGCGCGTGTTTGTCTTACCCTGCTCTTGATTGTACTTAGTTGACAAAGAGGGACTGTGGAGAGATAATTTGTCTCCTTAACTTCTAACGCATTTTTCTCTTACCAACCATCTTGGTTAGTAGAGTTAAGTACCGGAATCGTATAAAGAATAATGTTATAAAAATAATTAGCTAGAACTAAAACTTGACTACTCGGTGAATACTAAAATAATAGAAAAATGAATGAATGATTATATTTTTCATGTTTATTTTACCTATCTGGACCCATTCTGCTGACATGCCCTGCCCAATCCTATTTTAGTTTGGCTCCATTCTCCCCAACATCAGCGATGTCCGTTTGGAAACGTAGGGTTGTGTTCCTAATTCGGTCTATCCGTGTGACACCCAATATACTACGTTCCATTGCTCTCTGACAAACTTTGAGTTTGGACTTTTAAGACTCGGTAAGCAACCATGTTTGAGCACCGTAGCTTATAAAGGTTCCAGTAACCAGCTTATAAAGGTTCATTTATATTATTATTCATAATAAGGAATGTTACTAAGTATGTAAAATCACTTGAAACTTTGTTACAGTAGAGCTTTTATATATACAGATACACTAGTTTTTGTTTCATTAAAAAATATCAAGTAGTTTTGATTTTATATGCATTCAAAGTTCCCATAAATATCGAGTCCCGCTGACAGTCACGTGACCGCGTGTGACGTCACATAGCAACACTCCGCTCCGCAGTAGTTTACTCGCGCAGTGTTTTGCTTTATTTCATCGCTTCCAGTTATATGAATTGAATTAATAATAGATGAAGGGTTCGAAAATGGACAATCAAATAATCTACCTAAAATAGAAGGACTTGGTTGCTCATTATTTAGCGACAATAGTGATTTCTTTGCCGTCGAAAGGCGAGGAGTAAAAATGCAAAGGTAAGTTAAGTTAAACTTTTTATAATATAACTCTCGAAAATAGATATTAATATCTGTTCTATAAGTATCCTTTTATTGAAGTACCTAAAATACCCAAGTATTTCATTTTGTAATGCCACTAGCTATAGCTAGAAGTAGGTATCAGAGACCTTAGGTTTTAGGTAATGTAATATAGGTCAATATAAAAATAATAAAACAAAATATACTTTATTGCACAGAACAAAAACAAATACATTAACAATACTCAAAAAGGGAGAAGGCAAGTGGCAGCCTTATCGCTCTAAGCGATTTCTTCCAGGCAACCATTAGGTCTTAAAACCGAAAACTACTAATCCCTACTTAATATTATTACAAATGCGAAAGTAACTCTGTCTGTCTGTCTGTTACGCAGATAGAATAGACCTTGGAGACGGACATAGGCTACTTTTTATCGCGGGAAAACAACTGATTCCCACGGGAAAGATTCGGGCGGAGTCGTGAGGCGGAAACTTGATATCTACGAGCTATCTGACCTTGGTGTTTGATAGAATAGACCTTGGAGATGGATATAGGCTACCTTTTACCGTGGGAAAATCCCTCACTCCCACGGGAAAAAGGTCACCGCGAGTAGAAAGTTTTGATAAAACCTGGTACATAGATATAATAGACCCTAGGGATATTATGTATAGGCTACATTTTACCGCGGGAAAATACTTTAATCCCACGGGAAAAATAGTAGTACAGGTGAAAAGTTTTGATAAAGATTGGTACAGAGATAAAATAGACCTTGGAGTAGGATATAGATTATCTCTTACCGCGGGAAAATACCTTATTCCCACGGGAAAATGGGAGGTCTGGCAGAAAGTTTTAGTGAAACTTGGTACAGAGATACAAAATATTTTAGGGGGGATAAAGGCTATTATACCGTGGGAAAATATCTCATTCCCACGGGAAATATACCTAGTAGCGCGGCGGGAATTTTTGATGATACTTGGTACAGATATAGAATAGATCTCGGGGGGATGGATTAAGTCTACCTAATACTAGTAGCGCGCGCGGCTACTTTTTCAGGCTAGAAATCATCTCATTCCTACGGGAAAAGTCGAAATCCAATGCGGTTGTAGCCACGGGCGGGCAGCTAGTAGGTACATAAAAAGGTAATCACTACTTATACTTAAGTCAAAATGATCTTCACAACAATAAACTGTGCTTCGATTTCTAACAGGATCTGATCTCTTCATAGCTTGTAATCATTTACTTCGTATTTTGACATCCATTGGAACGACAAAAAATAACTTTTCCGGCGCATTGATAGCCGTATTTGTACATTTTGGCACAAAACATGATTTTATGGTATTTGGATTGTTATTTTTTTTTTAATTCAGAAATCCAAGTACAAAATACCTAATAACGCAAGGCAGCCGTACGGAAGAGCGGGAACGGACTGAGCGAGCGTTGCATTATGACGTCACGCGCTTGAACGCGGAATTTCGTCGCGCGCTCACTTTAAACTTCTCTATCTTGGAAACTAATTGACGTATCGAAATAATTCTTTCACTAGTATTTTTTATTTTGAACGGAGAATTTATAAAGCTAACATTCAAAATTAGTGAACATTCTCTATTGTAGGCTCTACTCCGCTTTGCGCTGGTATAAAATTCTTTGCTTCCAAGCACATTTTTGCTTCTTAATTTTCAAGATTTTTTATGTAAAGTAATTTCTTTGTTCTGATAACAATGTCCTTTTGTTCTTTTATAAATATCTTCTGATGGAGGCTTAAAAGTAAATTATTTCAAGGCTAAGTGCTTGTATAAAATAAAAAAGAAATTTTTTATTTGGTACGTAAGTTATTTACTGTGCTATTTGTATTATTAAATAAGTACCTATTTTAGGCTCAATTTTACCTTTATGTATTGTGGTATTTATAGTAAACAAGTATTTTAACAATCACATAATTATTTTATTTTAATAAGCACCGTAAGAACGTGAAATAAATGTTCATACGAATTCAAAAATAAAGATAAATTGGTACGTGTCGGGACTCGAACCCGCACCTCCAGATTGAAAGGCAACGGTCCTAACCACTACGCCATCGACGCGCTCAACAGAAACAGTCATGCTGTTTCATATACTTAATATATCTTAGAAACACCCGGCATATAACACCCAATATGAACTGAAAATGATTTTAGTACTCGTATTACACATTTATAAGCTTTGAAAATAAATCTAAAACATCGCTTACCTTTGAAGATTGAAGAACTCTACCAAAAGCATGACTAACAAAAACATTTTGTTATTCACAGAGGGTATCAGGGCGAGGAACTTTGAGCTTGCCAAAATTATTTGCATCTGAAAGAAGGTGAGAACTACTTATTTGACACTCTGAAACCGATCCTGAAACGCTTTCAGGAAAATGTTTATTTACGGAGATATGTGCGACATGGTTATGGCACAAATTACGTATAGCGGCGGCGCGGCGGCGCGTGTGGTTATGGTAATATATTTATCTGAAAATAAAAATATTAGAAATGAATATTAAAATACAAATAAAAATTTCTTAAAGATAATAAATAAAATTAATAATAATAATAATAAATTTCTTAATTTAGGAAATAGAGAGTTTTTCAAAGCGGGCTTATTCCAATTCAAACTCATTGGTAAAACCAAAATGAATTGTTGTTCAGTAATGTAATAGACGTAATTTTTGCAAATTCGATGTAATAGAAAAATAGTATACTTGTTATTTTTTTAACATATACCGCCTGTTAGTATCTAACCATTTTTAAATCAAAGCGAAAAATAGAAATGAAAGATAATTCCGTGCTTTGGAATGCACGTAAAGTCGTTGGTCTCGGCTACCTACAGACTTACTCGAACGCGAGCCATGTCTTGTGCTATAGGAGACTCAATAATTCAGACACCAGGGTTTGCGAGATAGGTACGTAGTTTGACCTCAAAAGTATTAGTTTTAAGTTAAGTTTAAGTTTTAGTGACTGAAGTGCAGACACGCATCAACTCCGTTAAGTAAATCATGTTTATTAAAAAAATATGGTATATTTTCTAAAATTAACCGGTTTTGTTCAGTAAAAATGGTTTCTAAGTAAACCGATCTTTTCCTATTAAACCGGTTAAAACCCAAACCAAAACCTGAATCGATTTCGGTTTGGGGCCGATGGCCGAAACCGGTTTGAAAAATAAACCGGTTTCCGATCCCTGATCAAAACCCACACTTATACTTCGATACGTCATAGGTATAAATAAATAGGAACGTTGTGGAAACTATTTCAGACCAGTAAGTTTTCGAAAGCATCAGGCATCAAGCTTTACCCAGTTTTATTTTTATTCTTACTTACTTAACAGTTTAACTTATAGCCTCTCTTTTGAATTTAATTCTAAATTTACTCAAGAAACTTGGACTAGTAGGTACTTTTTCTTTTTCAGAAAAATTTCATAGTAATTCGTTCTTATTTTTCACAATGTTTTGTTGTAATTCATTTTGGGGTTTATGGTTGGCTGGAAGAGATCTTTTTGTAGAGATAAGCTCGCCTTTGCAATGAAACTTGTAACAATTTATGTACTATTAAGTATATTGTATGTTGTAGTATGTTGTAATATCAAATCAACCAGTCAAGATAAAACTGTAGTTCTTGTATGAGAATTGTCGATATTTTATATCATTCTTTCCTTTGTAATAGAAAGTAGGTACATTAATATGGTTTTAATCTCAAAAGCCTTCAAGATAAAACCATTTCATCGTTAGATTCGCGAACATTCCCTAAGCAAATGTAGGCTCCTAAAGGCAAACTCGGATTTATATCTGGTTTGTTTGAATTCAGTTCAAGTTTAATATTTGTTTTACATCAGCAAAGTGTTCGTACGTTCAGCAAGCAATCAAAGTACTGAGTAAACTCTGTTATTTCACTTGTTTGTAATAATTTGAGCAAACAACAAGAATTCCACTAATTGAAAATTGTTTTACTTCAATTAATACCTAACAAAGTATTTCATGCTGTTTAGTTATCTTATACTTAAGTATCCCATTTTTATACGCCTTATACTTATACGTGCTTATACCTTACTCCCATAGAGGCACAGAATAAATTGATAGAGGCTAGAAATAATTAATTCCACAGACAACCGTCCTTGCTCTTAGTTCACTTTACTATAGAGTGTGCTTAAGCTATGAACAGGTTTTTTGGTGTTTGTAAGCCTAATTGAAGTCAGTGATTTTGCAAAATCTCTAACCTAACCCTTTTACTTTTTACTACAAAAAATTGAGCACAAGTTGAGCACGAGTCTAGGAGTCCCGAACTGTATTTAGAATTACCCTTGTTCAATAAAATCGTTCATAATAGAGGTCACTGTTCACCGATCTTCAGTAGAAAGAAGTTTTTTTTAGCCGAGACGATTGGTTCGCCGTAAGAATGTTAAAGAGAATGAATCTTAGCATTGCATAGATATTACGATTAACACACCAATTTAGTATTGTGTGTCAGTTCTTTGTAATAAGACCGTTTGAATTTTGAGCTGAGTTTAGACGCTCCTGCCACAATTCTATACTTAGCACTCATGAGCTATAGACAATGCGTGTTTATTAGACAATGTAACAAGCTTTGACCGTGGCATGCGTCGTGTATTATCAGCTTTGCGATTCAATTACAGGCGGCCATAGTGCTGTCATCAATTTAACGCCGCGCCGCTGCAACTGACCTGATAGCAAACGCATATCGAATGCATTTTGTAGACGTGACAAGCCAGACTGTGATAACTCACTGGCTTTGTGATAAGGGCGGTTTTTGAATGGATATTATGAATTCCGTTGTTGCAAATTTCAGTGATGCTATTTTAGTATTTTTGCTCTTGGCGCTCGGCGCTCGATATTTTGGAAACGAACAATAATCTGAAAAAAGTTGAGAAATAGCCTCTGGACAACTTAATAAGCTAAAATTTAAGCCTAAAACAAAGATAATCAGGTTAAAGTTTTGCCCTGTGGACAATAGTCAAAAAGTGAGAACGGAATTTCACTGATTCATTTCCAAGTTCTTGAATGGCGGCCACGCGCCGGAAGACGTAGCGTGGGCAGGCCCTCCACAAGGTGGACCGACGATCTGGTGAGGGTCGCGGGAAGCCGCTGGATGCGGGCAGCGCGGGACCGATCGTTGTGGAGATCTTTGGGGGAGGCCTTTGTCCAGCAGTGGACGTCAACTGGCTGAAATGATGATGATGATGATGATTTCCAACGTGGTCGATAGACGTGTGAGTGAGGCACGAAATCTGTGAATTTTCGCTTTTTTGCCCAAATACTTTTTTTAGGAATGTACAAATTCATACAGAATTAAGTAGAGCAATTTTCCTGTTAGGGTGATACAATTCACAGCTTACTTCAGAATCCCCTTTAGGTCCCATATGGCGGTGAACTGAAGGTATACTTTAGTTAAGTAGGTTGGCACACTGAACGTTGATAGGACCACAGGTGCTTACAGGGCTATACATACATGAGGTACGTCTATTTACTTAGCCCTTGGTTACATGGCATAAATTTACATGTCGATGTGGTAGGACTTAGCTGTTTGACTCTGAATTTGAAAAATCTTAACCGACTTTTTTTTTATGTGATTTGTCGCAAATCGTCATATCCCTTTACCGAAATTGCGGGTGAGCGGAGGGTTCTATTTATCCTATTATTTTCCTTCCTTATTATCCTATCGTGAAAAAAATATTCTTAACAACATCTAGCATTAGCAACCCGTACACACTGAACAGTTTTTTCCAACACACATTCAATCCGCTAAAAAGCCGCCTGAACGAGGATTTATACTCAATGAAACATACAAGAGGCCTATAAATAGGGGAGAGCCTTCGCTTTGTAAAGCCATCCTGTAAGAAGTAAGACCCAACCTTATTCGCCGTTATCTACTAAAACCTTTTAGTTTAATTTGCCGTAAAAATTACCGAGATGTCCTTCAATTTAATATTTTTCATAAGTTTTTTGTTGTAGTAGTGAATAGTGATCAGTTGATATGAAACTATGTTAGAATCGTCGTAAAGAATTTTAACTTCGTATTTTAATTTAACAACAACAAAGCCGCCTACATGTTGTGTTTTTTTTTTATTTAACATTATTCACATTAATTAATCTCACAAAAAGTACATTTAGGGATATATTTAGTTGTATAACTCATTACTAACTACAAATTATTATCAAAAACAATCTCTCTTGGCGTAAATAAAACCCAATTCCAAAGCTATATAAGCTGGGTCGTACTAATTTCTGGGAATAGATTGAGTAGTCTTAATATCAAGAACCTGAAGGCTTATAGTCCCTTGATGTAATTTGCTTGGATTACGACCTGTCCCGAGTCGATCTGACTTGAGTCCTGTTTTGGGCAGTTGTTTTAGTGAATAAGTAATGGAATATTCCTTTCGGCTGGCCAGCTTGAATGCCAAATTGAGCAGCTTTCGATCAACTACCTACAATTTTATTTATTGGTCACGCTAAGAAGCGATATTTGACAGTTGTTCCAGTTAAAAGGTGTCTCACATGGTCACTCTATTGACGCAAAGAATGGGTAATAGCTGTAGGTAATAGTTTATGTATAACAACAGTGAAGTCCCCAACCCAGACAGGTGAGCGTGGAGGTTATCTATACTAATATTATAAAGAGGAAAGGCTTGATTGTTCGTTTGTTTGTTTGCATCGAATAGGCTCTGAAACCTTTAACATAAACCGAGTAACATAGGATATATTTTATTTTCAAAACAATTAGGGATCCTTCTTTAAAACTTCGATAATGTAACCCAAGGTGTAAAAAAAAATACCTAAAATATTTCTATTAATTGAATTTTCTCCGAAACTACTTAACAGGTTTTGGTTAAACTTGGCACAAAGATAGAATAGAGCTTGGAAAATAATATAGGCTAACTTTTACCGAGGGGCAATTGCTCATTCCCACGGGAAAAACTATAAACGCGGGCGGAGCAAGCTGGTGACATAAATAGGTGAAAGTTGAAGGAAGATATAACTACCGTAGTCTTATGTTTAAATGAAAAAATAAGTCAGGTTCATAAGTCTCGTCATATCACGTGCACTTATACTTTGAATTAACTTTTTTCCAAAAGTATTCAGGATATATCATTTGAAGTAAAATATTGAATCCCTTACACTATATTCGGAATACACAAAAATAAGAATAACGAGCCTTTGGAAAAAAGGTTATTTGAAAGTATAAAACACGTGATATGACTGCGCTTATGAACCTGACTCTACCTAAGTAGTACGTAGGTAAAATTGACAAACATCTTAGAAAAGCAAATATCAAGCAACATACACCCACACATGGATATTTCTAGAACCACATTACAAACGACAGCTCCTAAGTATTTCCTTTCGTACGAAAATGTCTCTGGAGTACAATAAAGACTATTAAAGTATATATGTAGCGTAGCAGTCTAGGTAAACGCTCACTTAGAGTGGTTTGTCAATACAAGGCGGAGAAGCTTTTAAAGGCGATATACACATCAAAGATACTATATGAAATATCTGGTGACCTCTCATCGCTTGCTTTTTGAATGCTTTCACTGAGTAACTAAACTGCAGATACCTAACTTTCTTTTGCATTCTACTGGTTAAATATATAATTCGCTATCCCACTTCTGATCTGCGAGAGGACGTAAAATATTTTAAAAACTACGAGGTGGATTGTGGTCATTCTATCCGCAGGATTATATCATTTAAACCACTTTTGTTTGACTATTGTATGGATATAATTATAGACATCGAGATGTCTACATCTCTTTATGCTGATTTATAGCATCTTTATGTTTGTGACTGCCCTTACTCACTAGTAGCTTGTGTGATGTTCTAAGAGCATAGGTGAAAGCGTAGGTGGTTGGCAGATGTCATCGCCATAAATCCCTGAAAAATAATATAAAGGATTGTGTTAAATAGTATACACACTGTTCTATTTATTGAGACTAAGCTAGATACTTAAAAACAACGTTACACTTTAAATAGGTAACATTAACATACGGACAAATAGAGAAATTCCTTTTTACCTAATAAACTACAGTCAACATTCAGGGTGCACAAAAATATATTTTTTTGTGATTGCAGTTCTTTAAATTACATGATTTATTTTGCACTGCTCCGTTAAAGATTTTTACTCGTATTTAAAGTAGACAAATATACATACATACAATAAATGTACATACTTTGATTTAACAACGTATTATGTACAAAAAACGATTTATATGAAAGACGCCAAAAAAAAGCTTAAGAAAAATAATTGTGAAGAAAAAAATATTTTTTTTTGTTTAGCCAATGTTATCCCAAAACATCATCGTGTAATTTTATATAAACATCCTAGTAAACTTCTCTTTTCTATAAGACGTTGTTTACCCCCGGGCCTACTACTCCGCTGATAGGAAAATTCCCAAGGCAGATGTTCAGCCGAGTATTATTCCAAGACGTCTACATAATTGTTATCGTAACATTAATTACATCACGTACTTAAGAATTTACGTTTAATTTAATTAAATACTTACAGAGTCAGAACTGTCTATTGCTTATTCTGTTACAGGTAGTAATAATTTTTACATCGTTTCTATGCTGACAACATAATATATTCTTTTTCAAACCGTCACTTAGTGGCTAACGGAACCATCACCTATTTATTGGCTTAATTCTTGCTTTCACAATTTTTACGTAGTTCTGTAAGTCCGCCTTAAAAAATATACTATTTTCGCTAACTCCACAAAACTACTATAATTTCTACGCTCAATCGAGACCACAAACCCGATTCTTTTGCCACATTATGTCCAAAGGAAATACTAAATTGGTGGCCGACACAAACGGCAGTTTCCAGTCAATTTAATGAGTCAATGGTTCAGAAACGCGGGTAGAGCCGGATTTAATCGCAAGACATTTCGCCTATTTCAGTGTGTGATTTCCCACAAGCCAGTAAAACCTGTAACTAACACGTATTTACAAGCACAGAAAGTTCAGTTTCGTAGGAAACGAGCTTGAATCGCAACAGAATTGTAAGTATATAATACGACGTATTTAAATTAATTCTAAGCCAAATGAAACTATTGTTATATTTTCTTTCCATTTTCTATTAATTTCAAATAGTTCAAGGTTATTTTATGGACTTAATTTATTGACTTTACATCACTTTGTTAAGTAAAAGTTGGTTAATAGCTATGTAAGTAATCAACACCAGGCAACTACCTCTAAAGTATTACACACCTCATTTCCCAAAAACAGTTACACAATGTGCTTTTGTACATAATAGTCTAACAAAAAATTCAACAACCACACTAAGTTTTGATATCCCTTTGCTCAACAGCTACATGAATTAAATAGTAACCACTTAACTCCCTCACCGTAAAAAACACAAACTGCACCTTATTTCCACATTTACATTATCCAGTGCACCTCGTTATATTTCCCTAGAGTTGCTTCTTTGATAAAAACTCAAGGCAATTACAGATTCATTAAAGCACTTCCGAGTTGCTTCCCGTGGGAGGAGCTTCTACTTTCATTATTCATCTGTTCTTAGTTCCTTTTATAAATATATTTTTTCCTTCTATTTTTTTCGAGTCTCTTGTTTGCCAGGGTTTTAATTATTTTTAGTTTTTTACAAAGGTTGATTATTTGTGGTAACAAGATTTTATTATGAAATACGAGTAGAACTCGGCGTTATTAAATTGTTTCACAAAAAAATAAACAATACAAAAAAAGATAATTGAAAAAAATATAATTATTTCTTTCTTCGCGTACTTAGTTCGTTGCTGAAATTCTTTGTCGATTTAGTAAATGTTAAAGTACGCATTTTAGTCACTTTTATTATTACGATTTTTGTTAAAAATCTCTAATTTTTGTTTTTTATTTCGTTCGCGAAAATTTACAACCAATCAAGCTTCACTGGACTTTGTAGTTAACCTGACACTGTTAATACTAGTCAATTATATTTAAAATATTGCGTTAAAATCGAGGTTGAAAGTAGTGTACTATATTCCATAACAAAACTATATATGCATTGATCCATAACCTACCATAATATACGCAAATCTTTATATACAATATGTATCGATTGAGCAACAAAACATCGACTCTACATGCTCTTCAATTAAAGTCGACAAGCTTTCAAGGACCTATATGCAAAATTACATTCAAGGGAAGAATTCAGAAGTGCTGTTACTCAAGTAGCGACTTAATACTGTTGAAAGCAACTTTTCCATTACTTCGGAGACGAGCGCACTTGAGGAGTGAAGTATTAAAGCAAGTTTGTTTTCCGTCACTTCACTATGACTTCACCAACTTCACTATATTAGCATGGTACGAGCCGGCCAGTTATTCCTGACCCGCCGAGTCTCACTCCATCTCTTCAATCACTGTATGAAAAAGTCGATTTGAAGGTTCAGCAAGGGTCTTGTTTATTGGTCGGCTGTTAGTGTTGTTCGTTAGCCGGGAATCGGCGTCCGGTTTCCTTATCAAGGCGCTTCCGGCTCGAGCCGTTTTGTTTCTTTAGGGATGTATTGAATATCCGGTTGAGATCCGGGTTGTGAGGACCTATTTAGTTGAGGGCCTATTCATACTCGCACATTTGGAAATTTTATAACAGAATTTTCACCCCAAGTCAAGAGTTGATAGAACAACGAATGGAAAAGTTATTGTTTTTCCTTTGTCATATTTTTGTATTATATCGCTATTTAAATACTTAGCTGAGGATTAGCAAAATACAAACTGGAGTGAACATAGATAATTCTATGATTTTTCCAGTTTTGTAAATACATTTCACATCACAAATATTACTATTTTTACTTTTCATTTATGTTTTTATTAATAAATACCCTACGTCTATTCAACAAAAAACGTGTATCGCGAGACATGGGCAACGCAATTCTGGGTTCTTTTGAGGCCGCGTTCTACCAAATTATTGTCCGTACAAAAAGAAAGACAGGAGGCCCATTTCACAGTGAAAAGCACTATTTGTTGTCCATTGCATAGCGAATCAGTCTTAAATATGAAGTTTTATATTTGCACCATATCGAATACGCATTGAACACTAAAATATACTTGTGATTCGTAAAGTGTCACTTCGCGAAACCGGCTCAAGAGTTACCTGACCGGAGTACGTATTCGTACCTTCGTCATTCCATCTGTAACATGATTACAGTATTTGATGGCCGAGAGAAACTATTGAAGGAAAATGTAATATTCGTTGAAACATGTCAGTGAAATAATGCCATCAATATTTTCGGGGAAAAATGTTTCGATAGGCCTTTGTATTAGTCAATGTGTGTGGGTGGTGCTAACATGCATAAAATATAAATAATGTATGTATTGATTAAGTACCTACTAAAAATACTAATTGTTTTGTGTGTCAATATGCAAAGAGGTTGTAAGTGCCTAGTCGATAGCTAAACATTTGGAATAAAGTCTTACAAGTACAAAATAGGCAACTAAAGTTCTTCCAGAAAACCTGTTCTAGGATATATTTTTTGTTCATCACACTTTTTTCAATAATTTAACAATCTTTCAAATGAAAGACTTATTCTTTAAGCACCTACATAACAAACCACACTTCTTAATATGAACTGAATCGCGACGGTTAGTTATCAAAGTTTGCTGTATAAAATGTAACTTGCAATGCAAGTCAAGTATTTTTTCTGCACAGCTTATTCGGAATACACAACAACCCAACTTCTGAAATTCCTGTAGCGTGAATTTTGGGGACCGGAAAAGTTTCGGACAAAAAGATGATCCCAAAAAATCTTTCTCATTTTAGGCCTCGATCCGTGGACCGTGGGCCATGAAAGTAGGGCCAACTTTGCCTATTGAAACTTTTTAACAGATTTAGTATAAAAAATACAAGAGTATACAGAACCTTTGCCATTCACTCTACAAAGTTGATCTTTAATAAAATAACATTTTTTAAAATGTTTTAACTATGTTATAACTATGCTATCAACTTACAAAACTATGTTATTCAGTTATTAATGTCCCGTTGTTTTCAAACCGTTTGAGGGTATATTTTATCGGCAAATTTATTAATTTGGTAATGGCTGTTTATTATATTTTAAACGAAGGATTCATACAGGAAGAGTTGAATAATAATTCAACGGCAGGAACAAGGCTTGTGTGAACAAGTTAATCTAAATACCTACTAGGTAATCCTGTACAGAATCACGTAATTTAGCTGTCTCCCGAAACATGGGTAGGCAAGCTATTAGCATTAGGCAGCCGGGTGGGATGATAAATAATTAAAGGAATCCACCGAGAGAAACCGCAGGTGTATACAACAGATGGTCAGATATCTACAATTTAAATAATCATGGTGTAGCTCAATGGGCTCAATTCTGCCGTGGCCGCTGAAAACTCTAAATTTAAGTTGTTGGTCTCTTTCATTCATATGGGAATCGCAAAGGATGTAGAGACGAATTAATTTAAGCAGCGCAGCTGTCAAATTAAGCCTAATTTAGTCGGGATGTTTTTAAATTCCTGCTAAACTACGCGTAAAATCGAAGTTTGACATGTCTAAATGTAGGTTGGCAATCACCTGTCCCTTTTCGTTTTTAAGAACGTAAAAGAGACATAACAACTTAAGTTTATATATTTTAGCGGCCACGCAGAATTGAGCCCAATGTAGTACTTATTTCATTATTTTTCAAACAATTATTGTATATTTGCAAATATCGACAAAATGTTTTGATTTAACATTATAGACACATAATGCATTAAATAAAGTGCAGCTTGTTTGTCACACCTATAACTCACGCCAGCAATAAAACCTGTTTGTCACGTGATAGTTTAGTGTGAAAAACGTGGCCTATCATAATAATATAGGCTTTTCAATAAGTTGGATTCTGCCATTCCATACAAAGAGCATACACGTTGTGAGCGAATTTGTTTCTTTTACGATTTTCTGTAGATATGAAAAAAAATTCGGAATGAAACTTTCGTCAGTCCATCCAGTAGACAAACATTCAAACAACTTTAGCTTTTCAAATTTAAGTAGGATTATCTTCCGCGAGGTAGGTACCTACTTTCTCGAAAAGATAACAAAAGACTACCTCCATTTATTTAGAAACAGAACACCAAACTTGCGGCCCATTAACTAGAATCAAACAAGGAAAACATTATCCCTAACGGCTGTTAATACACAGAAACATTGGCGAAAATGGCACCATATTCCAACTACTATAAGTGTTTTCCAATAACAAAAGGAAATTGTTTCGTTGTACTTACCGAAACAATGTGGTAATGTGTAAACAAAGTCCATAGGAAAGCTGCGAAGTTTTCTAGTTATGTCGGACTTAGGGAAAATGTTAGATAGCTTTCTTGTTTGTAGTATAGTTGCTTTTACGTCTTCATGTAAAAATATTTCGACAGGTTTTGACGAAACTATGAATTTAATTGATTGTTAAAGTTTTATTCAGTTCATGCTTTCGCTGGTATAGAAGAAGCGAAGACCAAATTGTGGTACAAATGGCACTGGACCTGCCCGAACATAATAGAGGATAACAACCTCCGTGGTCCAGTGAGCAATATCTCGTCTGAAGTTACGCAGGTTCCAGGTTCGAATCCCGGTAGAGATCCGTCGAATAAATATCACTTTGTGATGCTAAATCACCTGATTGTACGAAAAGAAAGATGATTCTTTGCTTCGGAATCAAATTTTATCTTCTTAAGAATAAAGGAAAACATTTAAAATATCCACGCCTTTACAGATTATTTTAATTATGCCAAGTTTGTGATGAAAAATTATTATATCGATATTGAAGCGAAAATTAAAAACTCGGGAACGGGTACTCAGTGTCGTTAAAATATGTTTACAGATCTTATCTCTTGAAAAAACAATAAACTGTATCTTTATATATATTTTAATTCTGTTGAACAGTACTAAAATACTGTATTTTCTTGTATTTTCCGACGTTGCATTAGATGTCCTTTTATTTGAGCTCCGTGCTTCGCTCGCATATCGGGTTTTTGAGCTAATATTTGCCGTGTTCTCTATCTTTTAAGCTCTGCAAGCGCTTGTAAAGCAAATAACCCAACTACAGCGGCATCTGTAAATCCGGTTGAAAAATTCTAGATAAATCTAGAGCACGCACGCTACAAGAATCGTTGATACTCGATTAGTATGTAATGTAGGTAATAAATAAAGTAAAATAGTAGGTAATTCGATATTTTATTATAGGTACATATTTAGAAGAAAACTTATAATTTTGAGGAGACGGCCGGCTCGGCCGAGAAGTAAACAAAAAGAGAATAGAAAAATGGACGAAATGACGGATGAATGATGGATGAATTCCAAAATTAAATATTCGAATTTTGACGAAAAAGAAATGAGATGACAATGAGGTGGCATGCAAGGCACATCGTTACCAAGTTTATCACGTGACCTAAGAAGCTTGATGAAAAATTCTATTTTTTTAATTATTTCGTATAATTTTTTTATCATGTATTTGACATTTCCGGCCATCGCATCGTACTAAAATAGTCACGTGATAAATTCAAAACGACATTCTTACAATTACAATAAACAAACACAATAGCTAGCTCCTCGCAGAGTACCCAACCAGAATGACGTATCATTCCCGAAGGTGAGCTATATCACTTTGTCTCGGGATTATTTTAGCATAATCAATATCCCGGGATCCCGAGCCATGCATCAGGCGGCCTCCCGAGATTGATGATATCACGCCACCACAGGGGCTCATCAAGCATCATTATTTATAGTTACAGGGGAAAATCTTAATTGCCATATCATTTGAGTCGTTATAAGGTAGAATTTTGTCTGAGCATGACTGCTCTTAAGATCTTTCGTTGCTTGCTAGCTTATCTTGTGGGTTTTGAGGTTAATCTACTTCACAAACCCTGGTGTCGGTATTGTTAAGCCGCCTTAGGCTTCGTACATGGCTCCTATAACGACTACATCCGTAGATAATAGTGGCCGGAACCAACGGCTTTACGTGCTTTCCGAAGCACGGAATCATCTTTATTTTCGGACAATCAGGTGATTAAGCCTGCAATGTCCAAACCAAACTGGGGAAAGTCTCACATAGTTATATTTGTTCGATGGATCCCCACCGGGATTAGAACACGGAACCTCCGTAACGTCAGACGAGGTTTTGACCACTCGACCACGGAGGTTGTTAGGTCGTCATCGTTCGTTAGGTTGGGAGGATAAAACCATGATAAAACTATGAATAACATTGGCAAAGGAACTAAATCAGAGCTTTATAATAAAGGGCAAAAGCAACATTTTACTGTAAAAAGCAATGGCAGGTGAAGCCGCTGGTATCAAAACTATTTCGTTTTAATTGTAATTGAACATTTGAAACGGAATATTTTGTGTCAAAAGGTTTCCAAACTATAGCTATATAGGCAGTTCTAGGAAAAATGATATCTGTTAAATCCATCAAAAATATCAGTTTTATTTCATCGAATTCGTGGTACAATTTTTCTATTTATACTCTAAGATTGGAACATTCAGTTTTCTGTAAAACAAATTATATAATGAAATTATTTGAAAGATAGCTTTGCCCACGGGATCGCTCGTATAGTCGTTACATTTCCTATGGTAAAAAAATATATTAGAGGTAATATAAATTTCATAATATTATGAAATCAACTATGTACAATGTACGTACAGTAAGCAGCACATGCGGCTGAACACTCGCTTCTACAGCTACGGAATAACGGCGCTGGCAAAGTCTACATGTCCAGCCGCTGCTGGCTACTGTATATACCAATTGTTCCATTACTTTTTAATTTGTATGAATAATAGCGTTAATTTTCTACTTTCCGAGTTAAAATATTACTTGCTTTCGGAAAATAATTAAGCCTCATTTATCACTCCCAAACCTGGTTTTCTCCAAATATCACAATTCAGAAATCAGAAAACTTTATTTATCACTTTAATCATCAATTTGATCCGTACGTCAATTATTTATAGAACTCTGTTGTATAGAACCTTCAACGGTCAAAATATATATGCAACGTTATTGCTAAATAACCATGTCTTCTAAATAAACTGCAAACTCGAATCGAAGATTCTAGAATAAACAATACAATGCATGCAACATACTTAAGACAATAAAATACACATTACACAAGAAACAATACAAGAACACATACAAGAGTCAAAAGGGGGTCTTATGTAACAATCTTTACCAGGCAACCTTAGCGCACAGAAAATATGAGCGTATTGAATAGACGTATAGACCTATTGTAGGATAGAAATAAATTATTAAAACAATCAACACGCTCATCATCATGAACCCATGATGACGCTTATAATCCTTCTAAGCTTGAAACATATTGTGGTGCATTCATAGCTGTGAGTGCAGTGTTGCAGACTAGTGCATTGAGGGCGGTGCATAATTGCAGTCAGCGGCACCGCGCGATGAATGCGTCGTGACGAGCCCTATGCCGGCCGCGCCTCTTTTCATGCACCATGATTACACAACACACTACACAACCGGGTGTAGTATCTGGCTGGTAAAGCTGCTGGATGTAACTGTTTATTTGTCTTTTTCATCATTCATCATTAACAGCTCATTTATGTCCCCACCGAGGGGCTCGAGCCTACCCTAAAATCAGAGTGAATAGGCCTTAGTCAACCACGCTGGCCCAGTGCGGGTTGGTCAACTTCACACCCTTGAATTATTTCGCAAGTGTGTGCAGGTTTCCTCACGATGTTTTCCTTCACCGTAAGAGCGTCGAATAAACGTACATAAGAATTCTAAAATCGAAAACACATTGGTACGTGCCGAGGATCGAACCCGCGAACTTCCGTATGGAAGTCAACGGCCCTAGCCACTTGGCCACCAACGCTCTTTGTCTTTTTCTTGTCTTTTTCATCTGTTTTTTATTTTTTTTGTTATGGGTCGCAGCCTGTGGTGCTTGCTTATCGAGTGTGTTTTGAAGTTAACCTGCCCCACAAATCCTGGTGTCGGAATTGTTGATCCGCCTTAGGCTTCGGACATGGCTTCTATAACGACTACATCCGTAGATAGTAGCCGGAGCCAACGGGTTTACGTGCCTTCCGAAACACAGGCTTCGTTCGGTGGCCTTCCGAAGCACAGGCTTCGGTGAATGAGAGGTACTGCCAGAAACTGAGGGTTGCAGTTATACAGTTATTAAAAAATATATAAAGTTACAAAAAAACCAAACACTGCGATAAAAAAAAATACCGGTCTTAAAGTTTAAAGTACGATTTCAAAGACGTTTCCAGAATCTTTACTCCCGTACACACCTAACCACACACTAGCTGACACGCTTTTGTGTAGTGTGCATTCAGCAATGGCTAAATAAAAACCCGGCTCGACCCGGGTATTAATCTTCGCTTTTTGATGCCTTTCCGCTGCATTTCTACGGCTTTGATTCGTACCCATATGTCACACAGCTTTTTATATTTGTGCAGTGAGGTTTCATTGTCTATATCTTTGAGTTTCAATGAGCATCACCAATCATAGTCAGCAACTAGCAAGACGAGTAAACCAAAAGACGGACGTGGATGATTGGATAATGACTTGCATGCAAAACTGATAATATGGTTTAAGGTGTAGCGCATTTTTTGATAAACAGGTTCATAAAAAGGTTAAAGTTTGGATCTTGTGGGAATCTTGGATCTTTCTTTAGAAATAAGCAGGTTGTGTCGTTTCTTTACATGTGATTGTCCTTTGTCTGTTAATGTGTACAACAAACTGTTAAATAAATAAACAGATTATTTTCTTCCTTTATTGTATCGTTCCATTCAAATAATTTACATGGACATAATAATTTTAATCTTTTGAGCAGGTTTTTTTTTAATTGCTCATGTTGCATATAAGTCGACGTCTCAAGCAAGTTTCACTGGGAACGAACAAGCGAGGGAACAAATTTTTTTTAAATTGACTTATGCTTGTGTTGAAAAGGTACGACCAATCAAGCTTCACCGGACTTGTACAAGGGAGTGAAAGGTTTTACCCTACTTTTGAACACGTCTTAAAAAAGAAATTTATTATATAACAATAATAACAAATACAAACAACAAACTATAAAAACTAACAAACAATAATAACAAAAATCGTTCTTTAAATTATTTCGTTTATTCAAAATCTTACTGATGCGTTTTCTTTTACAAATGCATTTCGTAGAAGTGGGAACGATTCCAAAACCAATTGGTTTGAAAACGTCTCTGTTGCAATTGGACATTTTCAAGAAACTTGGATCGAAAAACTTTCAACAGAACTCGTCTATTTGTATCTAGGAATTCCGCTTGTTTTAAAATTGTCACGAATGAGAAACAAAGTAGGGTTCGTACCGCTTCTCCGCAAAGAATTTAACAATATCCTTGTAATAATTCTTAGTTCTGCTGTAACAAGTGTACGAGTATTATATAAATTCGAAATACGAAGCTACTAATACAGTTAAGGTATAGAGCCATAGGTCAAGGAAACTGAAACGATCTTTCTACCTAAAATATGTGCTTATTTCCTTAAAATTCGTAAGTAATATCAGCGTTTTTCTGTTTCTATAAAATGATTGCTTACTCGTTTTATGTGGATTTTATAGTAAACCTACCTCACAAACTCTACACTGTCAGAATAATTGAGCCACCTATGACTAGTATATTATTGAATATTTTTAAATATGTAAATAAAAAAATATATTTTATCAAGTTTCATGCATTCTCTAATTAATCCAAAACGTCAAATAAACAAACATTTCCTATATATTTATTTTAAAGTTAGAAGGAAGGCTCTTAATTTAAGCACGAATAGCGTTACCTCATTCTGATCCCATCAATCCACGTGAAAGTTCAAAGTTCAAAGCACGCGAACGTAACAACTTGATTAACATCCTATAATCCGATACGCGATCACGGCAAAAATAACATGCTGAATAAGCCACAGCCTTTGAGTATTAAAAGCTACAGAATTTCCCCTCTTATTGGTTGGTAGGTATTCGTTTGCAGAAAAAGTAAATTTTGAGTACTTGTTACGTTATGTTACGCTGTTTTTGGCCTCCTGTAACGTTTGTTTTTTTGCGGAGCGAATTGAGATTATTTTATTATTATTCGATGACTTTATTATTGGCAGTCGAAGACAGAAAATACTCAAGATTCGTTGTTTGTGTCAGTAATTCTATGATTTATCCTAAGCAGTACAATTTCGTATTTTTATTTATACTTTAAGGGTAGAGTGTTTTTAGAGTTCAATACGTTTAAACTTTCAACTTTTGAAAGTAAATTTTAATTTTTTCATTACTATTTTACATTTTATTTTGTTTAAAAGCTATTCAACCCTTTATTTTCAATTTAATTAAAAAAGAAATATGATATAGTTTACGAAACATTTTTGAACAAAAATGTTATAGGTAACGTACAAAATCCTTAAGTTCTAATTATCCAAAGCATATTACACTCCGAACAGTAATTTCCTTAGGCATTGTTCACAATAGTGCGAGCGCTGTAATACGTAATTAGTCGTCTGACGTCTCTCACCAGCTCGCACGCTACTAGTGACGTCATAATTACGAATCACCGTGCGAATAGAGCCGCTACAATACAGTGTAGTGTGAACACGCCTTTGTTCTACATGTGATTGAGTGCGGTATTATTGACGGCGGTGGAGGTTCATGGATATTGTTATTGTGTATGTAAAGGCATAATTAGTACAGGGTTTTTTTGTTTTATTATACTGAAGCCTAAATGTAAATTTTGTTAAATTTAAAAGAGTATTGACGGTCTTTTTATAAAGTTCTGTATTTTAAAAAACTACATTTTTCAAAAATCACAGATTTCATTCTTATTACGACTATCGAGCACATTGGAAATGAATCTGTAAATTTCGTTGTGACTTTCTGACTATCTTCAAAAACGTTAGGTTACAGACTTCGACGAAACGTTTCGTCCAAGGTTACAGAGTATACCTTTAACCTGATCTTTCTTTTTTTAGGCTCAAATTGTAGCAGACTAAATTTTCCAGACAAGATTTTCTCAAATTTTTGATACAGACATTATATTATATCGTTTTTCGTTTCCAAAATATCCAACGCCAAAAGCAAAAATGTTGTATTTAACAAGTTTTTGAGTTTCTCGAATTATTCTTACATCTTTCGTGAATACGTGTCTTATGAGCGAGCGTCACATTTTCACACCTCTTCGTGATATAAGATGATCGCACTTTTTCGTGACATCGGTGCCTATACTCTGGAGCGAATACGCAAAATAGGCGCGTTTGACGTCGAGTTGCGGATAATAGCTCGATGAACAGACTAACTAACTATACTGGAGCGAACAAAAGGATACTTCTAATGTCAGAAAAGCACCTTGATAGGACCACCCGTGTCTTCTGTCCGTCCGTCTGTCCACTGCCAATTTCCTCCGAATTATTTATTTAAAAACAACCGATCAGATTGACTCCATAGTAAATTGCATAAAATTTACGCTATGGTATTTATTTAGAATATATAAATATATATTTACGAAAAATATAAATTGCAAATTCAGGCTCGAGCTCAATTTTTATACAAATTTTAATCACAAATACCAGTAGGACTCATTTAATAAAAAATAAAAAATGCAGCACAAATGCACCAAGTACATCTTTTAATCTCACCCTTTACAAGTTCCTTTTTTGGCGAAGACATGGTTATAAATAGTAAATGCTGTAGCCTATAAAGAAAATTGTTTCACGTTGCCTCACGTACTCAGTAGGAGGCGTTCGCGTCTTGAATGCTAAGAGAATATTTTCTTTTCCTCCTTCTCTTGTTTCCGACAATTTCCCATCGGTCATAAAATTGTCCACCAGCCGTGTCTAATGGCAGCCAGTTCCTTTTTCCACCTGAGCAAAGCCTTTGTTCAAATTATGCACTTAATTGGAGACATTATTTCTACAAATGGATAAAAGAAAGCGATTTTATTTTTTTGCCTTATCGTTATTTTTTGAGGCCATTTTCATAAGTTTCAGTTCGCGTGCATTTGGAGAAGCAAATGGGTTCAATTCTTTACAGTAATTTCAAATTTTCTTGCTAATGTCTTACTGCAAAGCTGTGGCTAATTATTAACAGACTTTTGGTTTACTTTGGACCTTTGAAATAAACGAGATACTTTTTCTTCGTGTGAATTGTAATGTTTTTGATCGAGTTCACTAACCGCCTAACGTTCCTCCTTCTAATCACTAAGTACATAGTATAAAACAAAGTCGCTTTCTCTGTCCCTATTTCCCTATGTCCCTATATCCCTATGTATGCTTAAATCTTTAAAACTACGCAACGGATTTTGATGCGGTTTTTTTAAATAGATAGAGTGATTCAATAGGAAGGTTTATATGTATAATACATGCATAATATACTTAAAGATAACCCACAATGACCATTTTCCCGTGCGGAGCCGGGGCGGGTCGCTAGTTTACCTATAAAAAAGCTCCATAATACTAGTGTTTATTTATTTATTTACGTATTAACTAAGTATGTGATAAATCTTTGGCTACTTTTATCAAAAACATTGTAAATGTGCAAATAGTTTCAGTTTCATCACAAACCAGTAATATATATCTATTCGATCAAATGTATATCTATGACATGTATAAGAGCATCGGTGGCTTTATAACTAGGGCCATTATCTTCCATTCAGTTAAGGCGGGTTCAGGCCTCGGCATATACCAATGTGTTTTCACTTTCAAAGTCGTTGTACAGTCTCCTGCAAAGAAATCGGACCCCTATAATAAGCGGTGACTACCCGCCGCTTACGATAGTCTAGATAGGTCTGTTTTCTATGCAGGAGACCGTACGTTTATCTGACGACGCTCTTACTCCATTATTTATGTCAAAACAGTGTAGTTTTGTGTTTGTACTCACTAACTAAACAGAGGTGCCAACACGAAAACAGAGACAATTCACCACGGATTGCAATCTCGCAAAAATTGCAGCGGCAATTACAGATACGGGGCTCATGCATTTCACATGAGCCGGAGCAGCTGCAAGATCAGGAAGCAATGAGAGCAGTGTGGCTGGAGTGGGATGATGCCAAGGGATTTTTCAGTACTATTTATCACAGATGTGAAGCGATAGAGGTTATTTTCTAATCCAAATTATTTGTTTTTATTACAGCTATAATATAACTTTAAGCAGTACACTGCTGGCTCCTTAGAAAGATAAAAGTTTTTTTTTTGCGAATAAGCAATGTCTTTTATAAGATACAGATACTAATATTGGATGAATCGCATAAGCGTAGACTTTTGCTACGTAGATTTCTGCTACGCCGCTCCGTAGCACTTGTAACCCCCTGTCTACGAAATGCTACGATTTGTTATCAAGTACGAATTCTGCAGTCTTATAAGTCTAATTTGGTTCGAAGGTTTGAACCAAAGCACTGTAGCAATACCTAATGACTTTTAGTCGACTAGTGCGGGTCGATCGGCTTGACTTTACAAATAATCTAAAATTCCGCGTGAAGTCACTTTTACCACCAAAACAATATTTTCAATTTTTTCCATAAAAAAATTAATAATATCTATTCGCTGTACTACCCACACATTTCTACGGTATATTTCGATGAAAACCTTGTACACAGACTAGGAGAGGGTAATAAAATTTTGCGAGCGTACCAACAACATCGAGACTGCACAAGTTCAAGCAATAATCGTTATTTGAAAACATATAAAAATAAACGGATAACATCTCCACTCCACCCTAAACGGTCTCCTCTCGGCAAATAATAATGTTATACATTATTCGTGTGTTTGTTCTTGTTTCAGTGTCTAAGGACTTTTGCTTTTGAGCTCTAGAAAAATTGATAAGGCAATTTTATTATGAGCTACTTTAATATAACACGCTTTTATATTAGCTTCACTTGTAACCACCTTGTAACTATGTATGTAAGTAAATCTTGGAATCTTAATTTGACCCATTTCCCGGTTTTCGATTAGGATGAAATTTTGCACACGCTCTGAGTTCTGATGACAATACATGACTAGGTAAGAAACGTCATTACAAATCCAATATGGCAGCCTCCCCAAGATGGCGGACTGGCTGTTTGAAATTCACCCCTATATGGGTATCAAATGAAAGGGTTTTCTGTCAGGAATACGAAAATGTTGTAATTTTTAGTGCGTGCTAAAAGCTAAAAGCTAAAAGCGTGTTTTTTAGTTTTTTAAACTATTATTTTACAGCAAATTTCAAACTTAGACAATATGCCCCTTGAAAGTTATCTAAAGCTGCGTCCCCACTAGACTAGTTGGCACACGTCCAGGGCTCCACCGCTGATGGTCGTATCAAATTATTTTATGGCTCTATGACGTGAAGAAAATGCATCCTTGTTCTTCATTTACTGTAATAGACCTAAGCTCTATGGTTTAGTTTAAAAAAAATAAATATGTTGTCTCTGATTTTGACAGCTAGATTGGCGGGATTTGTATGTGTCATGAGCTACAAAGGCACTTGTTCTGTTTTGTAAGATTGTTTTAATAAATACAGTTTTTCTATAACAAATAATAATTTCATTTAATAATAACATAATACTACATGGCGCAGCCTACGGACGAACAACTTAATTGACTGTGAGACAACCTGCATGGCGAATAGTAACACGAGTGAGTCTGCCGCACAGACCGTGTCATCAGAGCTCACTACAATGGCTAGTGGTGGTGTGGAATATCGAATGCCGGAACCATTAAGTCTGGATAATATTGATGGGCTTTATGTTAGATGGCAAAGATTCCTGGCTAGCTTTAAAATATTCTTAGCAGCTGCTGGACTTGGACAGGTTACAGAAGCTAGAAAAGCGTCAATTTTGTTAAATTGTGTTGGACAGCCGGCTCAGGAATTATTCTTCAACCTCTTAAAAGACCCTAAACAAGATGTGTTGAAATATGAAGAGGTTATCCAAAGTTTTGATAATTATTTTAAACCTAAAACAAGTGAGGTTATAAATACCTTCCAATTTCATAATAGGATGCAAGAAGATGGAGAAAGCTTCGACAGTTTTTATACTTCGCTAAGAAAGCTCGCCCAAAACTGTAATTTCGACAATTTTTTAGACAGAATGCTCCGGGACAGAATTGTCATTGGAGTAAATGATCGACATGTACAACAAAAACTACTATCCATTAAAGACTTGTCCTTGGATAGTGCAGTGGAGATTTGTCGTTCTTCAGAATTGGCTACTGAACACGTAAGAACCATTTCAAAACAAGAAAGTCAAGTAAATCAAGTTCAGGCTATAAATAGTCAGCGACAGTATTCCACTCAATGGAATAATAAAACTAAGTATAACAATGTTTATCTTTGTAAGAAGTGCAATACTAAACATGGACCCAGAAATTGCCCAGCATTTGGCAAAACATGTACCTTTTGCAAGAAACCCAATCACTATGTAATTGGATGTAAATTGAAGAATAAGGTAAATTGCATAGAGGCTCACTCTGAGGATGAAAATATGCAAGATACACAAGAGTTGTGACTAATAAAAGTTTGTGATTCAATAAATAATAATAATAGTGAGTGGGCAGAATCTTTAAGTATTGAGAGTAAACAAATGACATTTAAATGTGATACAGGAGCACAAATTAACGTGTTATCATTAAGAGATTTAAAAAAAATTTTGAATGAGGAAAAGCAGATTAAATTATCTGACACAACAATTATTTTAGAGGTTTTTGGGGGATCACAGATTAAACCACTTGGTAAGGTGTATTTAACTATTTCTTTGAACAGTGAATCTTTTAAGACTGAGTTCATAATACTTGATAAAAATGTAAAGCCAATTTTAGGTTTACCTTCTTTAATTGAACTAAAACTGTTTAATGTTGGTACCAATAATAATAATATAAATGTGATAAAAGTCAATGATGAAAAGAATTTATTAATAAAGAAACATTCTAAACTTTTCCAGGGAATAGGACAATTTAGTAAGCCGCTAAAACTACACATCCAGTCAGGTGCAGAGCCTGTGGTGAGACCACCAAGAAGAGTTCCATTTGCACTTAAAGCACGTTTGGCAGACAAACTAAATTCACTGGTGGATAGACAGATCATTTCCAAGGTTGAACACCCTAAGAGTTTTGTAAGTAATTTAGTAGTGTTGGAAAAAAAAGATGGTTCCTTGCGCATCTGTCTTGACCCTAAAGATCTTAATAATGTTTTAGTAAGAGAACATCATTTAATACCAAAGCTTGAGGAAATAATACCTAAAATTACAAACAAGAAATACTTTTCTGTTTTAGACTTGTCAGAGGGTTTCTATAACATAAAATTAGATGAAGATTCAAGCCATTTATGTACATTTAATAGCCCTTTCGGTTGTTATAAATTCAATAGATTGCCTTTTGGTCTATCAGTCGCACCGGAAATTTTCCAAAAATATAATGAGAGTGCCTTTGGTGACATTCCTGGTGTTATAATATACTGCGATGACATGCTTATATGTGCAGAGAGTGAAGCTGAGCATGATTCAATATTGGCAAAAGTCTTTAAAAGAGCTGAAACTTGTAATGTTCGGTTTAATAAGAACAAGTTTCAATTTAAATTAACAGAAGTAAAATATTTTGGACACATCTTTTCAGAAAAAGGTATGCAAATTGATCCTAATAGAGTGTTAGCAATCAAAAGTATTAAAAGTCCAAGTAACAAAAAAGAACTTCAAACTTTTCTGGGCATGGTTAATTATTTAAGACAGTTTGTTCAACACCTTGCTAATATTGCTTCACCGTTACAACTTTTACTCAAGAAAAATGTTGATTGGATTTGGACAGAGGTACATGAAAAAGCATTTAATCTCATAAAAGAAAAAATAAGTCAAGCACCAATTTTACAAAATTTTGATCCGAACACGGACATTGAGATTCAGTGTGATGCTTCAAAAGGGGGTTTAGGGTGTTGTTTATTACAAAATGGTAAACCTGTTTGTTTTGCATCGAGAAGTTTAACTTCTTCTGAACAAAACTTTTCACAAATTGAAAAAGAACTTTTGAGTGTAGTTTGGGCTACTAAAAAGTTTCATTATTATATATATGGCCGGAAAGTTACAATTTTAAATGATCATAAACCCTTAGAAATTTTACTTAAAAGACATATTCATGAGGTGCCTTCACCTAGACTGCAAAGGCTTAAACTAAAATTATTAAAATATGATTTGGATTTCAAGTATTTAAAAGGTAAATTAATGTTTATTGCAGATTTGCTATCTCGTTCTTATTTAGAATGTAATACTACTGATGACACATATATGTATGAAGTTATTCATTGCATTGGACTTGCTAAATATTTACAATGTACTGAGGAACAAAAGGAAATCTTTATTAAAGAAACTAAGGAGGATTCGGAGTTGTCATTATTAACTAATTTCACTGTAAATGGATGGCCTGAAAATTTAAAATCAGTACCAGATAACTTGCACTTTTATTATAAATTAAGATCAGATATAACAATTGATGAGGGTCTGTTGTTTTTCAAGGATAGATTAATAATTCCTAAAAGCTTGAGAGCAGAAATAATTAGGAAACTGCATGAAGGACATTTAGGAATGTCGAAAATGAAAGGTGTGGCAAGAAAAATTTATTACTGGCCTAAAATTGATGATCATTTGGAGCAGTTTGTTAGAAAATGTTTGATTTGTCAAACTTTTTGTAATAAAAATATCAAAGAAAAATAAAAATATCACTTTTGTCCCACGAAATTCCTGATATTCCATTTTCTAAAATAGGAACTGATATTCTTGATTTTAAAAATAAAAGTTACTTAGTAATTTATGATTACTATTCAAAGTGGTTAGACGTTAAAATGCTCTCTAATAAAAGTGCAAGATGCATTATCAATATTTTAATTGATGTTTTTTGTAATTTTGGCTGTCCAAGTGAGATTGTTTCAGATCATGTTCCTTTTGACTCGAGGGAATGTAGAGATTTTGCTAGTCAATGGGGATTTAAATTTACTTATACTAGTCCAAGATATCCTCAGTCCAATGGAATGGCTGAAAGGGCTGTACAAATTGCGAAAAAAATGTTAAAAAAATGTTTTGAAGATAAAACGGATTTAAGAGTAGCTTTATTACAATATAGAAGCTCACCAGTGTGTGGCACCTGTTTTTCTCCTGCTGAGTTACTAATGAATAGACATTTAAAAACTAAATTACCAGTTCCTTATAGTTATTTAAAACCAAAGATTAATGAGAAAGTGGAGTTGGAGTTCAATAAGGCACATAACAGAAACATTAAAAGTTATAATAGTAAGAGCAAATCAAAAAATGATTTTTATATTGGACAAAATATTATCTTTCTAAAAGATCCCACTATTAATAGATGGTCTCAAGGAATCATTTCTAAAACAAATGGTCTAAGGTCTTATAATGTAATTGATAATAATGGTGTAAGGTATACCAGAACCTCATATCATATTCGACCTTGTTGATCTGCCTGATCCTCAGTAAATGGATTATAAAAACTGAATGTGTGGTTTTGCTAGTGGTCCATTATTGAGTTACTTAATTTACTTATACTTATTAAAAAAAAAAAAATTTAAGGGAAATGTAAAGGTAAGTCAGTTATGTTTCTTTAATAATAAAATAATATGTACCTTAGTAGTTGTTATTACATATTTTTGTAAACGAATTAAAGCAGGATGTGTCTTTGTTTCTTACTTATCTCTTTTGTTATGTAGAATATTTCTAAGTAGGTAATGTAAGTTAGAATAAAGTTTTGTTTGGAAAAGGGAAAGATGTAATAGACCTAAGCTCTATGGTTTAGTTTAAAAAAAATAAATATGTTGTCTCTGATTTTGACAGCTAGATTGGCGGGATTTGTATGTGTCATGAGCTACAAAGGCACTTGTTCTGTTTTGTAAGATTGTTTTAATAAATACAGTTTTTCTATAACAAATAATAATTTCATTTAATAATAACATAATACTACATTTACTATGTAACACCAGCCTGATTATTTCAGCAGAGATATAATGCTTTGAGGTAGAGAGAACCCTTCGCTATCCCGCAATGTGATGAAACAATTTAAAAAAATATTTTTTGGTGTTATTTTGTGTTTTTTTTATTCAATGTGAGATATTTATTATTAAAAGGAAAAGTGTATTCAGGTCTTACCACAAAATGATAAACAGACGTTAAATGCTTGTCTAAAACGTCTTGTATGGAAAATTTCAAAGAAGATTTTTTACAATCGTGTTCAACGCGCTTTATCTTTTCTGTGGTAACACGGTTATATTTTAAATTTCAAGTTTATGCTACTACCAAAAATCTTATTAGAATAAGGCCTCTAAGTAGGCGCCTAGGCGGGCTGTGAATCGCATTAATTGTCGGATAATATTGATAGACACTATTGCTCTTTCCCGGGTTTCCTGTACTCGTGAACACATACCTTTACGCGGGTACACGTGAATACGTGTAACGTGATACTCAATAAATAGATAATTTAAAAATATACAAAACCGCCTTCAAGGTCCCTAACCTACACTAAAAAGTTAAAAATAAAATATAAATCTAGCTGAAAGCATAGAAATTTTATATGGCTATTAATATTCCTTATTTACATAAATTGTAACATCATATAAACATGTGTAGACATTGTTATACAGTCGGTGCCAGCTAATATCATCCATCATCACCATCATTTCGACCAAAGAAAAAACATACGCGTCGAATTGAGAACCTCCTCCTTTTTTTGAAGTCGGTTAAAAAAGTAACTGCGAGTCGACATAAATAAAGTGCATTACAAGAAAATTATAATTGGTTTTTTCATGACAAAACAAATCTCAGATTCGTTATGTTAATTACTGCTTTTAACTACCGACAGTAAAACACAACGACATCTTGTTTGATTGCTTCAGAGTTAACGAGGCACATTTAGATTTGGCTGTAAAATATACGTCATGTTCGAAAATAAATTATCATTTTTACGAGAGCAATAAATGGTTTTGCTCTTGGTTATTCGATTAAGCTTTGCACCATTATTTTTGTGCACTGAACATTTAATAAGTAATGAAAGGAACTGAATCGCACAGCACGTGTTTGACTTGCCCTGCATTTGGCCACATACATTTTTAATTACGCATGTCATCTTTTTTCTATTGTAAGTATTGTGTGTGTTGCAAATAAATTATTTTCATTCATTCATTCATTCATTAAGTGTGATATCACAGTTTTAACTAACGTAAGTAAACAAAACACGACAAAAGCTATTACATTGCGCTGCTGTGGAGAAGAACCCGCCGAAGAATCTCCACAGGATCGCATCTTTTGTTCATTCCTCTTTTTTTAATTATTTAATATTAAAGTTATCTAGCTATCGAAATAAATGCGGTTATAAACGCATTACCACACTGCACACAGACACAGAAAAATATAATACAGAGACCCGATTCATATTTGAATATTGGGGTAGCAGTGTGATGGGGGTTTGACAAATATTGGTATTGCGTTTGCGTTTGTGTCTGTGTACTATTCCGCACGCTTCATTTGACCGATGGGGGCTATGGTAGGCTTCAAATAAACTATTTATTTTGTGATTTTACATGAGGCTTACTCTCTTGTAACTATTATTCATAAAAACCTCGAGAAAATAATTTGAGTACAGTTATTTTTAACACGGTTTTATTAAGTTAGAAACCAGGCGGCTCAATAAATCTGACACCAGGGTTTGTGAGGTAGGTTAACCTCGAAGCCACACGAAAAGTGTATGTATGTATATGTAATCATCATCATCATCATTAACAGCCTGCGGCAGTCCACTGCTGGACATAGGCCTCTCCCAAGGCGCGCCATTTGGCCCGGTCTTCGGCCGCACGCACCCACCTGCTGCCAGCCACATTTCACAGATCGTCACTCCATCTAGCCGGGGGGCGTCCTACACTTCGTTTACCTAGACGTGGTCTCCACTGCAGAACCCGCTTACTCCAGCGATTATCGGTTCTGCGACAAATGTGACCAGCCCACTGCCACTTCAGCTTGCTTATTCGAGTGGCTATGTCGGTTACATTGGTTCTCCGACGGATATCCTCGTTTCTGATTTTATCCATCAGAGAGACTCCGAGCATAGTCCTCTCCATAGCTCGCTGAGCAACTTTAAATTTGTGGACTAGTCCCACAGTCAGTGTCCACGTTTCGGCACCGTAGGTCATGACGGGTAGGACGCACTGATCAAAGACTTTCGTCTTTAGGCTCTGCGGTATGGGCAACGAGAAAACGTGGCGCAGCCTCCGGAAAGCTGCCCAGCCCAATTGAATCCTCCTGTCGGCTTCCCTCTCGAAGTTGTTTCTACCCAACTGGATACTTTGTCCAAGGTAGACATAATGATCGACAACTTCAAGAGGTATTCCATCGACGATAATTGATCCAGGTATGATATGCGCGTTGAACATGACTTTCGTCTTGTCCAAGTTCATACAGAGACCAACCCGTCGAGAGGACTCATTTAGGCCGGTCAGCATGATCTGGAGCTCCTGCAGCGACTTAGCCATTATAACTATGTCGTCGGCAAATCGAAGGTGTGAGATATACTCGCCATTTACATTAATGCCTCGTCCTGTCCAGTCAAGGGTCTTAAAAACGTCCTCCAGCGCGTTAGTGAACAGCTTTGGGGATATAACATCCCCCTGTCTCACACCTCTATGAAGCTGGACTGGTTTTGTTTGACTGTTTTGTATTTGGACGGACATTGTGGCGGCGTTATACAGACACCTCAACACCTCGATATATCGCCAGTCGATTTGGCAGCGCTGCAGGGACTCCACAACAGCCCAGGTTTCGATAGAGTCAAATGCTTTTTCGTAGTCCACAAAAGCTAAACACAATGGTTGGTTATATTCTCCGGACTTCTGTATAACCTGCCTCACTGTGTGGATGTGGTCCACGGTACTAAATCCTCCTCGAAACCCGGCCTGCTCCGGTGGCTGGAACTCGTCAAGTCTTCGAGCGAGGCGATTCGTTATGACCCTTGAGAACAACTTGTAGACGTGACTCAGAAGCGAAATTGGTCTGTAATTCTTGAGGAGGGTCTTATCACCCTTTTTGAAGAACAGAATCACAATGCTCCTGTGCCACGCCTCTGGGGTCCTCCCGGAATGTATCGCTAAGTTGAAAATACGCTGAAGCTCCTTCAGTACAGGCTGTCCACCTGCCTTCAGGAGCTCCGTCGTAATTCCATCCTCTCCCGGGGCTTTCCCATTCTTAAGTTGTCTCAGGGCCAATTCGATCTCCTCCAGACTAATATCTGGCAGCTCATCGGTATAATGGCGAGTCGGCGGCGCTCTAGGGTCGTTTTGTGTGGGCATAGGTTGCGGGGCGTGCGTGGCGTACAGTTTCCCGTAAAAGTGTTCGATCTCAGCGAGAACTTCGGTCTTCGACGTGACAATTTTACCGTCAGTTGTTTTTAATTTCGTCAGATGGCTCCTACCAAGCTGTTGCGAAAACACTTTAGAGCCTTTGTTGCGCTCTATAGCCTCTTCAACCAGAAGCGTATTCGAGCGCCGTAGGTCTCTTCGTATAGATTTTCGCACCAACTTAGTAAGCGCCACCTGTCGATCGGTGTTTGTCGTGTCACGTCTTTGTGCCATAAGCGACTTAGTCTCTGCCGAGAACCGAGACGTCCGGCCCGCACCTTTCTTCCCGCAAAACTTTTGCGCCACATCCCTTAAGGTAGTGATTACGCCGCCGAGGTCCTCGTCAACGTCCAAAGTGGGTTTCAGTGCATCGAAACGATTTTTAAGTTCCAGCTGGAAACGTTCAGAGCCGGCCGCGGACTGGAACGGTGTTGGTCGGAGCGTAGACTTCATCAGACGGTTTCTCACTAGGTTGAAGTCGATATTCAGAGTGCCTCGTACAAGTCGGTGATCACTGCCGGTGTTGAACCTGTTGATCACAGAGACATCTCTGAATATGTACCTTTTGTCCGATATGATGAAGTCAATCTCATTTTTAGTCGACTTGTCGGGGCTTCTCCAAGTCCACTTCCTTTGGGGCTTCTTTTTGAAGAACGAGTTCATCAAAAACAGCCCCTCACGCTCCAGGAAGTTGACCAGCATTTGCCCCCTCTCGTTCCTAGTTCCATATCCGTGAGGCCCCATGCTCGTTTCAATGCCCGTGTGTTTACCCACCTTGGCATTGAAGTCACCCATGACAACATTGAAGTGAGCTCTGTTGGTGTTATATAAGGCTTTGGCAATGTCATCGTAGATCGCCTCAACCTCGTCATCCGAGTGTGTCGATGTCGGTGCATATACTTGTACGACCTTTAGAGTGTACTTCTTGGTCAATCTAAGGACAAGATAAGCCACTCGGCTCGACACACTGGACACCTCCTCAACGCTGTTCACGAGTGCCTTATTGACGAGGAATCCCACACCGCCTTGGGAGAGAACATCGCCCTCTCGATAGTAGAACAGGTGGCCGGATTGCAGAGTCATGGTGTCCTCACCCTCTCTTCGGACTTCACTGAGTCCCACAATATGCCACCGTATACGTTCCAGTTCTACTTCGAGTTCATGGACGTACTCATCAAGCCGCAGGCTTCGTCCGTTGTACGTTGCCAAGTCCAGTGTTTGGTAGCTGTCCGTAACCCGGTGATTCTTCGCACCCCCTACCCCACCGTAACCATGTCTGCTACCGTAGCCAGGAATAGTGGGGCGGCCGGGAACTGGGGGCCGTTTACTTATGGCAGCTTTCATAATTATTTGGGAGGAGTTGCCCTAATCGCCACGCTGGGCAAGCGGGTTGGCGATCGCAGTTTGGCAGAAACTCATCATAGGGACGCTGCTTCCCATCCCGTGTCGGCATTTAGTTTCTGCCCTATCCAAAAATGGATTGACCGCCATTTATCGGTTGACTGATTGCGCTGCTAGTAAATACCTACAGCGGGCGGTGGGGTCGTCACTTCCCGACGCCAATATGCGACGACGCGTATATGTAATAGTATAGACTTATTGTTTATGTATGTATTTTATGTAGATATTTTGCACTTCCCTATGTCTACTCCGCATTCTCCTTTTTCACCACTGTGTTGGTTGGCTGGAAGAGATCTCTTATAGAGATAAGCTCGCCTTTGTAAACTAGTATTATAAGAATCACCCTTTTGTTAAATTGTGCAATAAAGAATATATGAAAAGCAAGCATTCAAAATCCCTTTTTCTGTGCGACACTACCTAAAGCATACCCTCAGTCAGTAAAACCGCAGCGCTTTGAGTAATTCAGGAGCTTTGATCCTATTAGAGTTTACGCGTGACTCTAATGAATTCACCCCTACTACGGTTCTGTTTGCCCTGCACGAGTAATTAGCCCTGATTAGTTCATTACATTAATTATTTTGCGTTAGCAACGTCTGTGGTCGTGCGGTGTTCGGGGAACGAGTGTTTGTTGTTTCCAAGTCACTATACATCCGATAGTATAGGTATAGTATAGGAACCTAAATTATTGATTTTGGTGATATTTAGGTCTAGTTTAAGGGCACGCCCAGAATTTTTTCTATTTATACTCTAAGGGACACTATACTTCTATCTGTACTTACTTCCGACTCTAATATATAAGTGACGCCTTAACAAAATTTATAAAAAGGACATGTTCCAAAGATTTTTCTCAAAAAATGAATAAGCATTTGACTAAAACGATTATTTTGTATAGGGAGGGATAATAGTAATGTTTTTTTTATTCCGCAAAAAAATCCTTTAGAAAAGAGTAACCGTTGACTAAGAATGTTCTTTCAATTTCAGTATATTTGCTGAAAGGAAACTTACACCCTATTAAGATTTCCAAAAAAAATTACGTTGCTAAAAAATATTTAAAATTACTTTACGTTGGTAAAAATAATTTCGAGGCTGTGTACAAGTGTCGCCCGAAAACTAAAGTTAGCTCAATATTTTTATCTCTAATACATAATTATAAATAGAGGTTTGGTTTGATCAAAGCATTTTAACTTCTGATATGACGTCATTAAGTGTTTTAAAAAAACCTATGATGAATAAATAAATTTGACTTTGACTTGGAGCTCTGGTGTATATAATATAGGTCTATTATTTATAAGTTTCAGTAACGTAAAGCTAATGTTAGGTTATGCTAATGCTATGTAAGACACTGAAATGGTTGCTAAATACATATAATTAAATAGTAAAGATACCGCTCAGTAATTCCGGACAGCAGTAGCATATATTACTTATCAAGAGGTCCCAAATATCATTTAGGCCACTCTTATGCAAACAATAGCAGGCCTTCAGAAGAGTTTCATAGTCACGCGCTCGCCAAACCAGCGGGTAATTTGACCCTCCCTCTTAGGAGCTACGCACACCAAACGTTTGTTACGTTATAACGTTTTCCAACCCAGATGATACTTACTGTTCTAGTCGATAGAACATGCAGAGATGCAACACTTTGATTATTTTGGTCCAGTGTTTTCCCGTGGGAATGAGAAAATACCTCAAAAATACCGCGGTAAAAAGTGGCCTATGTGTTAATCCAGGGTGTCAGCTAACTCCATACCCAATTTTATTAAAATCGCTTCAGCCTTTAGATGTGAAAAAGTAACAAACATACATACTCACACACACACACTCTCAAACTTTCGCCTTTATAATGTAAAATTTTATTTTTTTTATCTTAGACGGTGATGATTTTATTCACGAATGTTTCTTTTTACTCTAAATCTAATCTCTCAAAATTATTTTATGTGGAATAGCTGACTCCTTAGGTAAATGTGTTGGGCACTGAAAAATCGACTGCCTCGTAGCCTAGTAGGTAGTACGTCTGCTTACGAAGCATAAGGTCGCGGGTTCGAATCCCGCCCAGGGTAAACATTCGTGTGATGAGCACTTGTGTTTGCCTTGTGTCTGGATGTTGTATATTTATATATGTATGTATATCAGCTGCCTGACACCCATAGTACAGGCACTGCCTTGGGGTCAGATGGCCGTGTGTGAGATGTCCCACATATTTATTTATTATTTATTTAAAATATTTGTAGTTTTGGTGTGCGATATGCCTTATCCTTCTACCCCTGTCTCCCAGAAGCGTAGACGACGTGACTTGTACCGCATTGCTGTCAGCCCTACAACCCGCATACACACGTATAACGCCCAAGTTGTTGATTTGAAAAGTTAAATAAATGACTCTATCTTACCGTTGGGAGAGCTGCAGGGTTGCAACCTTCATCTTAACTTCATGGTGCGTTAGTAATCTAGTTTTAAGAGTATGAGTTGGCTTTGAATTGTTTTAAGCTTTATTTTGTTACAGTTTAAACGGTTTCTTGATTACAGTTATTGTTTTCTATCAAACATAACACATACTATAAGCTAATAAATTGAATGCAATGCTTTTGATAAGAAAGTATTATTAAATAACTAAGTTCTTCCCACCTTCCGAAGATAAAAAAAGATTTTTCCCTCAGTAAACTGCTGTATTATTATTTTTCCATCACGTTATCAATAATACCTGGGTTGGATACTACCAGTATTTATTTCAATCTATGCATCCTAAAAGTGAAAAGGTCAAAAACCAATGTCATTATTTGAGTATTTTTAAATTGAAATAATCGCGTAGTTACTTGTATAATCACATAATTATATTGATAGGCACTCATAGTACAGGCTCTGCCTATAGCTGTATGTGTGATGTGCCCATATATTTATTTTTCAACATTATTAATCCCAGCCCGGTGATAAAAGAAGCAAAACAAAAGGGCCCAAAGCACTGGATACCGAAATAAACATTGAAAAATCTATAGGGAACCGATATTGCTTTTCAATTTAACAGGACAACAAAAACAAAGAGGTGGGTAACTATATAACGGCCTCAGTAACCCTTCCACATACTTGTATAGCAAAGGGCGGGAAACGACACGGTCTGGGAGTTTATATACAACTTATAACACTGACTATGATCGCTTTCTATTTATTAGCATGCATATAAACTCCCATAACGCACCGCTTTCCACGTCTGTGGGTTTGAAGCTAAAAGGTTCAACGCCCGTAAAAGTATCGAATACCGTAAAAGTCCCAGCAATAAAATTTGAAAGCGAGAAACGAGAAAATGAAATATTTTGTCGCCATAACCGAGAACAAAACGTGTTTAATAGCTGAGATTCGTGTTTTTATGTTTCTGCAAATCAAATTATATTTCGCAAAGGGCTTTAGCACTTACGGACTATGGCTTAGGAGGAAAATAAGGGAATATTTCAGTATAATGTTAAAGCGATGGAAGAAAGTCGCCTTTTTTGCTCGCTCATATGAAAAGTGGTAAGTAACTCTTTATTATTGGAGGGCAAATGAACGCCGTAAAATTTAACTGGATATTTATCCGCAACATAGCGGTGTGATAGCGGTAGTACTCATGAAAGTTTCCCTAAGGATCAAAGGTTAAAACCGAACTAGTCATACAAAGCGGTCGGTCACGTGACTGAAGTTTGTAAGAAAAGTTGTTCAGTTTCATAATGTTACGAATAAACAACGATTTGAATTTCACGGTATATTTTAGTGATCTGTGATAAAGACAGATTTTACATCCTACACTAGGTACAGTCTTACACAGACTCAAATACTGTAAGAATAAGAACTGTAAATAAGAGATGTCTAAATATCTACGCTAGATGAATTGGGGATCGCAGTCGTTGCAGATTAAACAGGTGAAAGCTTTTATTTTTAGTTTTCACGTATCACACCGTTAATGTATAAACTGTGCCGAAAACCACAAAGTACAGTCATTGTATAAAAGCAAGCGAATGACGATAATATTTATTTCATAGTTTTTAGAGAAAAGTTTGCTTTTAATCAAAGTTTCATTAAATTTTGAGCCCTAACTCCTGCAAGATTTAATAGGGTTTTTAATAAGTTCTGGCGGTGGCTCGAAAGCTCATAATCCTTTGCCAGATTAAGAGTTGGAGACATCATCCTAGTCCGTGTCGTTTTTGTTTATTAAACCCCTTGTCATTATAGGGGACTTTCCTCGAGCAGTCCTCAGTGATACCGGATATCCGGGTTTAAGTAAAGCCAAGTACTTGAACCGGGTTTCTTTTTCTTTCTTCATAAGGAAATGTGAGAAAGAAAATGGCACCTTTTTGGAGTCTGTTTTGTTAGATGAATGTACTTGATTAATTTCTTATTTTATGTAAGTACTTCTTCTTAAAACGAACGCCACCATTAAACGGCCAACCAAAGAATAGTAGAAGAAGAAGAAAATCGTTTTATTGTGAAATAGATTATATAAAACGTTTTTTATGAATTAATGCGTTTATCGCCTTTTTTTCCTGTCGCCTGCACGCGATAGAACTTGATGAAGGCTGCTCACGACGCTATTCGAGTGGCTGGTTTTTGGGCCGAGACTGTCTGAGTTTGCTGTTGACTCGAAAAGAAGAAGAATGCGTTTATTATAAGTTTAGAAAATAGACTCTATCGAGTTCAATTATTACTTGTTAACCTATTTTTTACAGCGGAACAAAATCGGATTCTCAGAAAAGGAGATTAACAAATAAATTCTCTTTCCTGTTTCATCGAACATCAAAGTGGATGTTTTGTTCCTCGTGTATCTTTCAAAGATGTGGTAATAAATAAGATTAAAGAAAATATTCAGTCCGGAACTTTGGAAAATAAAACTGGTGGAGTCATGCGTGTTCAGTCGTGCGGAGCAGATAGGATTTCTGATGTACGACTCGTGAAACATAATAAATCTGTCGGAAACTTCCTTGACATTTAAGATAAACTATGGCAACAAGTTATTGGCTAAGGTAGGTAAAATAAAAACGTGTTATGAGTATTAAATTCCTCATATTTACTGGAGTCTTCGAAAGGCACGTAACCGCTGGTCACGCCTATTATGTACGGATGTAGTCGTTACGAACTACTGTCAGAAGCCTCAGGCGGTTTAATAATTATGACACTAGGGATTATGAGGTGTGTGAACCTCAAAACACACTATAAGCAGAGCTATACAACAACAGATTCCCAACTCAATTGCATAGCATGGGGATTTTGGATTCTAAGTATTGTAACTTGGTCTGTTTTCGCATTAAACTTTTTACTTATTTTATTTGTCACTTTTTCTTTCTTAGACAGACTTTTATAGCCTATTATATTAATAGGCTGGTAACTTACATTTTATTTTTTATTTTTCTAAGCTTGTTTCTCAAAATCAACGTATGAAGCTTTACCGGACTTGGTTCCAGAATTCACGACAGAACAGGTATTCGGGATAATATTCCGCCATCTTATACATCCGGGTTTACGGCTAATCTTCTGGGACGCGACTGACCCTGATTTATATATGAGAAGTCCGTATTTATTGGACGCAGGGTCCGGTAGTTTATAGCCCAGGATCCGATCGGGTTTCCCGCTCAACTAAAGTAATGAGGATGGCACAACACGCCGCAGGCATTGTCATTTCGCTGTTTGACTTGTTTAAAATTAGTTTTGTTTTGGAAGCCGAGATTATTAGCATTTGGGGTTGTTTCGTGATGAAATTTATTTCCTAGATTAAATAATAAAATGACCTCATAAAAATATCAAAGTTCGTAGTGCGTTATGTTAATAGCGGCGATTAAAGAACCAATAAAATTATACGAAACATTGTATGTTTTAAGGGCCGGTATAATTTTCTGTTTCTTTTATGGCAATTAATTATCGTCTCAGTATTTTATCAAAGGTAAGGAAATATAAAAACCACGACGTGAATAATTATGAGGAGGTATCTGAGGGGAAATTCAATTTCGGCGCGGTGACTTGCGATCCGAGCCGGAAGAAATGAAATATTAGACGGTCGGCCTGACCCGTGTCAAATCAGCATTCGCAGGTATGCCTCGGATTATTTACGGCCAACTCGGAGCTATGAAATTTTTTATCGAAACGATAAATCTTTATTAGCAAAGTTAGACGAAACTCGAAGACGGGTGCAGACGTTCGCGATTTTTTGGGAATACGCGTTTTATTATAATTGGTTCTGAACGAAATTGGCTATTGGGAAGGATCGAAGGCCCAAAGTAACCTAAAGGTAACTTTTTATGAAAGAGCTCAGCCTAAGTGGATTATAAATTTAAGATTCGAGAGCTGCCGGCGCGAAGTTTATCGTAATTCGCAATTAGTGGGATTCCCGAAGTTAGCATACTAAAAGCCTTTAATTAATTAATAACAGTGCTAAGAATTAATTACTTTGGAATTAGCTAACCAAATTACAATGGATGAGGCGTAACTGCGTTAAATGCAAATACGACTTAATTGCCACTCCATTACACAGACTTGTATGTCTGTTTTAAATGGTTTGAGATAAATGGTTTGAGAAAATAATAAATATGTAATACATAACATCTTCCTAACATCTTTAAATTATTATCAATAATTAATTTCCCAGGAAATGGTCAGAATCGTTCACCATGTGTAGCCAACTTCGACTAAGATCCGCCTGCCACGATTGGGGATTATGGTAACACCTAGCTTGTAAGGGATAGACCTTAGCGTAACCTTAAAATAATATAAGCAATTGCATAACAGTATAATGAATAAAATCATTTAAATCTGGCTACTCAACATTCAATCTCGAGTTACGCCAGCTGAACCTCAAGACATTGGATATGGCCATCTTGGCGGCGTAACTGGGAATCCATGTGCATGTCTGCGGGAGACCGGGATGGCATATATTGAGGCAAATTGCCGCATTCTGGAGACATGAATATTACATGAGGGACTCATGCCGAGATCACTTCATCATTTGAGGCCGGGCAACATACGGGCTTCGTGGAATTTGGTCACAGGGACTTTTGGTCACGATTATAAAAATGGCCGCCGTTTTTTTTTTATTATTTAGTTCGGGGATTTTGGAACTTTATTTTGGTGCAAAAATAATTTCCAGGTTTATAATTTTGATTTTTATGCTAATAAGTTTTAATTGCTTTCTTATCGAGTGGGTTTCGAAGTTAACCTACCTCACAAACCCTGATGTCGGAACTGTTGAGCCACCTTAGGCTTCCGACATGGCTCCGAAGCACAGATGCAAGCAAGCTTTAATTGATTTGGAAAGAAAAGTTGATATTGCAGAGATAATAATATATTTTGATTAGTATTATTATGACCAGTGAAAACTCAGACAATGTGACCAAATTTTACTAAAGTTACAAGATTCTAACCTTGACGGTTCAATAATAGAAATAATGGGAGTAAACAAGGGACCTTTACGATACTAATAATTCCTTGCACAATAAAATTTCCTATGTGTAGTAAAAATGAGGATTTGGATCGTATTGTTTATTAGGCTGTACACAATTTGTTTTACGGCCACCAATCAATATTACGATAAAACAAAGCTACAACATAGCCTTCGGTGGTGGTGAGAAAGCCATAAGTATTTGTTTGGCAAAAAAAATTTTATATCGGGTATACTGTTTTTTTTTTATTTATACAGTTGCACCTAAGTTTGTAAGCTAAGACAAGAGACGTCAAAAAAGTTGACTTATTTAGATATTTGTTTTATCGTAGCATTTTATCATCTCCTGCCGGGCTAACATACGCGTTTACGTGGGACTTGAGAAATGAAAGACAAAAAATGTCCATTTGGGGGATTTTGTCATTTGTTGCGAACATACCGGGCGTTTTGAGAAACTCAATAATCGTGAAATCATTTTGTCAATTTTTGTCACTCCAATTGTTGCCATTTTACAACAGTTACTCGTGGAACTAGTAAATACTATGAAATACTATGGTTACCTAATACCATTCATTCAATACTAGCCGATCCGTGCTTTTGACAGATATTAAAATAACACTGTTTTACGAAAGAAAGGGACCGCGCTATACAAAAGTTGATGATGTTGTCTTTATCTAAATTTGCTGTTTATTTTCATTTAGTGAGTTATTAATCACACCGGACGTATAAAAAAAAAGTTACAAAAAAAGTAAACAAACAAAATCAAATTTTATTTTATACAATAGCACGATTTATTCGTGTTTAAACAAAAAAACAGCTAAAAACAATAAGTAAGTACACACACATGGTACATTTACCGTAATCTAACTAGTTAAATGCAATGATATTCATCTAACTTTGTTTGTTTCAGAGGAAAATACTGCGTGTTGAACCATTATTCAAAAATCTTGTTCTACCCGTTTCAATAGGAAGATTTCCTGAAGTTGACTCTCTGACCGATTTAAATGGCCCTCGAGAAAAGCTGCAAAATAAGTAGCAGCAGTGGAAAAAGCTGCGAATAATCTTTGTGTTAGCAACGCTACTCAACGAGTTCTACTTGTTGTTGTTGGAATCCTAAGGTACCCAGGGGATACATAGGGCCTTCAAGAGATTCTTCCAGTTCCCTCTGCCCTGCGCCGTGGCCTTGGCTTCGCTCCATGTAACTCCGAGTTCTACTTGGCGTGATCTCAACCGAAACCCATGTAAAAGATGAAGAATTGCGTGTCAGAAAGTCAACATAATGCATACATGCAAAGTGCCTAGTCAAAAGCCTGATTCTTCGGCAGTGGCTTTAGACACTATGTTTTGTGGTTCTTTCTCAAATAAACTGCTGTAAGAAATCCTTAAATAGTGTTAGTAAATTAGTGTTAAGCATAGTGCAATGTGCCTTAGGTTTCTGGAAGTGAGGAAACTGGGATAAATATTATTTAGTAGTAGGTACCAAAAAGATACAATTTTAACAATTATGTGTAACGAAGATAAGGTAGGTGTAATGAAGATGAGGAGTGCTATACTTACTTCTTACTCTTACTTTTATTATGTTATCAGACTACTATAATACTCATGTATTGTAGTTAAATATTTATAACCATTATATAGGTACTTAGTATGCTAGTTCCTCATAGTTAAAAGAAAGCTAAATTAGTAACTATAACGGCTGCAGTTGTAACTGAATCAACAAATTTAGTGTTTAGGTTTTAAAAAGAGGGAAAGGTGACATGATTTTTTATTTATTTATTTATGTAAGACCACATTTATTATGCATTGTTGAAATAATAAATAAACAATTTACTTTGTAATAATGTTGACTATGTTAATTTGTTTACTAGAATAGAAGTAATAGTTGATAAATAAATAATGTATCAAAAAATATTATTTTATTTCATCGGATTGATATTGATTTCTAACTAGACTTGTAGACTTGTTTAGTTATTTACTTACATCTAGTTAGATTATGTAGTATTGAACCGCTTGTAGTTTTAAATTCCCTATAACCAGGGACAAAGATTCTGTGGAGGCAAAGGGAAGATCTTCCGCCGGGCATGGTGGTGAGCCCGGGGACCGCAATTCTTTACCCATGCTGTAACTATATGCGCAGGGAAGTAATTAAATCTCTGAATGTGGCTCATGCATTTCTTTCTAACCCCCGATGTGAGGCAAAGATACTTTATGGGCAAAAACTCGATTTAGCCAGTCATATTGGCAAAGGCATACTAGAGACTTAGCCCAGCGTTGGGTTTTACTAGATTATTGATGAAGGAAAGTTAATAAAAGTATGTCAGCTTATTTACTTCATGGACTAAGCGTAGGTAAGTAGTACTAAGCTTGGGTTGTGATTGGTTCCAAACTTCTGAGTCTTCGACGAAGTCCTTACAAACGAAGTTTATAAGATCTCTTGAATGAGCACTTCCTTTCTATCGCTGTTCTTTTTCTAAATTTAATAGAAGCATGCTGATTAAAACTCTTTATTACTTTGTCTGCAATCTATGAATGTTGTTGTTGTTGTTGTCCTATGGTACCCCAGTGGTACAGAGGGCCTTCGTGAGAAGTTTCGAATCTATGAATAGTGTAATATTAATTACTTACAACTATAACATATCTATTGTTTGTTTGTTTGCATTGAATAGGCTCCAAAACTACTGAACCGATTTTAATGAAACTTGGTACACAGCTAGTATAGACTTTGGGGAAGAACATAGGCTACCTTTTACCGCGGAAATAATCCTCATTACCACGGGAAAAGCTGTTAACGCCAGCGGAGCCGCGGGCGGAAGCCTAGTAAAATAGCAAAAGCTAACGGAAGAGAACATCTTTCAATTACTTTAGTTTAGTGTGTACAAACATCCTTATAGGCAAACAATGAAGAAAATACGATTTTTCAGCCAATATTACAGTCCCATAAAACCCACAAAGAATCTCACGCTCCGTATTTGAGGTTGATAAATATTGACAAATTAGCCTTATGAAACTGTCATTTTGCGACAAATGAGTCGTAAAAAGTGGTGGTATGTTCGCAATTATGAGAAATACAAAAAAAAAAAAAATTGTCAACCCACATGGAGTTTGATAAAACACTGACGTCACAACGTGCATCCATATTCGCTAAATTGACAAAATTTCAAAATGGCGGCGTTTTCGTGACATTTTGACAGCTCCGTAAGGGATTTAGAGTTTGTCACAACTGGCGTGTTAGCCCCGCTACGATGACGTAGCCGCGTAGCAAAATGCTACGTGACGTACGGGTTGTTTAACTTTCAGCACAGAATTTATTAAATATTACGAATAATGCGTTTCTACCTGACCTATTTTTATTTTTATTCAGTTATACTTCGTGGCTCATGTGAATCTTTACCTAGGGAAAGTCGTAAATATAAACGAACAAAATTCAAAAATCAACACCAAATTAATATAAAATGTGGAAGTGTGTATGTTAGTTTAATCTTTTTTCACACTTAGCAATGTATTGATCAGATTTTTGCTGCAGAAATATAGATTGAGAACTAGACAGTGACATAGTGTTTTTTACCGAGAGAATATATCTCGTTTCCACGGGAAAACTTAAAAAAAACAACGCTGACGAAGCTTTGGGACCGCTAGTCTAAGATTTATACTTATAGCGGGATAGAACCGGCGGCGATGCGTGGCTGATGCCTTCTAGATAAGAAGTATTTTGTATTGTATTGTATTGTAAGACAATAGCTAAATAACTAAATAAGAGTTTCTTCCGGCGAGTTCTTCTCCACAGAAGACAGCCAAATTGTGAACTCGCCTCGACGTCGAAAAGTGATTTGTAAAAACTTACTTCGAATTAAACATTTGACTATGACTTTTGACTAACCGTAAACTAAACTCACTGATACACAATAAGCCTATTCTGTCGTCTATTTATCCAGGACGGCTTATTGACTGTTCTCTATGCGTAGTGCAGCCTCCGCGAGGCTTTACATAAGATTATCAGCGGCGTCATTTTGTTAGAGCTAATCCTTGGCTTTCTCCATAATCTACTTACTTATGTAGTCCTCACAGAATACGGCGACAAAGGAGAAGGGGCTAGCAACGTGACTTAAAATTGCTTTTTTATAAGTAAACTAGCGACCCGCCCCGGCTCCGCACGGGAAAATGGTTATTGTGGGTTATCCTTCAGTATATTATGCATGTATTATACATATAAACCTTTCTCTTAATTCACTCTATCTATTAAAAAAAACCGCATCAAAATCCGTTGCGTAGTTTTAAAGATTTAAGCGTACAAAGGGAGGAACATAGGGACATAGGGACAGAGGGACAGAGAAAGCGACTTTATTTTATACTATGTAGTGATTGTAGGTGAATTGTTGAAAAAACTACAAATATTTAGTATGGTTATCACTAAAACTTTCCATTTTATATTTCTACAAATGACGTAACAAAATAGCCAGCCACAAAACATACAATTATTTTTTTTATCTACAATTTATCTGTCAGTACATAATTTAATTTTGTTACTTTAAATAAGAATTTTTATGGTAAAAATAGGTAGTAAGCTTTCATCCAAATTATATTCTGAATATATTCTGATTCCGATTCCTAGTAGAGTAGACAATGTATTGATTAAAATAATAAGTATACTCGTACCTAATAATAAGTGCACAAAGCCCTCTAAACAAAAATCTTCATTCTTTTTACTTTTTTTTTAATTGATCTATGCTTGTGTCGAAAAGCTACGACCAATCAAGCTTCACCGGACTTGCGGGGGAGCAGAACACTCTAGGTACCCCAAAAAAAAGTATAGACTTTATTTTATCAAACTCCTGAAATTCTATTACCTATACTAGTTCTAGAGAAGCGACAACAATGTGTGAGTATATGACTCCAGCTCCACGCAGGCTCACTATGTGTGAACATATTTTGAATTTCAAATAAGGGTGTGTTACATGAATACATGGAATATTTGCTACTAGAGTTTTCGTTGGACGCTACTAGAATTTTTCATAAAGTATATTTTGCTTATATTTTGCTGGATAAGTAAGACTGGTTAATATTTTATGAAATAACTTTAAGAAAATTGCCTCAAAATGGTAGTGGAGAGAGAAAACATAGACATGAAAGTGCTGAGATCAAGTTAGTAGCTGGAGGCAACCTTGCAACTTGAGACGGGACCTAAGGTCAAACTAAAGCCACTTTTGATAGATTACAATTTAAAAACCAACTCTTTATTCTGCTATTTTGTTATATCTAAGTAGTTTGTTCAACATTTTAGAAATTTACAGCGTGCTTTGCTTACTTAACCTGCTAAGTGTTTCTTTTTTCAATAATTCACCGTTGTTGAGCGTAAAACTGCCGCATAGCTTAAACTTTAATCAATGCAATGGTAAATATTAGTTTCCATACAAGATCGAGAACAGTGGAAAAAAGGAGGAGAGGCCTTTGCCGAGCAGTGAGACAATTCAAGCTAGAGAAAAAAAAATACTACCTAATGATTTTCATATCTACTAGCATGCCTTTGTAAATTAAAATTGAACCAATAGTTATTCCTGTGAACTGTGGTGTGGGTGTCAGTCCTAGGAAGCAACCAAAGGTTTACAACTCAGTAATCGGACGGCAGCGTTCATCTGAGTAACAGCAACAACTGGGATCCCCAACTAGTCTACCAAGTGTGTAGAAGTCTCCAAGTTTGTATGTAGATTATAGCAACAACACCCTTTCAAGGCTAACTTGTAACGAGCTGCTCATTTCCACCCCATTTTCCATTTCTTTCTTGTCTAAATTCAAACATTCAATTTTGGAATTCCTTCGTCACTCATACGTCATCTTCGTCCATTTTCCTTAAGTTCTTGCCTTGACTCCCGGTTGACGGCAGTGTTTCTTAATTATTTCTTGATTTATAAAATTCTATAATTGGGTATAGCTAGTTGAGTTTATACTAGAATTATTTGTGTATAAAATGCAAATACAAGCCAGCGTACTCTATTTACTGCTAGTGCGTAAACTTCAATCTTCAGCCGCTCCTGACGGCTCGCCAAAGTTCTATGGAGCCGCAGGCGCGACAAACTAAGGCCTAAGGTCCAGCAGTGGACCGTTGTAGTAAGAATGGCGCTAGTATGCTCTTTAAAGCAGCTTGAACTAGTTCAACATGATACGCTTCATAAGTTCCGTACAAACAAGACACGACTCAGCTACGTTTAACTTAGCAAATGAATTTGCTTGGAAGTCAAACTTACACACAAACTCTCCGTGCACCCTCGCTCCAAATTATCTACTTAAAATTAAGCTCTTAATGTGTTCCCTATGTATGCAATATTTCCTACAATAGCTAGTAACGGTAGAAGTTCCTACACTTCCGTAGCCTCAGTAGGCCTACTATGTAAGTAGCGACAGGCTCGAGAAGCTGTCAAATGCGACATATTGACAGAACTACTCTAATGTCACTATGACACGTTTGACAGCTTCTCGAGCCTATCGCTACTTCCATAGTAGGCCTACTGGCGAGCTTTTGACCACTCGACCACGGAGGCTGTTGTAAGTAATTAGTAAACACGACATATTCCATTTTAATTCCAGCGCGCTTCGTTACGTAATGAAAATACGAACGTAATGGAAGAGAATAAGATTGTAATTAGTAAATTGTCTTTATCAAACAGCCCCTAAGACGTGTTCTGGAACCTTTTATAAATCAATATCCATCGACTTCATATCTAAGTCGTCGGCGGGTGTCCTGATGCGTTTCGATCCTTATTTTTATTGGTCGTTTCATCTTTAATCCTTATGCGTCGAAATAGCTATTTATGATACTAGTGCGGAAAGTATGTGATTTCCGATGAGTGTCATTTTATTCACGAGCGAGCAAAGCGAGCGAGTGTATAAGCCGACACGAGTCGGAAATCATCTTACGCACGTGTATCATACAAGATTTTACTATGCATTGTGCAAGAAAACAAACAGTTAAATATATAAAAGGCGTTATAAAATGTCGGGCTTCTTAAATACATGCGCGCTAAAAATATTATCTACTGCGCATGTGCAAATAGCTATGAGGCATGAGTAATAAAATGTATTCAGCCACAAATAAAAATAATTAATATTTGAACGTAATTTATCAATAAAAATTAATTTCTAAAGTAATTATACTAATTTATAAACGCGTTTATTGAATTGTTATTTTAATTGTTCCCTTTATATTAGTAACAATTGGTAATTGAGTAATTTGTAAAAATATCTCAAAAACTGAAATGTCAGGTTGTGGCTGAATGACAGGCTGAGCAAAAATAAAAAAAAACTGAAAAGTAAAAAGCACTAGTGCGGAAAAGTGCTACTTTCCGCACTGTTTGGCTGCTTAAAAAACGCTCTTTTCGAGCACATGCATTGTAAAGATGTTTATGTAATTGAATTTGGCAACCGTTTCTAGTTATGTTCGATTTTCGAATACCTGGAAAGCTGTAAACAAATCCACTTTTTTATACAGTAAATAAATAACTTGTTCTCGCACACTCATGTACAGTCTGCAGTGCGAATGGCGACCGGTAACTAGATAACAAGATTACAGAGCGGAGGAAGCGAAAAGCGACGTGCGAACGTAAAGATGTATAAGGTAATGTAAGATGCTACGGAACTGGAGATAAACTGATAACAGGGTTCGTACTATTTTTGCTGTATATTTTGTGCTACAGTCATGAAATTTATCTATTCATTGCTACATTCTCTCTCTTACTCTCTCACGTTACAACGCTTGCGTCTTCGTTACGAGACTTCCAGGTTCGAATAGGGAAGTGTCCTGGAAAAGAAATCGATTCTAATTAGTCCGTCAGTTAGATTTTCGAAAAAAAATTAACACGTTTTTTTTTTAATTTGACGAAGATATAATATCGCATCAAAATGTAGAAGAGTGCTATGACGTTACTTTTTCTGTACAATTTGTATGGGGGCGTGTCGTCACTGGAAATTTCAAAGTGCAGTATCGTCGGCATTTTTCGTTTGCCAGACAAAAAAAAACGTGTACATTATTTTTTAGATCTAACTGACAGACTAATGTTCGAATGCCGTTGTGGCACTCGTCGAACAAATATCACTATGTGAGACTTCACAAGTTTGGTTAGTACATTTCTGGCTAAATTACCTCATTTTCCGGAAAGTGAGATGATTCCGTGCTTCGGAAGACACATAAAGCTGTTGGTTTTGGCTTATCTAGGTACGGACTTATTCATTATACAAGTTATATCAGAAGCCTTAGGCGGCGCAATAATTTTGAACCATGTTTTTTTTTATTTAATATGAATACGAAAAAGTATGTAGTTGTTATAATTTATTCTATTTTTTTAATGATAGCTTATGGAATAAAATATAAATTATAATTGTAAATTCATTTTGCATTTGTGGCCATTTTACTATGTTTCTGCAACCAATAAGCATACGTTAATAATATTGAAGATACTACTACTTGACTCTATATAAATTAATTAATTTGGCTTTCATTTCTGAAATATAGCTGCTTTCTTCAATTTATTTATGTGTAAGAAATTATATTTATTAATGGCTTCTTTTTGCTTTCTATAATTGCTTTCTATAAAATAAAAAAGAAAGGGAGCTTACTCGAGGTTAACTTACCTTACAAACCCTGAATAAAACAACAAGAATACAACAGAAGATTTTGTCCCACTTTCCATGAAGAAATTGAAAGAAACTGTCACACTTTCCATGAGAAAATTGAAAACATCAAAGTTTTCCAAATGTATATCGCACCAGAAAACTTTTACAGATATCAAAATCAAGTATTCATGATTCTAATTAGTAGGAGTAACTAACTTTTTAAGATTACGATCTCGTAATCTCTTAATTATACAGTAATTACTCTTAGTTAACTTCCCAAGTAATCTAAGTATTTCAAATTTTCATACATGAACATGACTCGACCGACATCACCTATTTTTCGAATAGCTTAGCAGTTAAAAGAAATTGTAAAAACAATAATTAACAAATAGAAAAGTTGAATTTTATAAACTATAATAATTAAAAGTAAACTGGTAATCAAATAGTTCAATCATTATTTTTTTTATTTTAAACAATCATAAAATTAAAACAGTGCACCACAGAAGAAGAAAAACTTAATAAACGTATTTGCATTTTGATTGATAAAATGCTAATTTATTCGATGAAGAAAATAGAAAACAGTTTCTATCTTTATTGTTTGCGGCAGAATAGTAACAAGAATTTTGAATTGAAACATTTTTGTGATTGGTTTATCAAAACATTCTGTATGATCTGAATTAATAAATAAAATTTATATTATCAAACATACCATTTTTAAAATAGGCATACATTGACATATTCCCTTCCGTTAACTCCGGAAAAGACTAAAAGATTTACAATTTTAAAAAAGTACTAAAGTTAGTTATTTTCCACCATCATGGTTAAAAAACAACGGAGACCCAGACCACCTGCGAATCTTGGAGATTAAAGCAACACCTGCCTATCTAAAAAGATAGATGCCTTAGTTTTGCAGTGGACTATTAAAGTCTGTCATAATAGATTATTGCTAGAGGAACGCTACGATTTCAGCAAAACCATTTTTTCTTCGTTATTTTAATATTTTTTTATTCGTTGAAAGTGTCCCACTTTAGATCATTGTGGAAATTTGGGCTTAATGACGCGAGAGCAGTGATAAATTGTCGTCTAATGTTCTTTTTGCCCTGAAGCCTCCGCCGCAAGGTCGCGGCTTTTATTCTTCAGGATTTTTTACTTTATAGGTATTCCACACTTTTTATTTTTTAAGAAAAATACGTGTTTAATGGATCATTGTACGTACAGTAGGAAATATTGAAGAAAGTTCCATCTATACGAACTATATAAACGTTTACGAACCAAAAATATTTTATATATATGTAGGCAAGCATGTTAAAAAACTAAAAAAGGCTAAAAAGCCCTGATCGAACTGAGATTAATTAAAAATTCAATAATTATTTGTTGGGTCTAGTTTTTCATTGTTATAATATCTGAGACCAACAGAGCATTCGTGTGATTTTTTAACGAATTATTTGGTTAATTATAAATGATATCCTTTAATTTCGTGTCATACGTATTGAGGAGGATAATGAAGATAGAAGCGGTCAGATGCGTAGGATATTATTAATACGCAAACGTATTACATATTTAATTCATCAACGCGACTATGTGGTTTTTTGGCTGTCACGACATTGATTTATTCAGCATTCTAGTTAAATCAGCTGAATGGACTTGGATTAAATTTAATTGGTAGATTTCAGGCACTTTAAGGTAAAAATCTTATGCCAACGGAAAAATGCAAAAAAACTTCGACGCATAATGCACCCATATAAAATTTATCAATTAATAACTATTAAGAGATAGGTACGTATTAGAAGACAGAAAAAACAAATTTGAAAACTTTCATAACTCCCTAAAAAATTACTTTAAAACTACTCAAATTTATTTTTTTATACATTCGAGGAATGCTTATTTAGCTAGCGTCGGTTAACTCCAATTCAAACGCTACTGGGTATTATCCGGACAATTAAAGTAAACATTCTTTTCACACGCGAAGTACATTTGTATCAGTATGATGTATGGGCCATCATAACGCTAATAAATTAAAGTGTACCGAAACCGCGAGCACTCGGCTATCTCCACTTCCATTCCGCTGGATATGGCGCACGCGCGTTAAAATAACAGCCTTTTATATTTCCAAAGGCACTTTTCATAAACATCAATATTCACATGCGCTGTGTAAAGGTATACGCTGATCTTTTTAAACAACTGAACAGGTTTTATTTCTGGTGCAAGGATTAAAATATAAAACTAATTCTAAATTTGAAATATCTACTTACCAACTGATTATTTTTAGGAGTTTGATGATATGGTAAATATCACGCTACGACCATTTGTTACATAATTCAATTGCATGCTTAGTAAATTGTACTGATAATAGTACAAATTACGTGTTTGAAAACCGATTATTGGCCCTGTTGTTAAACTCGAACCATTTTATGTCAATTCTCGAGGTTAGTCAAGTTATGTCACTTTTTCAACATTCGACTTTAGACAGGCTAGCCAATTCCAATTTCACACACAATTTATAGTATTCATACTATTTACTAAATACATTTTCAATTGACATTTCAAGAAAAACATCTTGTTTGAATATGCTTGTATTATGAAAAAGTAAGTATCATCATCATTGATTATCACAACGCATCGCGCATTCTAAGGATGCATCCACATCTGGCGAATGCGCCGCGAATGCACAGCTCGCACATGCACAGCAGCAGCTTTTATCGCGCGATCTCTATGAGAGCATTCGCACCAAACATTGCAGTAACTGCACACGCGCAGCTCGCGCTGTGCTATCCGGGGCGTTTGCCGGGGTTTCTATAGTAGACTGCCGCACGAATTTTTTGGAAAAAATATATTGGTAGTTAGCTGGGGGCTGTAAGATTATAATTCTAAAATATTATCGTGCGGAAACTTGTAGTTTTTTAGGGGCCCCACCATACTACTTCCCCCCTGAGATCTTTCTGGGTGGCAAGAAAAAAAAGAACGAACACCCCTATTTTTGGGGCTTAAATACCGTCTAAAAAACTACAAGTTTCCGCACGATAATATTTTAGAATTATAATCTTGCAGCCCCCAGCTAACTACCAATATATTTCTTTCCAACAAATTCGTGCGGCAGTCTACTATAGTCAACCCTGTTTGCCAGATGTGGACGCACCCTAAGACAATGCGTGTCTAAATGTGGAGAGACCTTAAAAACACATACGAGCTAGGTTTTTATGACGCAAGATTTTTCATCGGCTGAATATTAAAGTACTCTCACCGGATCGCAGCGGCAATTGAGCTATGAATATTCGATTAGAACTTAAATGGAGGAATATTATGTCATCAAAAGCCTGAGATAGGGTAAACCAAGGTATTACTGGACACTTTGTAGTTTAATGCTCCGAAATAAGGTTATAACGTTTAAATCTTATTTACATTCTTCTATAATAAGATTATAACGTTAATATGTGCCATGTCAGAAGCCATAGGCGGCTCATATCAATGATTCTGACACCAGGGTTTGTGTGGTAGGTTAACCTCGAAACTTACACGCTAAGTGAAGTATGACGATATGAATAAAATAATAACCATATAGGTAATCTTATTTCAATCAATAAACTTTATGAAAAATATACAACTAGCACACTTTTCAGGAATGATTCATAGAAAATCGATGGACTGAAAGTAGGGTCCTATAAGTAACTCAGTACGAAAAATCTCTCGCGATTTAACGGAGTAAGCATTTTGTATGAAAATGGATGCAACCGGACTTCTATATTGAACAGCTACTTTCATGATAGAATTGGACGCTGCTGGGAAAATATTGCAAAATGGCTTCATAGGAAAGATGCATACAAAATGTGTATATGTGTATGTGTGTGTGTCATACAGTGAGAGTGTATGAAGTTTATAATATTTCGCGACAAAATTGTACAACTCGTCCAGATTTTCCGAGTCCGAATTTACAGACTAGGCTACAGGGCAGTCTGTATTCAAAGGTTAAGACTTGCTGCAATTATGTAGGTATCAATATAATTTTGTTTGATAAAAAGTATATAACCTGAGTCAAAATAATGATCTGAATCTGTCTCTACACAAATAAATTCTTATAATATCCGTCGATAACTTGGTAGAAAAAGTTGTAAGTGGCTTCAAGAATCCTTCAGAAACTCTCTCATAGCCCTTAAAACTTCAGTGCCCGATTTGTACTTTCTGTAGTAGGAATATGAATATATGTAACTTTGCATATCACGTAATTTCTTAATAACTAACAAGCAAAATGTTTTGGTACAAGATACCATTTACAAACTTCAAAATATATATTTTAGATTCGAAATGCTTAGGTACTAGAAAATGACGAGTAATATTCGAAATAAGATTTTTTCAATTTGCCAAAACTAATCCAGATACAATAGGACAATAGGAATACACGCGTAGAATACTAACTAGTGCAAACGGTCTAAAATCTATTCACATGCGCGCTGCGTTTTTGTGGTAACCCACTTCTTTGTTCTACTAATCGTTTTGTGTGCGTTACCTCAGCCAGAAATTATCAAAAATCGTCATCCTAGTGCAATAGATAATTATATTATAGGTATACAGTTTCTGTGATTGGTCTGCAGATTTTTTATTTTGGTAAATAAAAACTGTTCCGGTCGGAGTGACGTTACCGCAGCAAGATCTTGTTTTTTAACGGTCATGTAGAAATCATTGTTATTTTTTAGATAATAATTGTTAGATCTAAGAATATCGGCTTACCAAATTATAAAATCTGGTTACAATGACAGAAGTTGTATATCCTATTATTTAGAGCATTTGGATGAAGATTTTCGACAATTTCTGTCTGGGCTGGGATAACGCACATAATCATTTTTTCTCCCAGGCAGCACAGCGTTTTTATTTTGAAGCAAGAAGGCAAGTCATTATTTGTTTTGGAATCTGGGCTCAACTTGCGTAAAGAGGACAAGCGGACGATCAAAGAAAAATAAGTTTCCCGTCTGATGTACATTTAGGTCTTTTTATGTGTCTTTCTGTCGTCGATGGACTGTGAATCGGCATTTTTATACAGAGCTCTGACAATTCTTTTAATTATCAAAGTTGCTACAAAAATGTATCTTGTCGAAGGTCAGATAAGAATGGTTTAGTTAACATACCGCCCTGAGGCGTAGACGTCTTCATTCAATATCTTGTTTATCTCAAAGAATATTTTTGTGTCCCATTTCGGTCCCAAATATTTCGAGGTTAATTTGGATCTGTTCATGATAAACTGGAAAAAAAAAAACGAGAGCCTAATTCAATATATTATGACGATCGTAAACGAGGTTTTTGAAAAGTCAAGTTTATAGTACGGTTTCTGATTACAGACTGTTTACCAGCTGAGCGATTACCAGCTGTTTAGGCTTATCACTGCCTCAGAAACGTTTTTTAACGTACGTAAACGTAGGTAAATATATATTTTTAAATAACTGATCAATGAATGACCTATAAAAACGTAAAACCTTAGCAACACATTGTTATCATGGTACCGCTTAGGTGTACCAATCAGAAACCCAAAATGTCAACTTTTCCCTTCAACCATGCAAAAAACTATTCATACGAGACTCAGTAGACAATTCTATAAAATTACAATTCAATGAGTCACGATATAAGTTTTTAAACATAATTATTATGCCGAATTTACGCGACCGAAGTTACAAGTACAAAGTCAGAACATTTAAAGCAGTAACATTTTATTTTCTTCTTATCGCCCAACATCCTACCTCTCATCTCATGTTTATAATGAACAAAAAAATACAGTTCTATCTGGCGAATTCGTCCCACAGTGCTAATAACACTGCGTTGTAAAGAGCCTGCTCGTTTCATGGAATGTCTCGTCGTATTTCCCGCAAGAGTCATAAAGTACGCAGTCAGTGTTATGTTTATTCATTAAATACTTTCTTTTAAATCACACTGTAAATAATAATAATAATAAATCCATTTATTTCAGGCAATATTTACATAAAGATGTTAATTATGTAAACAGAGGCCCATATCATAAATACCTTACAGACTATCATACATATTTTATACTATATCTAAGCACTAATTCACTTAATCACACTAAGCTTCGGCGTGTGCGGTAGGTCGGCGGGCAGACGTCCTCGGAATTTCCGAAACACGATGCCCTGCGGCCAGAAGTCCTCCTTCATAAAGGTTGGGAGGTGATGAGTGGGTGGGTACTCTCACCAAATACGAATTAAAACTCGTCCTATGGTGAGGCACCAACCGTTCAACTCTCAACTTGAAGTTAGACTTCTTCTGGACATATTCTACGACATCCTCTGCCTTCGTAGACCAGTGCAGTCGGGACACATACAGCGGCGTCGAAGGCACGGCTGGACGCAGCAGATGGTTCGGCTCGATCGGAGCGGTGCCAGAGATGTTACGGCAGGATGGCTTCTTCTTCTTCCTCTCCACTTTAGTGAAGCCTTCTTCATCAACCTGGTTCTTTCTTGAACCTGGCGATGTCACCTGCTTGCAAGCAGAGTCGCTCCGACTCATCTTTTTCTGTCGATGGGGCCGCTTGTTTAGTGCGGCAGGTGCAGCCGCGGCGGGGGCGGGCGCGGTCATCGTGACAGCAGCGTAAGCACGCGGCGGACACACGACCGCAGCCGGACTCGACGTCATCTGCGGGGCCGGGGAGCGGGCGGCCGGGCTCGCTGCGACGCGCGATTTGCGCACCTCAGCAGAAACCGACGGCGACGACAAACTGCTGATGCAGTCAGTTTGTGCGTCGCGACGTGTGTTTACATTAGAGGTCTCCGTCGACCTACTTACAGAGTAATTACGTTTCAACGTTAATAACTCTGCACGCAGATCGCCAACAGTAGTTTCAGAAACCTCTAATTTAAACTGTACCTCGGCCAAGCCAGCTTTCAGGGTGGTGATGTCCTTGAGCAGCCTGGTGACGTCAACGTGATCGAACGTGACGGGAGGCAGTTTATGCAACTGCTTCGCCACGAAGGCGGGCACGTCGTCAGGATCGGTTGACTTCAGGAGATTTATGATGTCCTGAAGACTTCTCTCCCCCTTTTCATCCCTTCTGCGGGTGGGCATTTGACCGGCCTTGTCAAGGGTCTCGTACAGCAGCACCTTGCTCTTGCGAATCTCATCTTCCTTGAAGTTCGACTTGCAGATCTGCAGGATGCTGAGCTCGTCCATGGTGTCGATGGCGTGTTGAATAAACGCCAACAACTCGTTGGCTATGAGTTTTTCGGAACTCATTGCGACGGTATTCGGCACCGGCCATACAGCGTAGTACACGAATAAAATTGCGGTCAGTGCAGCGAGTGCGCGTCCGTTACCTAGCGCACATTACTGACGACTGAAAGCAACTGTTGAACAACTTTTCGATAAATTTAAGAAAAAGTTTAAGAGCAGAGACATTTAAGTCTAACCAATATTCCAAAAAACTATATTCAATAATTTAAATTATGTGGCGAATTTACTTGTCACGAACGTAATTGAATTACCAATTCGCACGCGTCGTCACTCAAAGGGGACCCCTACCTATCTATCTATCGTCACAATGGTGGCACTCAAAGGCTTTGATCCCACTACTGACAATGCTCCCAATCCCATTAGGTCCTCACTCCACTAATAGAGCCATAACCTAGAGCCTTTGAACTCTTGACTGACATCTGAGGGTGAAAGTCGACTAACCTATTTTTTATCTTTATCAGTTTACTTACTGGCCAGTATTTTTTTGTTTTTTGGAGACTTCTTTGTTAACGCTGCTGTTGTTTGTATACAGCCAGCCATGTTTTTCTTTAGTTTTTTTACGTTTATTCGAGCCTCCAAAGGTGAATGAAAACATCATGAGGAAACCTGCACATGCCTAAGAAGTAATTCGGGTTGTGTGTGAAGTTGACCAACCCGCACTGGGCCAGCGTGGTCGACTAAGGCCTATTCACCCTGATTGCAGGGTAGGCTCAAACCGCTCGGTGGGGACATATGAGCTGTTAATGATGATGATGATTGTATTACACTGTTGTAGGTACTGTGGTGTGCATGTGTCCTTCATGCACGCCGTTTCATGCTGGCAGCCTCTTTTTGCGTTTGAGGCTTTATAAAGATGTAAAGTAATATCAGTTTGAATTTCGTTGATGAGAGGGAGATGGCCGTAGCCCGTGCTACGAGCCTGACGCCATTTATTATAATTTCCAAAAGCTAATGTAATATTTCGTTTATAATAAACTGTTCATTGTATTCCCGATTTCTGTATTTCATTTTATTAGGGATTAGCCTCCACCCTTAGGGCGCGACTGTACCTAAATTTCCAGAAATAACCAATAGATTTATTTTATATGACACTAGCGACCCGCCCCGGCTCCGCACGGGAAAATGGTTATTGTGATTAAAATTTTAGACACAATAAATAACTATTTTAGACTAGCTTTCCGCCCCACGGCTCCGCCCGCGTTTAATGTTTTTCCCATTTCTCTCCGTATGAACCATCCTTGGACTTCAACGAACATTTAAAAAAGCGGCCAAGTGCGAGTCGGAATCGCCCATGAAGGGTTCCGTAGCAGCCAGTAACATAATATAAATGTTTTTGCAGTTCGTTGTGACTTTGATCGTTGTTTTAATAATAGTGGAAGGTAAATTGCGGTTTACGATTTATGACGTATTAAAAAAAATTACTTACTAGATCTTGTTCAAACCAATTTTCGTTGGAAGTTTACAAGGTAATGCACATCATATATTTTTTTTAGTTTTATCATTCTCTTATTTTAGAAGTTACAGGGGGGGGGGACACACATTTTTCCACTTTGGAAGCGTCTCTCGCGCAAACTATTCAGTTTAGAATAAAATGTTATTAGGAACCTAAATATCATTTTTGAAGACCTATCCATAGATACCCCACACGTATGGGTTTGATGAAAAAATTTTTTTTAGTTTCAGTTTTATGTATTGGGGCCCCCTAAATTTATTGTTTTTTTTTTTATTTTGTAAGAAAATCTTAATGCGGTTCAGAGAATACATCTACTTACCAAGTTTCAACAGTATAGGTATTATAGTTTCGGAATAAAGTGGCTGTGACATACGGACGGACGGACAGACAGACATGACGAATCTATAAGGGTTCCGTTTTTTGCCATTTGGCTACGGAACCCTAAAAAAGAAATGGAAAAATTGGTCCAGGCGTTGTTGAGTATGCGCTTACCAACACATTTTGCGATTCATTTTTATATTATACATTTTACTAGTAATTCTATTATTTTCATCCTATAACTTCATTATAATATTTTTATTATATTTTTCAAACCTCAAAGCATTATAAATCGGCCGAAAAACTAAATATTTACACAAAATAAACATATCAAGTCTTTACAATATTCCGTATCATTGTATGTTTATGCATTCATAGTACTAAAAGGATAAAATGTCAACTACGTTCAGTGAATGGAAGATCCTTCCTTAAAACGACGAGTCAGTTACGTTACGTTATGATATGAAATTTCAGAACGAGCGAGGTTGTCTTGCTCCACAGAATAAATAAGAGATGCATAGAATAAAGAAACAAAAAGAAGGGTCAGCGAGGCAATGTTCTATAATTTAAATGTACTTAAGTCATCATCATAATTTTGCCCTGTAAATTTCAGCCTGTAGACGTCCACTAGTCACAAAGGCATCCCCCAAATATCTCCACAACGATCGGTCCCGCGCTGCCCACATCCAGCGGCTTCCCACGACCTTTACCAGATCGTCGGTCCACCTTGTAGGGGGCCTGATCACGCTGCGTCTTACGGCGCGTGGCCGCCATTCAAAGACCTTTTTTCCCCAATGGCCATCGGTTCTACGTGCAATACGCCCCGCCCACTACCACTTAAGTTTCGCGATTCTGCTGTACCTAAGTACAGACAAAAATATAATAAAATGAAATTCTATTACGATTATAGCAATTTTTCTAGAACTTCGGTACTAACTTAATTAAAATGGAAGTAGACAACGAAACCACAATCACAGACTGAAATAAATTTAAACCTTTACTATTTACTTACGACTTTCAAAAATAATAAGAATAGATTAGAATATACTTTATTGCACACCAGTAATAAATAACAAAAAATACAGTCACAATCACAACAATATACGTGTACCAATGGGCGGCCTTATTGGTAAAGTAGCAATTTCTACCAGGCAACCCATAAGGTTTTAATTAGCTAGGAATCTACTTTATTGTTACATCGTTGATATGAAAGTATATATTGGATTCCACGCACAAGTTAATATTAATAATAAAATGTACTTACACAATTCAAATGTTACCGAATTACCGAACAGTGTACATAGCGTGGTGAGCTTCTCGCTGTAGACACTTTATGGTACTTTACGCCAGTGTACAGCAAAGCAATCGTCCGCCGTTTCACAGAATGCGTTTGCAACCCTAAAAAATGTAGCCGAGAAAACAAATTGCTACAAGCAACAAGCACGCCGCAGCTCCGCGGAACCACGATATTAAATTCTTCCTCTTTTGTTCCCTGCATTTTGTTAACATTTTGAGGATATTTCAGATGTAACTCCACTTTTTGTCGAGTTACCCGCATTTTAAATTGTGGAAGCGTTTGCTTTGAATTTAAATTCGCTAAAATAACTTTTTGTTAAATGTGGTCTGTCAACAACGTGTAGCGAAATAATGTTTTCAAACTTCACGCTCGGAGAGGACGCTTATGTACAAAAAGGTTTTTTGACAAACAAACAAAGTTGCGAACACAAATAATAAGCTTCCGTTATTGTGACAAACGGAGGATTATGTGCGCGGTCCTTAAATAATATTTGTGATAAACAAAATTACAAAATGAAATAAATTCTCTCCTCTTTGAATTTTCAGTTGTACAAAGTACTTAACAGACCTATTTACTATTATTACAAGTTCTACAAAAACTGAAAAGAGTGCTAAGCTGGACTTAGGTCTCTCTCTTGCGAATGAGGTGGGGTAAACCATAAAGGTAGAGCTATTTTTGCTGCGCTTATATGGATTAGCAAGAAATAGACAGACACAGTGCGATTGTATCAAAAAATGACAGTCTCGTAGCCTAGTTGGTAGTACGTCTGCCTACGAAGCGCAAGGTCGCGGGTTCGAATCCCGCCCAGGGCAAACATTCGTGTGATGAGTACTTGTGTTTGCCTTGTGTCTGGATGTTGTATATTTATATGTGTATGTATATCAGCTATCTGACACCCATAGTACAGGCTCTGCCTAGTTTGGGGTCAGATGGCCGTGTGTGAGATGTCCCACATATTTATTTACAATTAATAATAATAATAATAATAATAATTTATTTCAAATTTCATTGTACAAAATAATAATCTAGACTAAAATAACAGTTGTAGCAAAAATTATACGTGCCCAAGCTAGGGTAAATAAATCCCAATTGCCTTAAATCCATTTTTTTTATCTATACTCTTTGCTTCAAACAAACAAACATGTTACACCCGCGGCTCGTCTAGTTCCTGAACGAGCCTGCGGGGTAACTACGTTTAATATGTTCAACAGGTGGAAGTGTGATAAACACACACACACACGAACTGAGTTTACCACGTCCACACCACAGAGTTATTAACAAAGACTTTTGAACTTTAAAAGGTATATTGGGAAAAGTATTAACACGAAAACAAACACATTTTAATATGGTAAAAAAAACACAGATGCGACTAGGATAAAAGTTGTAGATGGAATGAATAATAAAAAATGGATGAATGACGGATGATTTTGAATGAATTCCAAAATTAAATATATTTGAATTTAGATGAGAAATGTAAATGAGGTGAGAAATGAAGTAGAAAAACGTGGCAACGAGGTAGCACGCAGTGCACCTCGTTACAGTACCGGGGGGGGCCGGGTAAAAAAAAAGGCTAAAAAAGGCTTTTTTTTTATACAAAACTTATGCTAAATGATACTTAAACTAAACTAAACTAAGTATGGACTGTGAGTGATAATTTTGTAGGTGTGGATGTAAACTACAATGGGAATGTACACTAAGTCAGTTCATACATTATATCCTTCTATTCTTTCATGCATCAACTTTCAATGTCTCGATCCACAATAGGAAAACAAAACCCTTTCATAATGAGGAAACTTATATAAATGTATAAGTATTCCTCTATGAACTGAACTTAGAATAGTGAAGGCTTATTTTACTAGTCACTACCCGCTAGTGTGAAAGATGAAAGAATTTATATGTACAATTGGTGCCGATGCGCATTGCAAATGCGAGGCAAAAGTAGAAAAGAGAAGTGATAAAGGCCTATTTATTGTGTTATCAACCGCACAGATGAGATAATAATATGAGAACTACATACTACATGTTAAGTATATGATATAGGCTTATTTTACGTGTTATCGACCGCACGAAATAAAATAGAGAGAAATTGAGGGGCAAATATTTATTTGGTTTAGAAAAAAATAAAATTACAATTCAATACTTAATACTAAATGATTTCAAAAAAAGAATGAGGTGCGTATAAAATAACATTAATAAAAAAAGGAAACTTTCCATCTACCAACAGTTACAAAATCTTTATAACAGTTATAAAAGTGTTACCTAACTTTTGTTTATGAAGCGAGTTGGCGGGGTTTTAGATCTTTGACATGCCAACGACCTAATGGTTTATGGTTCATGTCAATAAGATCATAGATGAGAGGTGATATTTTATTCGAAATAATACATTTAATAAATTTAGGTGCCAACTTCGCACAGAAATGTTTTTCAGACGAACTGATAGGGTAATTACGTTTCCAAACAATGTCACCTTCGTTAAAATCGAAAGATTGACGATGTCTGTTGTAATTTGCAGAATTGCTTTGATGAGCAATAAACAGACGAGTTTGAACTGTAGAAAATATAGGAAGGAGTTTACCGATATTTTCTGCGTAAGTGTCGCGGGGACTTAAGATAAGATCTTCAGAGGAATCGTGGTCGGAGAAAATGGAACCACAGGTTGCAAGTTCTCGACCAAAAACTAGAAATGCAGGTGTAAATTTTGTTGTTTCGTTGACTGATGTGTTAATTGCAAATTGAATTTGGTTCAGAAATCTATCCCATGAACGATGATCGTCATCGACAAAAGATGCGATTGCGGAGATAATAGTTTTGTTGTAACGTTCGACTGGATTAACTTGAGGGCAGTAGCGTGGTGTATAATGTATATGAGGAATTTTGTATGAACGGAATAAGTCAGTCAACTCGGTACTAATCATTTGTGGACCGTTATCAAGAATAATGGTTTCTGGGATTCCATAAACCATAAATACAAGATTTTCGAGGATATTTCTAATAGCGAGAGAAGTAGCTTGTCTAATAGGGAAAATTAAACAGTATTTCGAAAAACAACAAGTTACTACGAGAATAAATCTATTGAGTTTATGAGTTATAGGTAGTGGGCCAATTAAGTCCATGGAAATAGTTTGGAAAGGGCGAGAACATTGTTTTGGTTTACCCATAAAACCAACAGTTTTCTGGTTATTAGATTTATGCGCTAAGCAGATATCACATTTAGAGATAAAGACTGCTACGTCTTTATACATACCTGGCCAAAAATAGTTTAATTTAATGCGATGGTAAGTTTTGAAAATACCGAAGTGAGCTGCTGTAGGAAGGCAGTGATTTTCAGAAATTATGTCTTCACGATATTCAGAGGGAATTACAAGCTTCCAGCTATATTCAGAATTATATTGGAAAGTGGAACGTGAATAACGGAAAAGATAGTTATTTTTAATAACATAGTCGGGAGTAGATTTGGGGTTATTCTTACATTTAAGGAATAAGGTATTATACCAAACATCTTGTGAATCTGGGAAAGAACGTGAAACAGTATTAATACTTTTAATCCGAGATAATTGATCGGGGACAACATGTTCACTACCTTTCTTGTGTTTAATTTCGAAATTGAACATTGAAAGACGAATACACCAACGAGCTAACCTACCAGTAGGGTTGTCGAGTCGTAAAAACCATTGTAAGGCTGAGTGGTCTGTGTATATAATAAATTTCTGTCCATTGTCTAAATAACTACGCCAATGTTCGAGAGCAGTAATAACACTAAGAAGTTCGCGTTCAGTAATAGAATAATTTCTTTGGGAAGTAGAGAGGGACTTGCTCATGTAAGCAATTGGTTTTTCTACACCGTCGAATTCTTGTGTAAGCATTGCACCGATTCCGTAAGCAGAAGCGTCGCAATGTACTGCGAATGGTTTAGAGAAGTCAGGGCATGACAAAATAGGGGTACTTACTAAGGCTTTTTTAATGTCGTTAAAAGCTTGATCTGCCTCAGATGACCATTTAAACGGGGGAGCTTTTTTACTGGTAGAAGTAAGTTTGGTAAGTGGGGCTGCTAAAGTACTTAAGTTAGGAACGAAACGTCTATACCAACTAGCGGTACCGAGAAATCTCTTAACGTCTTTGGCTGTCTTAGGAGTTTGGATATTAAGAATAGCCTGAACTTTGGTAGGATCTGTTTGGAGACCGTCTTTGTTAATAATATAACCAAGATATTTAAGTTCTTCACGGAAGAAAGAACATTTAGGGAAATTTATTGTGATATTAGCTTGAGATAGCTTAGAATGAAGTTTATTAAGAAGTTCGACATGTCGTTCGAATGTGTCTGTGGCAATAACTATGTCGTCTAAGTAGCAAAATACGGAGTTGTCGCACATTAAGTCAGAAAGTAAAGTGTCCAAAAATCTCTGTTGTGTAGCAGGGGCATTAGTTAGACCGAAGGGCATTACCTTGAATTGGTACATACCACGACCTGGTACATGAAAAGCAGTTTTGGGGCGATCCTCAACTCGTAGCGGGATTTCCCAAAAAGCTTTGGCAATGTCAATAGAAGAAAGATATTTACTGTCCTTCAAGTTATCTAGAATATCAGAGATAAAGGGTAATTTATATGCGTCTTTTAAGGTGATATCGTTTAATTTTCGACTATCTACGCAAAAACGCCAAGTACCATCTTTTTTAGGGGTGATGATTACAGGACTAAGCCAGGGGCTTTCACAAGGTTCAATAACATCTAGTTTCAGCATGTCATCGACCTCCTGTTTAAGGGCTTTTTGTTTCTCTGGTGATAAACGGTAACACCGTTGCCTAATGGGAGCATGTTCACCAGTGTCTATATGGTGTTCAGCAAGATGAGTTTTACCAAGAGGTTGTGTTTCGGTAGAAATTCTCTTGAATTTCTCAATGAGTAAATCAGCTATACTACGCTGGGACTCAGATAAAGAAAGATAAGGAAAAATATGTGAACGGGGGGTATTAACTAGAAAAGTTGTATTACTGCGGAGTTTATGGGAATTAATATTATTTAAAATGTTTGGAGCCAACTTAAAGGTTTTCCAGAAGTCAATTCCTAAGATTAAGGGTTCAGTCACACTAGGCATGACGTGCGCAGTGATGATTGAAAAGGTATTTCTAAAGACAACAGGGAGGGAGATTGTACCAATAGAATTAATTTTTTGGCCGTTAGCGACGGTTCCAAATATTTTCAGGGAGTTTTGTAGGGATAAGCCATGTTGTAGTAATATTTCGTGGGAATTGTTTCCTAAAATGGTTATAGCGCTTCCACTATCAAGTAAACCATTTAATGTCAATTCATTGACCTTAATATGAATATAAGGACGTTCAAAGTCAGAAATATTCTTGAATAGGAGTGTATGCACATTATATGTATTAGAAAAAAATTTAATATAATTTAGCCAATTATTTCAATCGTTTTTATCGAATTCGGGTGGTTTGTGGATACACTCCCTAATTAGTTTTTTTTGGAGATCGATTTTTGACAATCTGGACAGTTGGTAAAGATAAAATCTTTTTTACCGCAACGATAACAAACTCTTTGAGTACTTGTGCAGTTAGCAAGGAGATGTGAGTTTGTTCTACAACGAGGGCAATCGAAAGTTGTTAAAACTTCGCTGGACCTTTTAACGGAGTAAACGTTAGTAAAAGGAAATTTAGGTATATGAGGAGGAGGAGGGGTAAGGGAGTTTTGCTTATAAGAAGAGGAAGGTTTATCCGGAGGAGTAGGGGAATGAGAATAGAATAAAGAGTGATTATTGACTTGCAAAAGTTTTTCAGAAAATTTGCATGATTCGAAAAGCGAGGCTATCGAGTTGAGGTCGTTATGGGTAATACGTAAACTGAATTGTGGTAACAAATTACGGAGAAGTATGTCTATTTTCTCCTTTTCGGAAATTGGTTCGTGTAATTTTGAGAATAGAGTTTCCATTTGAGAAAAATATATAATTATGCGTTCATTTGGTAGCTGTTTTCTACGGTCAATTTGTTTTTTAAGTGTGTAGTCATAGTCATGTATTTCGAAGTCTTTCAGGAGGGAAACTTTAAAAGAACTCCAGTCCTTAATTATGTCTTTACGGACTCGAAACCAGTCTAGAGCTACGCCTGACAAAATATCGTAAACATGATTATAAAGTGATTTATCAGAGATGTTGCGAGCAGAGGCGAATTCCTCAAGGTTCTGGATGAATTCTTTGGGACAACCGTCACCTTTAAAGGTAAAGCGTTTGAAATCTGATGTTTTACCATCCGATAAAGATAATAGCTTTTCAGTGAGGGTTTCAAAATAATTAGTAGCGGGAAGGGTTTGTACAGACTCAGCCGAGTGGTACGTAGTCGTAGGTAGAGATGCGGGGTTTATAAGGGCGAGATATTGGGATTCGTATAGAGTGAGTTTATTAAAAAGGGAATTATAAGTCGAAAGCTGGTCGGTAGTTAACGAGTCGCTGGATAAATCGATGAGGTTTAGGCGATTTCTAATATGGAATAGGTAGGTAGGAATTTTATTCCTACGTTGGGGAAAAGAATTTAGGCACGCTTCTAAAAGGGCGAGGCACCTAGATATGTCGGTACTGTCTGTCTCGAAATTATTTGGGCTAACATTTACTACAGTCGTGTTTGATTGAATTGCGGAAATGAGCATTTCCCGCAATTCTTCCGCAGTTTGGGTTATTATATGGGATATATTTCTGATTTTTAGTTCATATAGAACCTCTGGTTTGTTTAACTCAGAAGGTTCCATATTGAGCTACCTAAAGAGAATTTTATTAAGAAAAAAGAATTTGTGTCTATGATTGTGGTGTGTCAGTGTAGTAAGTCAGATTTGATAGATGTTACTAATTAATGTAAATAACTATATAATAAATAATGTTGTATTTTGAAATATTTGGAAATATTTTAATGTGAACAAAGGTGAGTAATACTGTAGGATATGATGTTGTATGGTAAAAAATATGTGAATAAAATAAGTCGCTGTAGTCGGCCTCTAGAGCCTAGCGTCTTATGTGTGTGTATTTCCGCCGTTACAAGGGTATTAGTTCCAGTCACATTTGTGACCAACCCAAGTAACGTGGAGGTCTTTTTGTCTGATTAATGAGAGTAATATGCTTGTATAGTATATATAATGTTTGTTACAGGTGAAATATTATACAAATAAAATATGGACTACAATAATATATGGATGACAGGGAATGAAAATGGGGACTTCACACAAATAAAAACACAAATAAAACACACAAAGAAAAGAAGACCCTAGAAGAAAATCCTACCTAACTATAATATTGTGTTTTAAATAAATTTTATTGCTTAAATAACGTTAGTTAAATGGTGTTTTCTTCTGGAATAGGTGGGGTTTATAGTTTTAGGGGGGGGGAAATGCTTGATTTGGCGAAGCTCGAGGTGTCACGCCCGCGGCACGCCTTGCCCTGGACTTTGGGGCTTGTAGGGGCAACAGCAACCGCCGCAACCGGGGTGTCGTCTGAAGCTTGTAGGGGCAACAGCAACCGCCGCAACCAGGCTGTCGTCACCGCAGACCTGTAGAGGGGCTCTTGAGGGGCTCTTGAGGGGCAGCAACTACCATGGGGAGAATAGCGTTTCCGCCTGGTTTTTTCAGGAAGTTTTACCTGAAACTTATTAAATGCGGATTCGGGAACCACGAAGGGGCGCCAGTGTTACACCCGCGGCTCGTCTAGTTCCTGAACGAGCCTGCGGGGTAACTACGTTTAATATGTTCAACAGGTGGAAGTGTGATAAACACACACACACACGAACTGAGTTTACCACGTCCACACCACAGAGTTATTAACAAAGACTTTTGAACTTTAAAAGGTATATTGGGAAAAGTATTAACACGAAAACAAACACATTTTAATATGGTAAAAAAAACACAGATGCGACTAGGATAAAAGTTGTAGATGGAATGAATAATAAAAAATGGATGAATGACGGATGATTTTGAATGAATTCCAAAATTAAATATATTTGAATTTAGATGAGAAATGTAAATGAGGTGAGAAATGAAGTAGAAAAACGTGGCAACGAGGTAGCACGCAGTGCACCTCGTTACAAACATACTGACAACCTACCTCATCATTACATCTTTAATATGAACAAGACGTTTCCAAATCAAATTCTTTCCGTAAATTAATTTAGTAGTTTTCACTGCTCGCTCACAAAGACAAACAAATTAATTTAAGTTCTTAGTACAAGACCGTCCATTTCGCTGGTCACGTGTCGGACAAATAGGGCCTTTATCCTAAACACACAGAATACGAAGTAGGAGTAAGAGTAACCCTTCGGGAATTAAGATACGGGTTACTACCTATTTTATTTATAATCGACATCAAAACTTAGGTATTTACGATTCTTTAAAAGAATTTCATTAAGTTCTGCTTAGGGTTTGGTAACATTCTAATGCTTTACCTTAAAAAACATAGCTTCTCTATTAAAATATAAATAGTATTCATTATACTTTTAGTCTAAGCAACCGGAAAACATCGTGAAACCTGCACACATGCGTTGCGAAGAAATTCAAAGGTTGTGTGTGAAGTTGACCAACCCAAAATTCAACGTGACCGTCTATGGCCTTTTCACTCTGTCAGGAATCAGGATTAAACCTCTCGGCGGAGACAATTATTATCTGTTAAAGAAAATTAATAGACGTTTTATAGAAAAATTATATAATTTGAGAATAAACATGAGATTCGTAGCCATTTGCTACGCCGTAGCAACCGTAGTATAGCTACGGCTACGACCCATATATTTTTTACTATGGTTGTAGCCACTAACAGGTTTTTTTTCACGTAGTGGTAGCTCTATTTGCTTTGATATTGCATTACTTATGTTTGTCTTGAGTCTGAATGTGGTTTATCACTTTGAGCTTAGAAATACGACTGTTTATGCAATTTCCCTTCCTGCACTAATAATACTGATATTTTAAGTAACTTGTATCTATGAAAAACATTTATAAATAAACCAGTGTGTGTATATATGTATAATACGCGTATTTGATATTGTTTCTTCTGATTCAAAAATTCCTTGTACCATATTTGTGTTCAAAACAAGTACAATTTAATTTAATAGGTAATTAAGCAAGAAATAATAAACACAATACGGACATGAATAAAGGCAGGAAAACTGAGGCATATTTAAAACTATCAATTTGCAATAGTGAAATAAAAATCATATAAATTATCTTATATTGCATTTAAAAATTTCTAATATAAAATTCATGCCTCACGTGCCTTACTCTAAAATACCATCTAAATATTGATAACGAAACGTAGTAACACTAGTACTATTATTTATTCTGTGGTAACACTAACAAACATAAATATAATAAAACGTTAGTTCTCGTTGCAATGCAGATGTGAATTAAAATAAACTTCATGCACTTATTCTAGTTAATGTTATTTATTCGGAAGTAAACCAGCGCAATCCACGCCCGTCGCCCACGTTCGTATGAAAACCACCAAAAAGCTCATATCCTCTCTGCAAATACGCACAGGATTTTCAACCTTACCTACTAGAAAATATGACACAATATTTGATAATTCTAAAACTGCGCGTGTACCCTAGACACTGACATGAAAATATTTTTTTGGTATGCTAGACTGGTTACGGACATTTGGAAAAAAAAATACAATAAGTATTTTTTTCCAAATGTCCGTAACCAAAACTCATTATGCCAAATTATGCCTATTATGCCACATCTCAGTGTGGACCATCGGTGTGGACATACTTTCCGCTACCGTTAATAACTACTGTTTACAAAGTGTTATTCTTCAGGCTGTATTGCTAATTATGGTTTACATTTCAACAACAATATTCGTTATTCGATCATGCAAAAAATAAAATGTGTATTAATCTCATGGGATTTCGATAAGTAATGTATTTAGAAGTTAATTATACCACCATTATGTGAGCATCATGTAAAGTAATCAATCAAGGTAAATAAAACAGGGTTCACCCATATAATTCAAGCCAACAAAATCATTGCGTTCTACTTTCAGCACCTTTGTGGAATGACCTACCGTCAGAAGTGATAAATTCTCCTTCGTCGCCTACCTTTAAAAAACGAGTAAAGAAAATCTGGGATGTCGAATCGTACATTTGAGAGTGGTATTTATACTATTATGTTGTATGTATAGGATTTGTATTTTATATTTAATTAATCTGTTTGTGTTTGTAACTGTGTACTTTATATTTAATAATATTATTTTTATAAATGTAGTATTATTTATTCAGTATTTATGTATTTTTTACTGTATTATTAATATGTAAATTTTATATACCAGTAGTTGGTTTATTAGCAGTAGTTTACATTTTATATGTGTTGGTTATTTATTTATGTAATTTGTGACTGTACGAACACTTTAGGCACTAACAGTCTGCCTGCCATTCATAGGTTCCTTCTAGATACTCAAAGGTTGACTGGAAGAAATCCCTTATGGGATAAGTCCGCCTTTGCTCAACTGTTCTGTATATGGTATGTTTTATTATGTTTTTATTGCAATAAAGTGTTTACAAACAAACAAACAAACAAACAAACTTTCTGAAATACTTTGAGCTTATATCATCATATATTATGCATAATAGATTATGCTTTAACATCACTTTAGCATAAAGTTTCACACGTGACAGACATAATTTTGTCGTGTGAACTCTTATCGTATTGAAGGATATTTCAATATAGCGGGTTTCTTGCAGCTATTTGTCAATTTAAAAAAATAATAATAATATGTTTATTTTCTTTTCACAAAGTTCCGTACTAGAGGCAAGTGCCTTCTGTTAGACTTATCGTCTGTGTTATGAGACACCGCTCTTCTTACATACAAATATTAAAAATAGGTATGTGACCTCAGCAAACACTACATGAATAACATATTCTATAGAGATTCAGAGGAAACAGTGGTAGATATAAAGAAAAGAATAAATTAAAAATTTTGAACTCAAATAAGTACTATTCCGAGATTAAATTCAATCTGTGTGTTTGTGTGTATGTGTGTGTGTGTGTGTGTGTGTGTGTGTGTTTGTGTGTGTGTGTGTGTGTGTGTGTGTGTGTGCGTGTGTGACTGTGTGTCAATATTACCTTTTTTTATTTTTGCACGAAAATCTTCTTATAGCGGGAGCTAATCTATAAAGGAGGAAATGCATGTCATTGCGTGGAACATAAACGTGACTCCAGTGTGCACTGGCATTACACTTTTATTTCAATGTGCAGGAAGCTACAGTATCGCTGTATGCAACTTTGTATTATGATGAGATGCATGCTGATTTTACATTTATTACGCTAAACCTGTTCATAATTTACTAGCGACCCGCGGCGCGGCAAAATAGTTATTGTGGGTTATCCTTAAGTATATGATGCATGTATTATACATAAAAACGTTTCTCTTGAATCACTCTATCTATTAAAAAAACCGCATCAAAATCCGTTGCGTAGTTTAAAGATTTAAGCATACATAGGGACAGAGGGACAGAGAGCGACTTTGTTTTATACTATGTAATGATATTACCTTTTTCCCTTTTGTAAAAGTAAAAGTAAAAGTGGATAGTCGTTTTATTATTTGGCTTTTGGATTCTTATGCACGTTTCTATCAAGAAGTTAACTTGTTTATAAAATCTTATCTGGCATCTTTATACAGAATGTCAGCTATTGTTGCAATTACCATATATTACTTGTATTATTATAACTTGTAAATGTGTAATGTGTGGTGAAATAAATGGTTTAAATGGTTTATACATTAAATTTTTAGTGTAGCCGTATCGTTAAAATGAAAAATTAAACATACCCCAGGACTTGTTCTGCGAAGTTTGATAATTTCATCTAACTATATACCAATTGGACAAAAAGTTTCCAATAAATTCAAATTTGCGCGATTAAAAAAAAAGTTAAAATAAAATACAGTGATGTAATTCTTCTACACCAAATCAAGGAGAGACTTTCTTCAGTGACTTTGCCGTTACCTTAATATTATAGACGATAGGCGTCTTGATGTTTTCCATATTATTATCAACGCGCTAGGCCGTGGTCCGAGGCTCCCTCGAACCGCCCTTAGACACGTTGGTACATGACTACTCTGCGGTAGAGCCTTCCGCTCCCCCGCAAGTCCGGTGAAGCATAATACGTCGATTTGCGACACAAACAAGGTCAATAAAAAAACATAGACGATATGCAATGTATTATTTTATCTTAATTAGCCTTGTGTGTCCCACTGCTAGGCAAAGACCTCTCTCCGCTCTCTTCGTGACTATTTCCTGTGCCTCTTCCTGCCATGTTTCGCTGAAGGAATGTAGATGGAAATGTGGATGGAACTTTACTGTATTAAAAAAATACTGTTATTCCCGTTGTCCCCCATTCTCATCTTTTTTTAAAATTTGGGGGACAACGGGAATAACCGAAAAAATATTTACTGTTTTCAAAGTCAGTGTCAAATTTCTTTATTCACCAAAGGTTTTTTTAAAATACTTAATGACGTCATATTAGAAGTTAAGAAGCTTTGCTCAAACCAAGACCAGCTCAGCTTTTGCTCGTCTCAAACGAATGTAGGTACAAGTCTAAGCAATTAAAAAGAGATTTAACAATCTAAAAGAAGCGATACGATATCAGTTTGAACGTGTTTTTAAACAAATCATTCTTCATACTATTATAAAAGAGGAAAGATTTGTATTTTTGTGTGTGTGTGTGTATATTTGTAATAACAAAACTCAAAAACTATTAAACCGATTTCAAAAATTCTTTCACCATTAGAAAGTTACATTCACCGTAACATAGGCTACCTTTTACCGCAGGCAAATGCCTCATTCCTACGGGAAAAACTGTTAACGCGGGCGGAGCAGCGGCGGATAGCTAGTAAGTTTGTAAAATGTTTACTTATTTATTTCCTACACTCTTTTATATTCCAAGCAGCTTCGGAGATCACTTGTAAATTCCAAGTATTTAGCCAACTTAGCGAGTAGAGAAATGTGCTTAGAGTTGGCTTAAACTTGATAACGTGCTTTGAAAATGCTGACTGGTTACTGCAGCTAGCCTTCCTGCAAAATTGTTTCACTTAGGATGGTTTAAAATACTTAACTTTATCTTCATACTAAATATTCACAAAAGGATTTCTAAAGTGCTGGATGAATTCATAATGTCCTTCACAGATTTTAATCCACTCGACATTCTAATTATGTAATTATGCGGTAATTAAAGTCCATGCAGTTTCCGAACTAACTTTTCCTGGTTGCCTGATAGAAATTGCTACCTTCAGTAATGAGGCCTCCTACATGTAGTGTACTCTATTTGCTATGTATGTTTGTATTTGTGTCCTTTGTGTGAACAAAGTATATTCTGGTCAATTATTGTTGGCTAACTATACTACTAATAATTATTTACAAATTATTCTTGTTACTAATCGCACTGGAAGGCTTTGATAGCAATGAATTTTAAGTTCCGGTGACACGTCCATTCTTCCATACAAAACAGGTAGCAACAATACTTATTGTGCCTAGGGTAAACAACTATTATGGTCAAAGGACTAGAAAATATATCATACCAAAATTATATATTGACTTGCTTAGGGAAATTAAGACAGAATTTGCTACCAAAAGTTATTTTAAGAGTAAAACAAAAAAGTGGTTGCTATTGCTAGATAAATTTTGCTAAGAGTAAAACAAAGAAGTCTTAGTGTTTGCTATTGCTAGATAATTTTTGCAAAACAATTGTATATAATTTTGAAATAAACTATATAGTGTGTAATTTTGTAACTTTGTCACAAAACACACACTCAGCAAACTAAGCTAGCTTTCACACTTTACAAGCTATATCCAACGTGTTAGCCGCTTCAGCCCAATTCTGCCAACTTGAGCTCAAGATAAAGTCCGCTGACTGTTCCTGTTCAAAAAAAAAACACTTACTCAGCAAACTAAGCTAACTTTCACTCTTTACAAGCTACACCCAGCATATTAGCCGTGTCAACCCAATTCTGCCCACTTGAACTCAAAACAAAGAAAGCTGAAAAAAAGAAAGACCAAAACAAAACACTCACTCTGCAAACTAAGCTAGCTTTCACACTTTACAAGCTATATCCAACGTATTAGCTACGTCAGCTCGCCTTGTACGCCACTCAACCCAATTCTGCCAACGTGCGCTCAAGACAAGCTGAAAGCCTGTGTGGTAGGGTATAACACGATTCTCCCGAATTTTTAGTATCGGTTCTTAACGGCAAAATGAGATAAAAATAAGTGAGTCATACCCGTGAAAGTGAAAAACGTGCCAGTTTACAATAGTTCGATAGTTAGTTTAGTTTGCCATTGATGATTTTACTTTGAGTGTTTCTTTGAGAGTGCCTAATACATATACCCCCGCCACAAAACCTGATAATCTTCAAATGGCTGAAGATATTTTCTTGGATCATAGCTAAGAATACTCTCGATTGTGACACCTTGCAAACAAAAAACCTAGATCATAATCGGCGCATCCGTTTAAGAGGTACGATGCCACAGACAGACAGACGGATACCTACATACGTCGACCTTATAACAATTCCCTTTTTTGTCGGGGAAGTTGGGGGTTAAAAATAAAACAAAACATTTGTATTGGAAAGAACGTCTGTTTAAAAAAAAGACTCGATTATTTTAACTAAGAATAATTCTTGTATTCAGTTCAAAGTTTTATGTTTTGTCTTTTCAATAAGCGATTTGTTTTTCATGTATCTCCAATATTTCCCATCAGTTTTTAATGCATAGATTTGGCAACCCTAAGTGAGCGTTGAAGAGGGTTGGCAGTTGGCACCTCGCCAGCTGCAGGCACTCCAGAGACATCTAGTGGCCGGGCCACTTGTCCTGCGGTGAACTACGGCCAGTACCGAGCCTAACTAGAAACCGCATCGTGTCGCATGCAAAATGTACAATTTCTGACGGCTGTCTTGGCTATGGAACGATACAGACTGGAGAAGTCTACTAGCTTACACCGGCAGACGTAACATTGTATTTTTAAGAAAAAGAAACCGCTGTTGCTGGCCTTTATGCATTGAAACGTAAAAAGCTACGTTGGTTGGAATGAGTGAAATTTAAACACACAGGAACTGGCATTCTATGCTTTAGTAATTAAGACGTTTTTGCAATGGAAATGTATATTTTCATGTGTTATTAATTAATCGCTGATTTCGCTATTAAAAGTAAGTAGAAAAGTGTATTTCTTGGCAAGGTTGGCACTTTGGCAGGTTACAAATCAAAAGGTGAAAGCTTCCTCACATTCCCTGGGGCTATATACGTATAATCAAGAGTTCGATCGAATGGCAGAAAACACATTGCACTGCAGAATTAATACGTCGACGACCAAACTCTCTCATACATAATCAAATTCAAGCTTCCGGGTTGGTAGGCGATTCGATCGCTGAGTTTTGGCCGCTGCGACCGAAACAGGTTTTTAAAAACCAACTAACCGAAAAACCTACTCAAAAATATTTAAAATAATAAAATTCCTGTTTCGGTCGCAACGGCTGATACTTAGCGACCGAATCGCCTACTCAAGCTTCCGATTTTCTCACTTTTTTCTTTTTTTTTGAATTGACCTAGGTATGCTTGTGTCGAAAGGTACGACCAATCAAGCTTCACCGGAATTGCGATTTTCTCACATTGTGTGTGTGTGTGTGTGTAGGTGCAAACATTGCGACCCTGATAACACAGCTTCCCCGTGTAAATAAAATAAAGGCTCCGTAAATTAGTGGGTCCTCGAGATTTGTCTTCATGTTACACAGTACACAACGTTACAGCTAGTTAAGAGGATATTCTCTTTAGTCGTATTTGTACTGCATATATATACTGCACATCTACTAGTAAGTAGTATGATAAGCTCTCAAAGGAATCGTTTCGAAACAAACGCGTATAAAACACAAAAGTAAGAAAGAATGAAACCCGCACCGGTCGCATACGCGTGTGAGGTGTATAAAAAAAAAACAAAAAAAAACGTGCAATGGAATTCGCGTGTTCGCGTGTGTTCTTTCTATTGAAGAGAAACAAGAAAAATAACCAGAACCCCCTCCGTCCCTTCAAGTAACCACGGAAGACAGCTCTGTAACTCACATTTTTATTTTTCATCCCTTCCTTACCATTTTTTGGCAACACAAAACACAGTACAGTGCAGCTAAGTGCATGCTAAGCTAAATACTTCGAACTTTACACCGATGATCTTTTGTCTGTTGAATAAGGACCAGACGGAACAGAAAAACGCGGCTGGAGGTGACTGCACTTCACTGTAGGAATTGCTATAAAGGAAAATATTTATATTAATTTAAATAAGTAAGGAAAGCATTAGCTTAGCGCTTACGCGAGCTTTTTTGTGGCTTTAACTTATGTTTAGGGCTAGAGAAAACTGACAGGATCATACTATACATTTTAATTTGCATGCGACAACTAAAACATCTTGTAACATTATACATATTTTTCATCTAATCTAGAATTTATTTATTTATTTTAATTTTTTGTTTAATTTTTATTTTCACATTTTTTTATTTAATATGTGTACCTCATTGTTTACCTTAGTATGAAGTTAAGTGTAATTTTCCAATTTCTTTGTTATATTCTAAAGTGTTACGTTGAGAATAAAAGTGTTCTACCTATCTATCTATCTATCTAATTTTCTGTGTCTACAACATGGCATAGGCATAAAAGTTATTACGCTTAATTAGAACGAAAATAATTAAGAAAATATCCAGATCCCTTTCAAAGATCTTGAATTAACATCCGACGCAACATTTTTCTTCTTAGCTCACTACTCGAACGTTAATAAGCCTGTTTTTCTCGTAAATTTTCCGCTTCGGGTAACATTTTCATCACATAGTAAGAAGCTTATCTTAAAGCAACAGCTGCCTAGGAAACAGTAAAGTTAGTGAAGTAGAGAAACCAAAACTACGCCTTAACAAGTCAGTGGACTGAAAATTGTTTTTGAACAAGTCTAATGAAATAGACTAGCCATTGAAATATCTACTTAAATCAAAATTTAAAAGACAGGACTATAAATCGGTAATTTTTCACCAGTCATATCATTTATCGCCAACGACAACAAGTGTCATTTTCATCAAATTATTAATATGTTTATTGTTTTTATTTTTTCCAAATTGTAGGTTCTTATTATTTGAATAAGCTCTGAGTCATTGTATTTTCATTTTGGGTTCATGCGTATTTCACTATTTTATTATTATTTATTTTATTCGTTATACCAATAATAGCACATGTTATTATTATAGGTACGCGTATGACTGAATGGTAAGAATTGGAACTGTATAGGTAAGAATTCGCAAAAAAAAACAATCGTTTTCACAATATACCTACCACTCTAATACTCGTAAATTAACCTACTTCCTGTTCATGTACTTTGCTATGAAGTAGGGCGCTTCATCTCGGGATCACCAATTTCTTACTTGATTGGACAACTTGATGGTTTTCGAAACAAAGGACCCGATCAATTGAGAAACAAAACCAGTTACGGGTGACCGGGCATGCCTGTTGAGGTTACCAGACATGCCATTGTGTTGGAATAGGCTATTCCATCTTTTATGTAAAAAATAGATCTTTGTTTATTATTTACTTTTGATACCGGGTACATGGCAGAATGGCGTAGACTCCACCGACAAGAGCGCGGCAGAAGACCGAGTACCTACATAAAGATTTATTTGTACTAGATAGTGATTAAGGTTTATCTTGTTTCAGATGAAATCTAAAATATCGTTTAGACACAAGATTATACAATAATTTAATTATGATTAATTTACATTTCGAATTTAGCGGCTTTTTATTCTTATTTTTCGCAAGACCCGTCCGTTTCGTTTTTTATCTATAATGTTTGTTCGTTATCGTTACCAGCTCATATTATTATATGTCCCCACCAAAAATGGGCATAATTTATGCCATTTATTTCAGCGCCCTCTACCGGTATGATATCACACTATCACGTAGATATTACGGAAACTGTAGATAGTCCTCTCCACTACTTATGAAAGGCCAGAAAAAGTTGTGACTGTATTTGAACAGATGGCGTCACTTACTATCTTTTTAACAGCAACCTAATTAAAGTGGTTACCAAAGGATGCTCAGTAGTGCTTTCAGGAAACAACGTAGTCATCACTACAAAGTATAAAATAAAGTCGCTTTCTCTGTCCCTATGTCCCTCCCTTTGTACGCTTAAATCTTTAAAACTACGCAACGGATTTTGATGCGGTTTTTTTTAATAGATAGAGGGATTCAAGAGGAAGGTTTATATCTATAATACATGCATAATATACTCAAGAATAACCCACAATAACCATTTTCCCGTGCGGAGCCGGGGCGGGTCGCTAGTTTTGTATAAATATACGAGCTGTGACAATCCTGCGTTACTCGAAAGGTTTAGCGAATTGTACTAAATTAAATTAAAATGCGTAACGTTACTTCACCTATTAACTAAAAACTAAGATGCATTTTCTTGACTACCTATGTATTACCGACTTTTATTTATTACTGTGGACACCAGACATTATTTTTGGTAGTTCATCACCATATTCATTCAGTAGGCCTACTATGTAAGTAGCGACAGGCTCGAGAAGCTGTCAAACGCGACATATTGACAGAACTACTATGGCTCTAATGTCACTATGTCGCGTTTGACAGCTTCTCGAGCCTGTCGCTACTTACATAGTAGACCTACTACTGGTTACCTAATCCTCTCTCCTTAAAAGAAAGGTATTGCCATACTTCGATGTTTATCATACATCTATGTTGCCATAATAATCTTACAATACAATACAAAGGAGATCTCAGTTTGTTGAATGATTGCACAGTTATGCGCTCCTTCTAACTCCTTCCTATTCTCTGAATACAATGTGCCTAAAACGACACCCACAAAACGTAGAGTTGGTTTGGGTTTTTTTGTCTTTTGACCTGTGTCGAAAAAGTACGGCCAATCAATCTTCACCGGACTTGCAGGGAGCGGAAGACTCTACCTCAAAGAAGTCAAGTACTAACGCATCTAGAGGCGGGGAGAGAGAGCCTCGGACCACGGCCTAACTAAACGCAATTTAGCCTTGAACTTCACAGCATCGTAATATATTTTGACGGCCTCGTAGCCTAGTTGGTAGTACGTCTGCCTACGAAGCACAAGGTCGCGGGTTCGAATCCCGCCCAGGGCAAACATTCGTGTGATGAGCACTTGTGTTTGCCTTGTGTCTGGATGTTGTATATTTATATATGTATGTATATCAGCTGTCTGACAACCATAGTACAGGCTCTGTCTAGTTTGGGGTCAGATGGCCTTGTGTGAGATGTCCCACATATTTATTATTTATTTATATTATATTATTTAGTACCTATACTAATATTTAATTTAAAATTGCCATTTAGTTCAGTTACTCGATGATAACAACAGGATAAAAATATTATTTTCAGATGACAAATATTGAGCAGATTATTTCAAAATTTATTTTATCCACTAATTAACCACATTATGTATTATACTCGTAACATAACAACAATGTATAAGGAAACAAATCTAATTAACTTCGTTGTCAACAGGGATAATAGGTATTATATTCTCTGGTAAATAACCACATTTGAAAAATATAAAGTCAAGTAGGCATTTAAGAGGAAGTATTCAATGTAAGGAAAAAATATTATTACAAAATACATATTTTGTTTTTCATTTGAACATTGTATCTAAAGCAAGTTATTGTAGGTACCTCAAGCAAGCAAGTTATTGTAGGCCTCCCTTAACTCTTTCCACCTCTCGCTATCCTGTCCAAGTTCTGTCCAGTTGCAAAATATTCACTTTTTCTGGGTCTACCTCGATCACAGACTACTTAGAAAGAACTAACGTACCTCGATGTTGGAGTCAAACTTCACCCGTGAATCACATAACTGTAATCCACAACCCGCTTTTCAAGTGAAAATAAATTATTCTATTCGGGATTGGGATAGTAGATAAACACAGTACCCATTTACTATAAAGTAAATGGGTACTGTGTTTATCTACTACTTACTTACTTACTGTTACTACTTATGTACTACTTATGTATCTACTGCTCCCGATCATAAAAATAGGTTAGGTACCTACAGAAGTAGGAAAACCACAGTCTAACTATAGTTGCGTACAATTGACGTTAGTATGTACAACAGATATAATCCAAGTTTATTTATACCCACACAGCTACCTTCGGCATCCCATAGCATCATTCGGGAAGCGTTTGATTTCCCCATGGGATTTCCCTGTGGCAACATTCTTGTTTCCTATCATTTTTACCGAATTCAAATATTTTTTATTCACAATGCCTTGCCGAAGCCCAGTGCGGGTTGGTCAACTTCACACACAACCTTTGAATTACTTCGCAGGTGTGTGCTGGTTTCCTCACGATGTTTTCCTTCACCTTAAGAGCGTCGTCGAATAAACGTACATACTCGTATGAATTCGAAAATCGAAAACACATTGGTGCGTGCCGAGTTTCGAACCCGCGAACTTTGAATGGAAGTCAGCAGCCCTAGCCACTTGGCCACCGGCGCTTTTCGATAATTATTGATACAAATAGTTAAATACATAAATCCAATTTGTTCTACAATAAAGTAGGTTAAAGACAAACGCTTGTCGATCATGCCTAAAAGTGGTTATTTCCTTCAGCGCACCCGTTAGTCTCAAATATAAACCATTTTATTTTTGCCATATGCGCACTGCGCACTGCGCAATATTATGAAATGAATTGAGACCCTGGTGTCAAAATTCAAAAAGATTTTACCACAATTTATTTAACATAATGAAGGTACTTTCCCAAACACGAAATCATCTGACTTTTCGGTCAATCTGATGATTCAACTCGCAAGGAGTTAACTAAGGAAAAATGTGACAAGATCGTAAACTTAGTCACCACTGGAAATCGAACCCGGAACCTCCGTAAAGAAACAGCCTTCACAGTCGAGCGGTAGCTAATATTGTTACCACAGTATTTTTAATTAGTTTTAGGAAACTAGTTAACCAAAAGCTTTTTTCACATGAAAATCAACTCATGAAATCCTGTGCAAACAACAGTGTATTAATTTACCTTAAGAAAAAAAGGTATATTCATACCGTTTTGTTTACTCCAAATTTCAAAGTATCGAACTTTCAAACCAAGGAAAAATTCTTCTGATCCTCAATTATTCTAAAAGTGTTTTTTTTAACCCCCGACGAATAAAGGGGTGTTATATTATAAGTCTGACGTGTGTGTCTGTCTGTCTGTCTGTGGCATCGTAGCTCCTAAACGGATGCGCCGAGTTTGATAAATTTATTTTTGTTTAAAACGTGTCTCAATCGAGAGTGTTCTTAGCTATGACCCAAGAAAATATCTTCAGGCATTCGAAGATTACAGCTCTTTTCTAGTTTTTGAAAGGATCTAACAACAGTTTGTGACGGCGGTTCTTAAAATTTTTAATTTAATAGAATATACATCACTTAATGGTATGTATATTTAAATTTAAAAACTGAAACCGTCACCGACAACCTCGCAGCGCGTGTCCATTTGAATCAAGCAAAGAAAGAAAACCAAAAAGCTGTGTTAGCAATTGTAGCCGCCATCCTGTGGGCATTATTCCCTTGCTATTGTCCGTCCCCCCGTCACGGCCAGCGGCTCCCAACCTGATTCTTGGAGAGGCCAGCTGATACTTGAAACCAGACATTGGCCTCGAGGTTGAAAACCTGTCTGGATACAAGGCCTACCTTTAAAATTTCTCTTCTATTTTTTTTTTAATATCTACAAATGTAAAAGTGATGATATTAAAAAAATTGCTTTATTTTTTGTGTCAGTTTTATGAAAACCTACATACATGTGTGTATAAAATGGTATCGTAATATTCATAATGATATCTAAAGCTTGACCAGAACAAATATAGTACCTGCTTAATTTTAATTTAATGCGTGATCAATTTGTATTTGTAATTTCATATACCTACTGTTTTCCTTCTATTTCAAAAGTTTCGACGTGCCTGTACATTGATCTGTTTTAAAAAATAACTGATTGTAGGTGTAGCTGATCACAAAAATACAAGTTTTGAAAAAAAAAACCGTCTGTCTGTCTCAGACTAGCTAGCTAGCTAGCTAGTGTTTATTTATGCCTATATTGATGGAACAGTAGGTATTATTTTTAATCGAAATGAAAATGGAAAACATTGCTTGGGCAAGGACTCTATTTCCTTGACTGTCTGAGCCATAAATTAATATTTATTTTTATTTCCATTTACAACTAACATTTTGCAATAAAAACAAACACTGATATACAACAACGGCCACATTGCATCATAATTAGGCCGTTATAAAAATGTGCAAGTAATCATGAGTTCGACAGTGATTCGCCTGAGTTTACTATAAATTCCTGGTACTGTCGGAAAAACCAGTCTTAAATAGTAGCGCTTAAGGTTACGTTATACGTTCGCTGGCTCGGCGAACCATTCGGCGAACATCACAGCAAACAACAAACACACCTTAGTTCATTCACTAGGTAAAGCCCGACCAAAGAAATAAGAAACCTCGCCATATTGCGGAATTTTAGTGGAATAAATTTTCTAAGTGAGATTGTTGCCATAGTCGTAAAAATATACGCCCCCAGAGCAGGTTTCTTAATTCTTTGGTCAGGCTTTACCACAGTTTGACAATAAATAAAATATGTAGGGTAAGTTGTCATACAGTGGCTATAGCAGAAACAGTGGCGCAGGGGCAGTTTTCGAAGAAGTAAGAATGTTATCTATCTGTCCTATTCACTTTCCAAGAGCGTTTGGTATGCAAACTTATCAAAACCAATCGGGTGGCGGCTATGTTGTATATTGTTTTTTATAGAGAAGTTTTAATTTTTTCGTAGGAAAAAGTTGAGATTTTTGATAAGATTTGATTTGTTCCACTTCATTTTTAGTCTTGTGAATGGATATATTTGTTTATTTCTCGCGTATTATGACTAATTACCAGTATATTTGTGCTTTATTAGTGGGCCAATACAGAATACTTTTTTTCTTATGAAGATTTAAATTCAAAATGGCCGTGGAGTGCACTCTGGATCAAAACTTGTAAGTACACAGTGAATCATGGTTCACTGTGTACTTTACTATTTTTGTATAGGTACTTTTTTCATACTTTTAATACAGGACTGGAAAAATCATCGTTTTGATTTATTAATAGATGATTGTATAATTCTCAAAATCTGGCTAAATATAATATAATGTTAGGTATTGAAGAACAAGTAAATAGGTTCCTTTACGTATTTTATACATTTTGTTAGTTCCTGAATTCTAGTTACTATGTTTAGTATTATTTTATTTAATATCATCAATATTTTAAACTAACAATGGAGACAAAAATACCAATAATACGTAGATTTTACCCATAGATTACCTATAAATAATGTTCTGATTATAATTTCCTAGTTATTAAATTTACATAAAACGATACTGCTAGATATCTCTTAAGTTCTAGAAAATAGTAAATACAAACATTCTAACTTTAAAAACAGTCAATTGTAAATGAATTTTCGACAAAAAGTCAGTATATATTCTTAGTAACCACTCTGTACTACCCCGATCCATTGTACATGCGGTACTGAGCCACTGTGTCAACCCCTAGGTACACAATGGATCATTTCCAAGTTTTTAGAAAATGTCATTTATCTATTTTTCCATAAGTAATATGAGAAAAGTGACTTAGCAGCATGAAACTAGAATAACCAAGCAAAATAGTTGTCAAATTAAAACTTCCACAATATGTTTTAAAGCAGAGTTACAGCCCTCGGAAAAAAAGTGAGCCACTGTATACCACCTGACCCTATATTTGAAATTTTTAACAGACACTTATAAGTAAAATGTTTCAGTAATTATTTTTACATAATACGTTTGACAGAAATAATCCTAAAAATCTTCTGAAAATATTATTAAGTATACATATAAATAAACATTAACAACAACAATAAAATTTTATAAACGCGAAACCCCTAGGTATCAATAAAAAAAAATCTGCGCGAAACCCTTTAAATCTCTCATTTTGTAGAGTTCAAAGCATAGTTCCAATTTCGTCGCTACGCTTGCTACGCCGTAGAACAACATTGAACATTGAACCATAAAATTACAACATTACAAGGGATTTAACAAAAACCAATGAATGAAATTATGATTATTAAGTACCTATAATTTATTTATTTTATTGTTAAAACAGATCTTGAATAGAAAGTTTACTGAACTTGATATACCTTTCTTAACCTAAGCAAAAGCAACCTTGTTATTTATCTTTATAAATATTGTCATACATATCAATCAACTTCAGCGAATCAAACCACTACTCCTTCTTTTAAAACAATTTTTTTCACTCACGTAACGCTCGAGAAACTCGAGAAGATGTCACACGCGATATAGTGACATAAACGTCATAGTAGTTCTGTCATTACGAGCTTCTCGCGATATTGAGCCTGACATTGTTCGTGGTTCGTAGCGAGTGTGTAACCGCAGCACGCGGCTGTGCGTCATGCGTGAGCACTCCCCCTACTATAAAGCCCGCGTCCTCCCACCACTTCTCGCATTCAGTTCCTTGACACAGTGCTGGCTGTGTGTCTACTTGTGCTCTTTGCCGGTTCATAAACTTAAAAACGTAAGTTTTTATTTTTTTTGCATTTTGGCGTCATGCGGTTAGCATAAAGTCACAAACAAAAAGTGGAGACACGAAGCGCGATTTTACAAGATAGAGGAACGGAATTTGGAAAATAGGATAAAGTTTTTATTATATTCTTTTATTAAGCCGGTATAGTGTTGTGAAAATTTTTATTTACAGACGGTTGGCACTTCGAACAGTCTGGAAAATTCTATACCGTTATTTAAAAAAAACAGTAGGATTAATTTAAACGCATGAGTGATTAGTAAATACAAGGCTCAATCAATTTAATTCGTATTAGTTAATTGCTTACCGCAATATAATAGCTTCTATATTTATCGCAGTAGTAGTCATATTTATTTAAGAAAGAACAACAAAACATTCGTCATTATGTTTGTGTTTGGTATGGCGTGGCTTAATAGCCATAATTTCGAAAGTGCTCTACTTTCGACCCCATGACAATGGTGCTGGCTATTCTGTACGAAAGCACGCAAGTGAAGTGAAAGGTGGAAATAAGCCAGTTCGGTTAATTGACATGCTATGTCAAAAACATTTCAATTTCGAATGCACTTCCCACGCAAGCTTTTTTATCATTTCGTTCTAATCTGGTTGGATACAAGTTTTGCAACCAGCATGATACCTACATGATAAATTGTGTTATATGTAGGTACAAATTTTTAGTACCAAAACTTTTATCTTAAATTTTTGTTAAGTTTCCGGTGGATGTTTATATACCTACTTTTTAAGTCGTTTATTCTTATATTTGTTATACCTATATCAATTGATTTAGATATTAATTAAAAGTTTCAAAACCCGTAGATAAATCAATCAGAGTTCGAGAACAGCCAAAGTAATTAGAATGGATTGATATGTTTAAAAATATGCACAAAGAAAAGTAATTAGGCTTTGCAACTTTTCAGAGTAAGCTCTAGTACGTTGATGGGGAACTATACTATCAGTTGTTCCGTTGGACACAACGGTGTAACAAATTAACTCGTAAATAAAGTTAATATGTACACAGACGCCTGGTGACGCCATAGACAGTAATACAACCATGGCGCGACGCCGGCCGGCCGGGGCCGGCATAATGATAGCGTGATTGTTTTTATCCACTCACTGGCTTCAAGGCCCTAAGCTAAGATAAAAAAGAATTGCCGTTATGAGTCAGCCTTTTTAATTCCTCAGCCAATCGTTTATTCAAGGCTACGTTTTAGATTTCCCTTTTTAGGAATGCTATCGAAAAAAAGTACCTACCTTATAAATACATTTGAAAATAACAGCCTAGTTCAAATTCAGTGTCTTTTTAAATTTTCTCACGTTTTTTTTGCAAGTTTACTAACATAGTGTGCGGTTTTTTGGTTAAGCTACGCACTTTGCGCTTCTGTGGAAAATTACTCGTCGGAAAATTAATATCGGGAAAGCGACTTATTAGTAACTATGAATTTATAACACGAAAATGGTAAGAAAATTTCTTAAGTTTATTATATTAGGTAATATTAAGTTGCTTGGCTATTAGTCGAAATTATAAGAAAATAGTTAATTTCGCTTGTTTCTTTTACTTATGTGCAAGCAAAGACAACATTCCGGAAAGTAAAAGCGAATAACTGTAGAGGCACAGAACTTAATAGGTATACCTAATAGAATTAGCTAATAACATAAAAACACGAATAGTAACTTAGGAAGGCATGTTATTTAATGTTTTTTCTGACCTCTCCAAGAACACGCTGTATCATTAAAAAGCAAAAACTGGACCTAGCAGACAACAGACGGTTGATTAGTTTTTGTCTTTTTTACACGTCTGCACAAAAAAGAATGTTTTTTTTCTACCTACATTAATCTAATCGGACGGAGATGACCAATAGGTACGCACTTTGTCTATATTTATAACTCGCTTTCCGCTAGCGTTTACAGTTTTTCCCGTAGGAATGAGGCATTTTCCTGCGGTAAAAGATAGCCTATGTTACTCAAGATGAATGTAGCTTTCTAATGGCGAAAGAATATTTAAAATCGGCGCAGTAGTTTTTGAGTTTATTCATTACAAACATTCATTCATTTTTAAATATTTTTTGAAGATTTATAAAAACAAAATGTTAACAAGAAGTCCTTCGACTCTGCTCTTCAGTTTTTTTTTTTTCAGTATCCTTCAGAATCGATATCTCATTAACATATTTTATTAATATTAGGTACCTATGAACTTGGTTTTTACTTTTAATAAAATGGATTAAAGAAAAGCTTTTTAGATAGACGTGTACAGAAGCCAGCACGTGCGGTTGGATATTCGCACTACGAAATTCATCCCTACCGCTACGGAATACGGGCGCTCTAAAGGGCAGCATGTCCAGCCGCATGTGCTGGCTACTGTACTACTCAAACAGTATAAAGGACATAGAGGCTCATGGCCGTTCGTTTCGTGCGAACTTTTTCAGGCCAATTATCGATTGAAAAATTGAAATGTAAGTAGAATGGCCTTTTGAATAGAAGGCAACTAGCTAGCTAGGTATGCTATATCAAAGGTTATCGAAAGTGTTTGCGTGTTGGTATTTGAATATGAAATAGCATCAATAATTACATTTTGAAACAACATTGAGTTCTATTTTTAAATTTATTTATTATTATCAAGTAAAATATTGCTGCACCTTTGCCCTTTGAATTCAAACTAATTTCTCGTTTCAGTACTATAGTACTGTGTAGTGACAGGCTGTTTGAATAGAAAATATCTCTTATTCTCCTATTGATCGATAATTGTGGCGGTCTTTGGAACCCCTTGCCCAGTTAGATGACATCACACTTGATCACATCATTCACACGTCGCGAAATTCATTTGAGTTTCGATGTAGTTCATTAATTCACACTTGAGAGCCGTGCTTTTGTCGGATAGATCCTAATCTACACAACTCTGTTCTATTTTCCGCCTTCCGCCTCCGCTTTCTCCTGATACGACACGATGACTTTACCAAAAACATCACGGAAGGAAAGGTAGAAGGGAAAAGGAAGGGAGGACAACCTCTCCTTTCACAGTAGCCTTCCCTTCTTGTTCCTTTTCCCATCTACCTTTCCTACAACAATGTTTTTGAGGTCAAACAAAAGGCGAAAGACAGAACAGAAAGGCAAAGTAGAAGAACGTTTAAGAACGTTTGTTTGCTGACTATACAAAAAGTTTCAGTAGTTCAATGGAACTGAATTAATTGTTCGGCTAGTATCGATTCGTCTGAGCTCGAATGTCTCCACGAATTCAATGGAACTAACGAGAAAAAAAGTTGCATTAGTTTCGTCATGGAACTGTTTAATGGAACTAGTGAGAACAAACATGATTTTCAAAGTTCAAAGTTCAAAATGTGTTTAAGATTTCACAAATCATTTTTCGACGTCGAGGAGAGTTCACGATTTGGCTGTCTTCTGTGGAGAAGAACTCTCCGTAAGAAACTCCACAGGCGTTGCATCTTTTCAAAATATATTTACATAATTATTATTTTATACAAATTATAACAAACGAAGTATGCAATTAGAGGAAAGCAACCAGTCAAAGTAGAAAAACTAAATTATATAACCAAAAAACAACCGGCAATCGACTAGAGTAGACCAGTCCTCCAAGCAGCACCACGTTCACGGGTTTGACGCATGGGTCAGCCACCGCGCCGGGCTCAACCATATTAGAGGGAACCCAACGACCCGGCCCATACGCCACCGCAAGTCAGGACACTTTAGTGAGCATGCTCAACCATATATTGGAGGAAGATTTTGTTTGTTGCAGCACAATGACCATCGACTTGTATTACGTCCCCGGCTCCCCCCCCTGCAGGGCCGTGCTGCTGGCTGCGCGTGCGCTCAACGTCAACCTCAACCTCAAACTGGTCGACCTCCACCACGGGGAACACTTGAAACCTGAATACTTGAAGGTATTGTGAAGATTTTGTTTAAAATTTTCTGCAATGCTACAAATTATGCAAAAATATCTATCTGTTTGTCTGGGCGAAGGAAGAGTAATAATTTAACTATAAATGCCCGCACGGTTCAGTTCTCGGTAACTTCGGTACCTACATCTCTTTCTGCTACCTTTATTTATTGTACAAGGTCGTACTTTATTCGACTCAAGCATAGGTCAATGAAAAAAAAAAACTTTATTTATTTTATTCATTACTCCTATTTTATGTTTATTTTCTCTTGCAACTGAAGAAAGCCGTAATAACTACCAGTCATTGCTCGTGCAGTTATGATGGTAAATATGTATATTCCACTTACAGCCTACTGTTTCGTCCGAAACTTCATGAAGAAAATTGTAGTAGGACTTCTTTTGGACGATGGTTATTATTTAATACTTTATTACCATGGGAATAATTATTATCTCAAGCGATACCACGGGATACAGAATTAAATTGCAGTAGATTGCTCTTGATCAAAGCCCATCAAAGAAGTAATTTTATAGTTTCTGTAATAATTCACGAATACAAAATCTATTTTTGAATCGGCAATTGGCAGCCATCCAAAGTTTCCTACTAGCAAACAACTTGAGTTCAAAATGTCCTAAGTATCTACTACTTCCATTTACGTAAAAACGCCTCTATATGGTAACATTTACAGTGCAAAAGTTTTGTTGCGAACAAATTCCGCCAGTGGAATGACGTAATATCTATATAATAATAATAATAATAATATGTGGGACATCTCACACACGGCCATCTGACCCCAAACTAGGCAAAGCCTGTACTATGGGTGCCAGACAGCTGATATACATACATATATATATATATACAACATCCAGACACACGGCAAACACAAGTGCTCATCACACGAATGTTTGCCCTGGGCGGGATTCGAACCCGCGACCCTGTGCTCAGTAGGCAGACGTACTACCAACTAGGCTACGGGGCCGTCACTATAATAAAACTGTAGAGGTCAAATGTCTGTACATAGAAAAAAAGACGAAATCCGAGTCAGGAGTATGTAAGAAGTGAAATAGAACATACCTATCCAGACCATTTTCTTTTTTTTGTTTCTCTGTCTGTTTGTACGGGCTAATCTCCGAAACTATTCGACCGATTTGAATGAAATTTTGCATGGTGGTTCTTTACATCCCTGGTCGACATCTTGGATACTTTTGATCCCGGAAAATTAAATAGTTCCCGTGGGACAGTTAAAATTACTACGGGAAATTCGGAAAACAACGCGGGCGTAGCCGCGGGCAGACAGCTAGTTTTTAATATGGTAGGAGTGGGAGCACTGAACTAGACAAGGACATCGATGTTTCCATTATCTCTCTACTATCAGACCATTCGCTTGGTAAATACATCCAACGCGCTTAAACTACATATTTGCTTTTACGATCCAAAAGAGATAAGATGTTGCTGCTAAATAAAATTAAATACCTCTTTTTTAGTAACTTTAGTATGTAATTCAGCGTTCGGTGTAAAATAAGCACATAATATTTAAGTCCTAGACAAGACAATGTGATTAATACATGCTGTGTTTGCCTATAATTGGGTGTACCCTACACATGTTATCAGTTGGCAAAAAATAAATAAAACTAAGCCATAACAGTAAAATTTTAGGTGCGGCAGGTAGTAAAACTATAAAGAAGTTATTCTGCTATGTAATTTATGCAAGGTTTGTCTCTAGCCAAATTATATTTTTGGCATGTAGGTATATAATATGTATCTAGGTAGGTATGCTTTTCAGCAAAACACCTAATTGATAATTTCGGTGATTTGGTTTTCCTTTTATGAGGTTTTCTACCAGAATCTCGTAATGCGTGCGTTGTGTATCTTGATCGTGTATTCATACATCGTCCGTCCCCATTCTCATAGCGTCTCCTATTCGTACGCAGCAAAACGTATTATGGAAACGTATTTACCATGGTGGTTCAGCGCCGAAATTCCCTTGAACTGGTTGCAGTTACGACATGCAGCTGAGTATAACTACCTGCACCAGCATTGCTGCAATAAACTGCATTCTGTCTTGCTCTTAAAACCAGTTTCATTTCCGATACCACGAATGCAATCTTAACGTTTTGATTGATGACTTTGGTTCTTTTTATAAAAAATTTAAATATCATCGTTATCATTGTATTGACAAAGTAAGTAAGTAACTCATATTCGATTTAAATTCTTTCAGCCTCTTTGGTAGAGTAAAATTAGCAGGCCCATTATGTGTCCGATTCACAACCGTCCTTTTTCGTTGACGCATATTTTTACCGACTTCAACAAAAGGTTTTAAATTCTGTATGTAATAATGTTGAAAATAAAAAAATATTTGTATAGTGATGATCTATTTATTAGGCTTCCAAACAAAATATACAAAACTTTGGTAGATGTGTTCTGCATGTAGGTATGTTTGTCCGAGCATATCATCAAAACTATGAGTCGGATTTTGATCATTCTTTTTTTAGTGCCTCACATTTCCTCTGACTTAGGGCACAGTGCAAATTTTATCAAAATCGATTCAGCAGTTTTTGAGATATGGACAATAATTGAAATGTATCATTGAAAATTCCACCTTTACGTTGTGTTTCAGATCAACCCCCAACACACAGTTCCCACCCTGGTCGACGACGGGTTCTCGCTATGGGAGTCCCGAGCCATCATCACTTACCTGGCCAACAAGTACGCTAAAGGCTCCAGCCTGTACCCTGAAGACGCCAAAGCTAGGGCCCTCATCGACCAGAGGCTGTACTTCGACATTGGAACGCTTTACACCAGATTTGGTGACTACTTCGTAAGTTTTTTCAATTGTTTTATTAAGTATTTTTAGTAATCTTTTAAACGAATAAATTAATAATCATCACAAAAAAGGATTTTAAGAAAGATTTTACAAAACCATTTTTAACGTCAAAGCTAATCGAAATGTGGTTGGATCGTGTCGATGGTAGCGGTAAGTCAGATCCAACTATATTTTGTTGGCCCAATATTCTGCCACCCTGATCGCACTGACACGATGTTAGATGGGCCATAGTCTGTGGGGCCAACCGCACTCACATCGCAGGTTCAATTCCGACCTATCTGAAAATCCCCACTAAGAAGATTGTCTGTGCTTCGGCCAACTTGAGTTCGGAGTCGAATTGAACAGCTAATTCCTAATTTAAAACACATCGTCTTTTCAATAACAAATCAAAGACCTTTTAAAATGCAAATTCCTTCCAGTACCCACAACTGTTCGGCGGTGCCCCAGCTGACAAGGACAAGCTGACCAAAGTCGAAGAGGCGTTGAAACTCCTGGACCAGTTCCTTGAAGGGCAGAAGTTCGCCGCCGGACCAACCCTGACCCTAGCTGACCTTAGCCTTGCAGCGTCCATTTCCACCATGGAAGCTACCGACGTCGATTTCAAGAAGTACTCCAATATCAAGAGGTGAGGATGTTTTAATAGGCTGTAGGCCACAAAGTAAATTATCAGCTTTACGGAGTCCTAAGTTTTTTTTTTTCACTTTTAAATAGATTTTTCTTTACAAATATGCGCCATTTAACTGGATTCTGCTTTCGATAAAAAATATTTAGAAATATACAATTATTGTTTAAATATAGAGGACTAATAGGCCTTCATATCAAATGTAATTTTTAAGTTTTTTTATGTATGTGGCTGTTTGTCTTTATGAAATAAATAAAAATCTAACTACTTTACGCTTAACTTCACTCCAACACAGAGCCGAAACAAAATTCATAATGTTAAAAGAAATTGCGTGGAAATTGCTTTCTTTTGATCATGGGTTCCTGATTTCGGTGATATGGAGAGTAGAGGTCAAAATGAAGAATTTCTTTTGTTTTTATCTGTATATTGCAGGCGATTTAGACCTTGTCACATTTTACCACAAATAAATTAGATACTGTATCCTCTATTTAGAGCTTTAAAAAGGTTTGACTACTACTTATTGTGATAAAGATAACAATACTAAAAGCTAACGTTTTCCCAGGTGGTACGAGACCGTTAAGAGCACAGCACCTGGCTACCAAGAAGCCAACGAGAAGGGTTTGGAAGCGTTCAAAGCTCTCGTCAACAGTATGATGAAGAAGTAACACGACTAACTGGAACCAGGGCTGCATAAGACGCAATCTATTCATTGCCTCAAGACATAAAAAATAAAAAACAGAGTCAAACTAGCGTCTTCAAAGGTGACCCTGTATTATTTGCTAAAAAGACACATTGTCATGCAAATTTTTCTTCACTGTTTTCCATGTTCAGATTTTATATTGTTACAGAATCTTGTATTATAAAATAAGCATAGATTATAAGGCACCACACAATAAAATTTTAAAATATAATTAGATGCTTTTATTGAAATTATGCCTAAATCCTACAATATATTAATAATTGCACTAAAATAATAAAAAAGGTATAGGTACCTACCGAAATAGGTGACATCAAATTACTTCTATTGTATGATGCTTAGCTTAGGAAGACAAGAAAATCTACGTTTAGTTAGATGTAGGGTAGGTCGTGATTTAGTATTTTGACCAAATAAATATAGGTCCAAGTAAATAGGAGACATCACTTTATCGGAAGCTTTTTCAAACCCTGGCTTGGACTGGACATAGGTACAGGTATTCAGTACGAAATTACGCTTTTAAAATTACATCAGGAAGTAGATTCTGGCGTTCTGGATCTAGCCTTCTTCAATTCTTTTACAAGCTTTTCAAACTCATCCAAATCTTTTTTATTGTACTTGTCATATCCTGGTATTTTTTCTTTTACAAATTCGAACCACCTTAAATTAAAATTAATTTATATGACTAAGGCCTCGTTTACGGAGACTACATTTGGATTGCCCGCGCGCATCTCAAACAGTATAGGACGCCACAGCGCCGCGCGACGACCCACGTCTCCGTAAACGAGGTCTAAGGGCTCTGCTCACCCCGCAGGCAGTCTTTTTTATTAATGCGAATATGACCCGATCTGTCTTTCTTTTATGCTTTCATTCCAAACTGGCTAAACGAATTTCAATGAAAAAAGATGCTGATCGGTAGTTGGCATCAAGGGACTACTGCTTCTTATCATAAGACATGTGAAGCCTGACCAATAATCATGTGTTTTTATTCCGGCAATAATTTCTATCAAAAAATTTGTTCCATTAAAATGCCGCAATATGGCGATTAGCGAGGTTTTTTATTTTTCAGGTTAGGCTTTAACTTCATTCTTATTCACAGAAAAGTAAAGAAAAGCTAGTAGCAATACATACCTCGTAATACAACGAAATGGTTGAAGGTCGATTCCAGCAGCGTCAATAGTGGACACAGTAGCAACCACCGCCAAGTCTGCAATAGTCAGCTCTGTACCAGCTACGAATTCGGATTCCTCGAGGAACTTCTCCAGGACTTTGAGCGCATCTTCAAATTTCTTGGCCGATTCTGGATGTGGAGGAGCTCCAGTAAATAATTGAGGGTTCTGAAATAAAGTAAATATATGTCGCAATAATAAGTGAGCCGTGTGGTTCTAAGCTTATAATTTAAACAGAAGCCTGCCAGGTACAGTAGCCAACACATGCGGCTGAACATGTTGACCTTGATATATTTTCGTAGTGAATTTGTAGGGCGAATGTTCAACCGCATGTACTGGCTTCTATACCTACATTAAAATGATTTCCCATTATGTTAAACGGTCTACAACTTATCGTTTTTAATTCGCGTTCCATCGTAGTCATGAGACAGTCTCGTACGTAGTACCACAGAATACCAAATAGTAGTACCTAGTAATATACCTACTTATAACTTTCCTATCTTTTGATGTTTGATAAATAATCCTTTCAAATGTCGTTTTTCTACTCATAATAAGAACATTCGTATTCACACTCTCCTCCAAAATTCTTTTTACGTGGTTTGTACCTACAAGCTACATTAAGTATAATTAAGCTCCCTCCATTACAATTTTCTGCAAATCATGACCTTAAAATTTGACTTTACGTAAAATGTCATTTCAATAAAATTGCTGAATTCATCCATGATGTCATAAATAGGTAGGTACGTATTTGTTTATTTAGGTGTTTAAGCGGGGAGGGTACGTTTATTTACATTTTAGCTGCCAATATACTTCAGGCTATGCTACTATCCTACTACCAAGTCATTACATGCTGCGGATCTCTTCATTTCTTACTCGATCGCTTATGTCTTTATTCATGGTACGGGGTCGCGGGTTCGAATCCCGAATCCCACCCGGGGCAAACACTTGTGTGATAAGCACTTGTGTTTGCCCTGTGCCTTGTATACAAATATTTATTACCTAATAAGTACATAGCTACCTATCTATATCAGCTGTCTGACACCAATAGTATAGGCTCTGCCTAGTTCCCACATATTTATTTATATTATTTTATACGGAAAACTTACAAAGAACTGTGTGAAAGTAGGACTTAGCGTGCCCAAGTCAAAGTCCAACCTCTGGTCAACAATAGCTCTTTGGCGGGAATCCGACGGGTAAAGACCCGCCACGTTACCTTCGGCGTAACGATTCACCAGATATCTGGCTATGGCGCGAGACTCCCATAAGCAGAACCCTTCGTCAACTATGGTGGGAACCGTGTGCTGAGGATTAAGCTGAGGAAACGTGTGTTTAATTAGGTGAAGAAAGAAATAATATTTGTAATGTATTTAATGATAAGGAAATTATATTTTACATATTGTATAGGTACACTTAAATTTAACTGGTTTAAAAGTAATTGTGGAATTGATAAAAAATAATTTACATCTATGGTGAAAGGTGAAAGTATTCTAAGTACTCTCAAAATAACGGAATTACGAAGCGCGATTTTCCTTCCTCTAAGATTCTACTCGAATTGTTACCGACTAAGTGACCAATAACAGCTGTTTGTACCTACACGCTAATCTCTGGAACCGTGGGACTGATTTAAATGAAGGTTTGCATGGTGGTAGGTACCTTATATATATCCCCGGTCAACATACACGGGAAATAAAAAAAAAGCAGCGCGAGCGTAGCCGTGGGCGGACAGCTAGTTCTTAAATAAAATACGTGATATTATCGTTCTCTTCTTCAAGACTCTTCAACTATTAAAATTTCACAGAGTATATTAGCACAGCATTTTGCTAAACAAGCTATCACAGTAAAGAGATACCTTCAAAAATTCAGGTTTCAGGTGATCTTCTGCTTTCAAGTCTAGTTTGTGGAGGGTGTACGGTAATTCCAATATGCCTGCCACCATTATCACCAGTCGGCAGGGCGCAGACCCTGTAACGGATACCAAAAAGATAGTCCCCGTAGCATGAAGAGCTGTGACAAAAGTTTATAGCGAGAAACCCGCCATATTGAAATGTCCTTCAATAGGATGATAGAAGAACGCGTGCGTGAGAACGGTCTTGCTAGGGCAGGTGTGAATAGGAATACTAACTTTTAATCTAACTTCAGTACGTCCTATACAACTGGAATAAAGTTTCCTTACAATCTCTACTGCGATCTCCTTTGATCTTTTTGCAGATCGTCATCTTCGCTTCCTCCTGCAAATGAAGTCACGCTCATTTTCCTAAGTGGGCACAGCACAAAATTTGGAAGAGTGAATTGTGCTTATTTTATATGATAGAAATCGAAGCACGAACGTTAATAAACTTACACAAAAAAAAAGAAATTCTAAATCACCTGACGTGTAGTATATTTCTATCATTCCAATCTGATTTGTCACCAGCTCAGCATCATAGGAGTGGTTGGGTTGATAAATTAACGGGCCATCTCTTCCCGTTTTAAACATGTGCTTTTCTCTTCTTGCAGTAAAGTTATCATCAACCATATAGGTAGTCTAACAGACAATATTTTTTTCCTATAGAGCTCGTTTTACAGCAAGACAGGTTCAAACAACCAGCTCTTTATTCAGTGGCTTCATGGGCCAAAGGCAATTTTTATTAATTTTAGAATGATTCTACAAATTTCATTTATAATTTCGCCAATATCAATTCAAATTAAAAAAATTGGCTCTTATAATGGGCTCAATTCAATTAAATATTTATAAATATGGCATAAGTCAGTGCTGACAATTCTGCCAACATCATCATTAATCAGAGGTTGGAACGCCCGTAACGTAAGTAGATCGTAGTTTTTAAATTCCTGGGAGCACGACGTAATATTCACAGACTGCGGCTTCCTGAGGTTGATGCCTACTCATCAAGCCAGCTTTGCATCATACCTGGTCTTTTAATGTATTCAATAATAAATATATTAGGAGGCCTGGTCGGTCACATCTTATGACATCCTATATCTATGAGGTACCTAAACCATTTTGTGTAGGTAACTAAGACTAGAACAAGACAAGTCAAACGAAAACGCCAAGAAATTTACATAATATTTTATTATCTTTGTCTTTAATAAAGTAATTACAGATAGGCACTAAAAAAATAACCATGCATATTGTAAGACCATAATACAATAATATATTTCTTAGATACAACGAACACCTCTCGATTGTCGGAACAAAGAAGACCGAAGGTAGGCCTTGGTACCGTGTGGAGTTCATACTAGGTTTACCGCAAAAAAGTTAGACGCACTTTGAATGCTTGTCTAGCCTTGTATGAAGATTTTTTAAACACCAGTTTAACTTACGGTCAACTTTTTTGTGGTAACACAGACTGTGCTTAGCATATCGAATGACTACAAAATAATCTAGCGCGTAACATTCAATAATAACGCAGTACAGAGCACAATACAAAGAGATGCTAAAAATATACCTCTGTAACAGAGGATATTTGCTCCAACAACACTTTGAAGGGTGATACCCAGTTCAAATCAATCCAGTCCAGAACAACTTGGTTACTGGACTGGAATAATGTGAGTTATTAGTTCCCCTCTAACATGTCCGGTCCACGCGTGACAGACATAATTTTGTCGTGCGTATTCTCCTATCCTATTGGAGGATATTTCAATATGGCGGGTTTTTTGACAGTAATGTGCGACAAACTTTTGTCATAGCACTGCATGTTATGGGGGTAGTGAAAACGCAACGAAAGATTACTTTGTCATCGATCGCCATACTAAGCGTAATGATGGCACTAGGCCTGCAAGTACATCGTGAGTATTAAGTTGGTTCTCTGTCACAACGGCACTAGAATAAATTATTATGTACAGTGATATAAGACTTCTAATGAGCGGTGACATAAAGGAACTCTCATTTAAGGAATATGTTTATTATGCATTTTGATTTTGGTTAATCATTCTTGCAAGTAGAGAAATAACGATTTCAGAGTCGGGAGTACTACTATTATAGTCCTAATAATTGTTGATTAGATGACACCAGACGCTTTCGACTTCCGAAAATCAATTTTCATAATCTATTATACAATCTCGTCTATGTATATTGCATACAAATAGGTACCGTTAATAGTATTTACGATTAAACTATTAGTTATCATCTAAAGTCTTATTTCACTGTGGCGTTTACACTGTAGGCATGCACTGTATTCAAAATCAGCGCGTAATGGAATGCTAAGCCAAAATGGCATTGCCTTGTGTAGACTAGTTTCAGTGATTTTATTTAATAGTTATTATTATGGCAGCATTAAATATATAGATACGATTGAGCATGCTTTACAGTGGAAACGCGGCATAGAACAGCATAAATTTGAACTTGATGATTTGATAATCCTCTCAATACTTAGTTAGTGAATCTTTAAAATAAAAATGCGAAGTGATTCGGTCAGTAAAAAAAGGTTGCCCTACGCTCAACATAAGTGCTCATCCAACATGTTTAATTCAATCAAGTTTCTATAACAGTACTATCTAGACTATATTTCCAGGTAGAGATCTCTTTTGACCAGAGAATGGGCAAAGATAATTTTACTGCTATCTATACAACGAGAACTACGCATATTAACATCATTGGAAGTGAATTGAAGCGTTGCTCATTTCGTATTCATTTTCAGTGCAGATAAACGCATTGCAAACAAATATTCCACGTAAAAACTACTTGCATGCTTCCTTAACATTTCAACGCGTCAGAGGTAAAAAACCTAAGATCCTATTTATCTTTGCACCTGGCGTAGTTCAAACAATGTAAAAGTATTTATTGTAACGTTTCAACGAAGCTTAAATGAAACAAATGAAAAGCTATATAATATTGTAACACATCCCGCCATCTCCACCAAAAGGCACGTAATATCAATAAAGAAAGGATTTCTTTAAAAAAGCTATTTCGACACTTAGTTAAATCTAATACCTACTAGTGTTTTACAAAAACCATTAAGACCATTAAATATGAAGCTATGGTTCTATTGATATATTTTTATGAGTTTATTTCATAAATTCACACCAATAATGTTAGAATTTTAGTGTTACAACAACTGTATAGGTATACAATATTGATATCATTATGTTTTTAAAATTAATATGACAAATTAAATATTAAGTATTTTTGATGTACACTTATGAAATAAACACACATATCCCTCCAGTCCGATTATTGCTCAATGTTAATAATGTAACGCTTAAAAAAGGATTTCATAACGAAACGGTAGTTAACTAGCCATTTTAATTTACTAGGTAAATAAATAGATATTATATAATTAATATGAATTATCTACTAAACTCGAAATAAAACGTATTTCTACTAAATAAAAAAAAAACAGGATTAAATTGCGCAGAGCATTGTTTTAAATGACTAAATGGAGCACTAATGTATGTAAGTAAAGTCTTACAAATGGTGACATATTTTAAAAAGTTATTCAATATTTTACAGCCAAACGATACAGTTTGAGGAACTAGTTTATTGCCAATAATGGTCACACTACATAAACTTGCGGCGGTTGGTTGCTTAGGTATCAGAAGTGGACGTGATTGGGTGAAAGTTAAGTGTTGCCAGCATACTCTGGACAGTTTCCTCATTTCTATCCATTCTTTCGTTTCGCACTGTAAGTAAAAACTGGCCGATTTTAAAAAATTGGTAAAAATAAAGCACTATTACAAAACATTTAAAATTAAATTTGGAAGTAGAATAACCTTTAAAATATTGTCAACAAAAAATAAGACTAATGGTGCGTGCTACAACCGAAGCATGGTTCTAACTTGTGTTTATACTGAATTTGTCTCTTCATGTTTACATTTAATTATTATATTTTTAACTTTATTCGTTTTGGACACTCATCATCATTTCAGCCGAAAGACGTCCACTGCTGGACAAAGGCCTCCCCCAAAGATCTCCACGACGATCGGTCCTGCGCTGCCCGCATCCAGCGGCTTCCCGCGACCCTCACCAGATCGTTGGTCCACCTTGTGGGGGGCCTGCCCACGCTACGTCTTCCGGCGCGCGGTCGCCATTCGAGAACCTTTTTGCCCCAACGGCCGTCGGTTCTACGCGCAATGTGCCCAGCCCACTGCCACTTAAGCTTAGCGATTTTTCGGGCTATGTCGGTGACTCTGGTTCGCCTACGGATCTCATCATTTCTGATTCGATCACGCAAGGAAACTCCAAGCATAGCCCTCTCCATCGCTCTTTGGGTGACTTTAAGCCTTCTTATGAGGCCCATTGTAAGCGACCACGTCTCGGATCCATAAGTCATCACTGGCAACACACATTGGTCAAAGACTTTTGACTTGAGACACTGCGGTATTTGGGACGAAAAGATATTGCGCAGCTTCCCGAACGCTGCCCAGCCGAGTTGGATTCGACGATTGACCTCCTTCTCGAAGTTGGATCTACCTAATTGGACTGTTTGTCCCAGGTAGACGTAATGATCTACAACTTCGAGAGATGAGTCCCCAACTTTTATTGGAGTGGGTACTACATGGGAGTTCGACATGACTTTTGTCTTCTCCATGTTCATCTTAAGACCCACTTGTTGGGAGACTCTGTTAAGGTCATCGAGCATTGTGCCGAGGTCCTCCAAGGTCTCAGCCATGACTACGATATCATCGGCAAACCGAAGGTGAGAGATGTACTCGCCATTGATATTGATGCCATGTCCTTCCCAGTTCAGAAGCTTAAAGACATCCTCCATTGCAGCGGTGAACAGTTTCGGAGAAATAACGTCTCCCTGTCTCACACCCCGCTGCAGTTGGATTGGTCTGGAGTTCTGATCCTGGAGCCGGACAGACATGGTGGCGTTCTCATACAAACACTTGAGCACCTCAATATATCGGTAGTCGATTTGGCACCTCTGAAGAGACCGCAGCACTGCCCAAGTCTCAATCGAATCGAAGGCCTTCTCATAGTCCACGAACGCTAAGCATAGTGGCTGGTTATACTCCTCAGTCTTCTGTATAACCTGCCGCAGCGTGTGGATGTGGTCTATGGTACTAAAGCCCTTTCGGAAACCGGCTTGTTCGGGAGGCTGGAAGTCGTCGAACCTGCGCGCGAGACGATTCGTGATGACTCTCGAAAACAATTTGTAGATATGGCTCAGAAGCGAGATGGGTCTGTAGTTCTTCAAAAGGGTTTTATCACCCTTTTTAAAGAAGAGGACCACCACGCTTCTAAGCCACGCCTGCGGCGTTGTACCTTCGAGGATGACGGAATTGAACAGTTTCTGAAGGGCTTTCAAGACCGGTGTACCACCTGCCTTCAGAAGCTCAGCAGTTATTCCGTCATCACCCGGTGCCTTATTGTTCTTTAACTGTTTGAGAGCCATCCTAATCTCGTACAGGCTGACGTCCGGGATGTCTTCGGTGTAGTGTCGCACTAAATATCAATAATTACACAAAGCTATCTACATGAGCCACTCTTATCTGCGTTTGATATACAGGTTCTTTTGTTTTTATTCAAACGTCGACAGCATCACCAATATTTGCAATCAATTATCAATTTTTAAAATGCTATCAATTCTAAAAAACACAAAATAATTGATACAGCAATCAGAAGGTCTGATCACTTAGCTTAGTAGAATAGGAACAATCTACTTTAAACTATTTATTTAATCTTTATAATCTTGTGTTTTTTGGAATCGAGGCCAAGTTGTATAAGCTATTATGGACTCAATCTGTGGTTTCATAAAAACTGCGCGATTTCGCCGTGAGGCTAAGATCAACAATATTTTATATAAAATCATGACAATACTAGATTAGTAATTTCAATAACGATTCCGAATCGAAACTCACGAAGAGACCGCTACAGCTAAGAATCGGTGTTGCCAGTAGATAAAATATCAGAATGGAATCAGGATTTTAATAATTCATTACTTTTTTAATTATTGCATGGAGACAATAGAAGCTTACTGATATTCACCTTCGCATTTAAAATAAATGTTCAGGCAGTACAAAATAACGTGTATAATACGCAGTCTCAAATAAACGTTTAGCTACATACCCGCTGTAACCGTTTCTTTTGGGCTTTATTATTTTAATTAACTTTTTTTTTCTATTTCGAGTGATATTGTGAATGATTTAGCACGATGTTCGGTGTTTTGCAGGATTTCTGTCAGATATTTCCTAGTGGCAACCCTGGTGGCGTCGGCTATACCGCAGTCGGGAATGATTCGTAGTGATTGCGTCGATACGCCAACCGCACTGCCTTCCTCCGCTCTCTTACTGGACGTTCTGGAACAACGACATACAAATTATCTTTATTATAATAAATTATAAAACATCACAAATATAACGAAACGAATATAAAAGCAAAAAAGCATGTGATGTGTGTGTGGTACTGAAACGCCGCTGGGCCGCACGTCGGCTGTCTCCGATGTGGTCCGATCACGTCGCCTTGGTGTATATTAGTATGTCATGTGTGGTACGTACGAGTGATGACTTACGGATCTGAGACGTGGTCGCAAATGATGGGCCCCATAAGAAGGATCAAAGTCACCCAAAGAGCATCACATATTTATTTCTACTTATACACATATTTTATATAGGCTGTATATATGTATAATTTATTAATCCCACAGTTACACACACACACACGTATAGCTCTGACAGTTTAGAGAGGGGGGCCTGGTGTCCTGAAATACAGACTCGTCTAGTTTAGGCACCAGTGTCCCGCAATTTAAATTGTAATTACTTTAACATAAGTCCATGTATGTTGTTAACAAAACTCGCTAAACTTAAGTGGTAATGGGCTGGGCACATTGCGCGTAGAACCGACGGCCGTTGGGGCAGAAAGGTTCTTGAATGGCGACCGCGCGCCGGTAGACGTAGTGTGGGCAGCCCCCCCACGAGGTGGACCGACGATCTGGTGAGGGTCGCGGGAAGCCGCTGGATGCGGGCCAAGCAGGACCGATCATTGTGGAGATCATTGGGGGAGACCTTTGTCCAGCAGTGGACCTCTACAGGCTGAGATGATGATGATGATGTGTGGTACTGACTGTGTGGACTGTGTTCACTGGCAGCACTGCTTGCGCACGGTGTCGGCGCCGCTGGGCCGCACGTCGGCTGTCTCCGCTATGGTGGGATCACGTCGCCTTGGTGTATGTTAGTATGTCATGTGTGGTACTGACTGTGTGGACTGTGTTCACTGGCAGCACTGCTTGCGCACGGTGTCGGCGCCGCTGGGCCGCACGTCGGCTGTCTCCGCTATGGTGGGATCACGTCGCCTTGGTGTATGTTAGTATGTCATGTGTGGTACTGACTGTGTGGACTGTGTTCACTGGCAGCACTGCTTGCGCACGGTGTCGGCGCCGCTGGGCCGCACGTCGGCTGTCTCCGCTATGGTGGGATCACGTCGCCTTGGTGTATGTTAGTATGTCATGTGTGGTACTGACTGTGTGGACTGTGTTCACTGGCAGCACTGCTTGCGCACGGTGTCGGCGCCGCTGGGCCGCACGTCGGCTGTCTCCGCTATGGTGGGATCACGTCGCCTTGGTGTATGTTAGTATGTCATGTGTGGTACTGACTGTGTGGACTGTGTTCACTGGCAGCACTGCTTGCGCACGGTGTCGGCGCCGCTGGGCCGCACGTCGGCTGTCTCCGCTATGGTGGGATCACGTCGCCTTGGTGTATGTTAGTATGTCATGTGTGGTACTGACTGTGTGGACTGTGTTCACTGGCAGCACTGCTTGCGCACGGTGTCGGCGCCGCTGGGCCGCACGTCGGCTGTCTCCGCTATGGTGGGATCACGTCGCCTTGGTGTATGTTAGTATGTCATGTGTGGTACTGACTGTGTGGACTGTGTTCACTGGCAGCACTGCTTGCGCACGGTGTCGGCGCCGCTGGGCCGCACGTCGGCTGTCTCCGCTATGGTGGGATCACGTCGCCTTGGTGTATGTTAGTATGTCATGTGTGGTACTGACTGTGTGGACTGTGTTCACTGGCAGCACTGCTTGCGCACGGTGTCGGCGCCGCTGGGCCGCACGTCGGCTGTCTCCGCTATGGTGGGATCACGTCGCCTTGGTGTATGTTAGTATGTCATGTGTGGTACTGACTGTGTGGACTGTGTTCACTGGCAGCACTGCTTGCGCACGGTGTCGGCGCCGCTGGGCCGCACGTCGGCTGTCTCCGCTATGGTGGGATCACGTCGCCTTGGTGTATGTTAGTATGTCATGTGTGGTACTGACTGTGTGGACTGTGTTCACTGGCAGCACTGCTTGCGCACGGTGTCGGCGCCGCTGGGCCGCACGTCGGCTGTCTCCGCTATGGTGGGATCACGTCGCCTTGGTGTATGTTAGTATGTCATGTGTGGTACTGACTGTGTGGACTGTGTTCACTGGCAGCACTGCTTGCGCACGGTGTCGGCGCCGCTGGGCCGCACGTCGGCTGTCTCCGCGTCCGGTCGGATCACGTCGCCTTCGGGCGGATCGCGCATCTGCTTCTGAGACACGATCCGGTATATCTCTGCAACAATCACAGAGATCATGGTTAGATAGTACGACTAGGTTTATAATGCAGAAGATAAATAACTTGATCTGTATAATGTATAGAGTATTTAGTGCAAAAAACAGTTGAAATTGGATCAGTTAATGAAACTTGGCATGGTTGTAGAATAGGTAGTCCTGAGTAGAAATCCACCGGGACCCATGACTCTGAAGCCGGGGGGAGGGGGGTGAAGGTGGCTTTTGCCGCCCTTCTTGTTGACGCTTATATCTCTAAAACCGTATGTACTATGACAAGTTTGGTATCATTTTCGGATAACTCGTTAACGTAGAATTCATTTTTGGAATTATACTTTTCTACGACTATCAAAACAAGAGTTAAACAGTGCCAAGATCGAACTGAATTACGGCCTTGTTATCAAACTAGCTGTTCGCCCACATTTTTTTTATTTCCCGTAGTATTAAGTATCTAAGACGTTGACGCCGGGGATATAAGGTACCAACATGCAAAATTTCATTTCAATCAGTTCAACGTTTCCAAATATTAGCGTGTACAATACAAACAGACAGACGGATTTTCATTTCAAAACTTGCATTTTGTGTTCAGCTTCAGCTGCACTCCCTTTATCACCTACAATCTGTTTTTTTTAAAACAAATCAATGTACAGACACGCCGATTCTTCAGTTTTATTATAGTAATAGATAGATAGAAGAAGATTAGTAAGAGTCGGTATCGTTTCGTTTCGACGCTCGCTTTCCCACAATCCTAAAAAAGACCATAGAAACTTCATCGGTTAATCATCGCGCCCCTAACCCGTTAACTAAGTTATGAGTAAAACAGAGACACTAACCTGTAAGTATGTTTTGGAACGCAGGCTCGACATTAGTAGAGTCAAGCGCAGACGTCTCGATAAAACTAAGCCCGTTCTTTTCCGCAAACGCCTTCGCCTCTTCAGTCGGTATGGATCTGCAAAAAAATAAAATAGTACTTAGTGATAAAACTTGTTTGGCTTTGAAAGCGGCACGCAAACGTGCATCGTTGTGGCTTGATTGTCGTAGATTTTACGATGACGATGACGATGCCACGTTGTAGCACGATGCGATGTTGTATCGTGTTTATGATGCCCACAATTTAGAAGACTTATTTGTTTTATGTTATATCAAATAATAGTGTCTATGTGTGTCTATGTATTGTTGAATTTTCTTGGAAGTAGAGTTTGGAGTATGGAAAAATTCTCTGACAAAAATAGATTTGAATCCGTGCATTACACAAAAAATTGTCGGAATGACTTTCGAAATGAAGACTTATAATAGAGACTATAATATGAATAGAGCACCGACTATTAGATTAGAGGTCTTTCGATGAGGCTGAGGACTAACTCATGTTGCCGACCAGCATAACGAGGATATTCTGATCAGCATGATCCCTTAACTCACGCAGCCAACGCTCCCATTCTCATAAGAGCAGTGCTTAGCTATTTAATACATTATTAAGGTGTCTGAAGTTTCACAATTGACTGACCTGAGGTGCCTAAGATCGCTCTTGTTGCCGACCAGCATAATGAGGATGTTCTGATCAGCATGGTCCCTGAGCTCACGCAGCCAGCGCTCCACGTTCTCGTAAGAGAGGTGCTTAGCGATGTCATAGACAAGTAGAGCGCCGACCGCGCCGCGGTAATACGCGGACGTGATTGCGCGGTACCGCTCCTGGCCTGCCGTGTCCCAGATTTGCGCTTTTATGGTTTTGCCATCGACCTGAAGACAAGAGAATCACTACATAGTATAAAACAGACGCTTTCTCTGTCCCTATGTCCCTATGTATGCTTAAATCTTTAAAACTACACAACGGATTTTGATACGGTTTTTTTTAATAGATGGAGTGATTCAAGAGGAAGGTTTATATGTATAATACATGCATAATATACTTAAGGATAACCCACAATAACCATTTTCCCGTGCGGAGCCGGGCGGGTCGCTAGTAAATGATAAATGAAGGTGCTAGTGGGATCTCATCTTGTTAAGAACTGTAGCCAAAACATGCGGCTGGTCACTCGCATTACGAATTTCGCCCCCAACTGGCTACGGAATAACGGCACTCTCAAGGTCAAAGTTTCCAGTCGCATGTGCTAGCTACTGTACCTACAGTGGAACTTAGTAAGAAAAAAATACCCCTCTTCAATCGTACAGATCATAACATTACAAGTTACGATTTAATTACGTAATACATGATTTGGTTACTTGTCGACACGACTTGAAGCTTAGTCGCAGTTCAGGATGCATGATTTGAAATTACTGTGGGACTTATTTTTACAAAAGGAAGATGTTAAATTGACTGTCATCTTTTGTTTGAAAATTAACAGCATATTTTTACACTACCTAATGTTATTTGTGACTCATACATAAATAACTGGTTAGTGTTCCAATTATCTTTATAACACTTATCAACAGTGAGCAATTATAAAGCATTTACTGTACCTTAAAACAATAACTTTTTCAATTTAGGGAACAGTCATTATTAAACATTGGACTGTCAATTTTTGAAGTTATTTAAGATGCTAGTAAAGTAAAACTGGTAAATGTGGAGATCTCTAGGAAAAGCATTGTCCAGCAGTGGATATCGGCATGAGATGATGATGATGATGATGATGTTAGTTCGGTTAACAACTGGCCAAAAAACCTAACTAATTAATGAAAATCAGAGAGCCACCTAATAGGTACATATTTCATCTAACTCAAGGACCACTAGACAGAATAACACGCAAACTAAATATTAACTTAGAGATAAATATTTGAATAAACTCAGTGATAAAAATGTGAGACAGGTGGACATACTAAATATTAACCAAGTCCACAGTAAGTGTTAGTAATTAACCAATTTACTGTTTAATTTAACAGCTACTAAAATATGAATGTGGCTTATCTTTGCAATTAATTTTAGTATTACATTTCCTTAAAACTATAGGTAGAGTGTTCAACCACTCAAGAAAAAAATAGCTCTATACCATACAGCGTGTTGTAGTGAGGACTTAAAGACAGACATCATCCTAATATATATCCTTCTAATATTATAAATGTGAAATTTTGGGAGACTGGATATTGATATTTGTTACTCTTTCACATTATGGATTTTAATGAAACTCAATTAATATTGCTTATACACCAGAATAACACATCGCCTACCTTTTGCCACAAGAAAATCCCTTATTCCCCAGGGAAAAACTGTTAGTATCAATATTTTAGTTCAAACAGAGTGCAAAGAAAGAGAAAACAGATGAATGCTCAAATTATAATTGATTGAGGTTAATTGAGTGCTGTTTTTGGGGGACCTTTGCCCTAGTTTTTATCAACAGTTGATAAGTGACACTATTCTTAATATTTTTAGCGCTATAAATAGGAGACTTAGAAGGAATAGAATAGAAGGATAACAAGAATATTTCCCTAAAGGAAAAGTTCAGTTTTACCACATGCAGTAGTATAAAATTAAATATTGTCTCTATGTAAGAATAACACATAAACATTACTATTACTTATTTAGATATTTAGATACTTTTAACAAATTAAATAATTAAACATCACAAGAGTTTTAGCTTTATTTATTGCCACCTCAATATTTTATTTTCTCTATCCATATCAATCTTTTATTAAATGCTCCCAATTCACAAGTCTATTTCAAGAAAAGTAATAGCAGAAAATCTCACAAAAAAAGCAAATCAAATTTCTTGACAATGACAATGTAGAAGCTCTGGGAAAAATGAGTTTCACAATCTAACAATAAACAAATGGTCATAAATTGTTGAAACCGTTTAGCCATAATAGACATTTCATCAATAGGTTTAAGCAGGGTGGAATACTTTTTTGTATAATACACAGATGCTTTTTAGTTAAATAAAAAAGAAAACTTATCACAGCCTTTAAGCTTATGACATTAATTATTTATTCATTTACTAATATTAAACAAATTTGATACACTTTTTTGAAATATGATATTGCTGATGACATTGGCCATTGAGCTATTTTAAATAATTTAAGATCATTATGATTGAATGGGCAAGTTGATCACACAGTACATAAGAACAGATCAAGGTCAACATTCAGCTTGCAACTAACAATAGATGTAACAATCATTGAAAATCATCTTGAAGAGCATGTATGTAACTACCTGTGCCATTTTATTAATGGTCAGTATAATGATATTAGAACAAATAAACCATACATTACCTCTATACTTCTAGTTGCAAATTCCACTCCTATTGTGGATTTGGACTCTAAGTTGAATTCATTTCTAGTGAAACGTGAAAGAAGACTGCTTTTTCCCACGCCTGAATCTCCTATTAGGACAACTGAAACAAAGATATTAGTATTAATACAAAGATAAACATACAATAATACTGTGTGAGAGTAATAAAATCCAACAAATAATTAATTTATTGGGGAAAAAACTAAGTCTGATAATGAGTTGAGCTGAGTTGAGATTAGATCACACATAGATCCGAGTCTGTGACTCACGTACATAATGCAAGTTTACGAGAAATCGATCTTTTAACCCACAATCAGCTGATAGCCCGAAATATGAAAATTAGGGTTGAATTTACCTGTTTCGGTATAAATTTGAAAGCGATGCTACGTAAAATAGTGGCACAAATGATCAAACGTACAACAAAGGGAATAATAATACCAATATAAGATATTTTTCTACGTCATTCGAAGGTAACTATGATAGATAACAAAGGAACAGCTGTAACTACACAGATTTATGTTTCAATATATGACTAACAGTTAAAGTTAAAGGTTTTACCCTTACCTTTGAACAAATAATCGTATTCGTCCTCTCTTGTACCCATTTTGATAATTAGAGCTCTTTTCTTCGACGTCAAAATCGGTCAGATAAAAAACGTCAAAGTTGAAAGTAAACAAAAATAATTGCAGACACAAATATCACAGTCCTGTAGAACACTACAAAGCTTCTAAAATATCACTTTTGCACACAGATTGTCTAGATGATTGTGGACTTAATATTAATAAAATCCTAAATTCAAAGGAACAAAATGGCGGATTGTTTTACGCCCCTTTTGAGTGCGTTCTGAAGTGCAGTATCAATCAATCAAAATTAATCAAATCATCTGTGATTGATGATGACTATTGATGACTGATGGGGATGGATGGAATGGATGATAGTTTAGCTTTATCTTTTTTTTTCAAATATTCGTGTCAGTTTGTATTTATTTGTGAATATTATTTATAATGAATGTTAGTGTCTTGGTAAACGCGCGCGCGCGAATGCAAATTTCAATTTTGAATCGCCTTACATTACATACTATTGTATGTATCATAACGTAACAATGTAAGGCCAATACATGAAATGAACCAAAGTAAAACAAAGAAAAAACTACGTACGAGGCGTACGAGTCTACGCGATACGATCGAATCGAAATTAATCAAACGAACGAACGTTAACTAACGTAGCGAGCGATGATCGTTCGTACCGTGCCAGCGTGTGTGTTCGTACGTATTTTCTAAATATTTTTGTATTCTTTTATTCTAATATTTTTTTATGTTTTCGAACGCGCTTTTACGTTGCGCATGTGTTGACATTTCGTGTGATTTCGTGAAATGACGACACACATGACATTATTATTATGGAAGCGTTCATTATTTTAAATACCAGGTTTTTAGATTCGTTCATGATTCCTTAAAAAAAAAGGATAGTTCACAATCGTATCATTATTTTATTTCACTATAAATACTATAACACATTTACTAGACTACGCGGCAGCTGAAATCGCGGCTGGAGCTTCTTCATCGTCACTGTCTTCTTGCACTTCCTTTGTTAACTCCTTTTCCACATAAACAAATGGATCAATTTTGAACTTTTCTGCAGCAGGTGGACTTGATAAAACGCACCTGTGTAAATAAAAGTAATCTTAGTTATTACTCATGGTTGTTTTATAACAAGCAACACAAATTCTTGAAAGGACAAATTGTTACCTAGTAATAAAAAGACCATCTCTCTTCGGGCGCGCAGATTGCAAATCTTTAAGGAGAGCTTCAATGTTTTCAGCCACTTGTTTTGGTTCCATGTTTAACTGAAAATTGAAATGATTTTTTTTTATAATTGGTAGTTTGTTTGTGTTACCTTTAGGGACAGGAAAACAGTATTGCAATTACTAGCTCGGTATATACAAACATCTTTCTTAAGGCGGCACCATGAAAATTTTAGTGTTTTTATATTCGATGATCCTAATAATTTGTACAATTAGGTACTATGATTTTCAGATATACATACTTTGATCGTATAATCTATATTATTATAATGATTGGTAACACGTATTCTAAAAATTTTATCAATAGAAAATTGCGCCAAAGGGACGCCTATTATCTTTTTTTACTTCTTCTAGCTAAGTAAACGGCAACGTATTATGGTATTCAATTTAATTATTAAAATCTAGTTTGGAATTTTTTTATTCTATGCAGTACTTTTTGTATAAATGTACAAAAACTAGCTTTGCACTTACGGTGTTTAGTTCTAGCGCGCAAACAGTATACCTTTCTCTCTGTTCCACATGTACGGCACCGCTTAGCGCTATTACTTCCCTGCATTGGAATCAGTGGTCCGTTTACTTTGCTGCGCAATTTTAAGTTTTTCGAGGTGCCGCCGCCTTAACATCTTTATTATCACTTTTGTGTTTTGCCATTCTTTAAAAATAACAGAAAACGACCCCTCTATTCTTTTATTTTAGCCTTTATAGAGTGAGAGTAACTCTGTCTATCTCTTTTCATTGAAAATACTCACTCTGCCAACAGGAACTTGGACTGTACCAAGGGACTCTTGCACTTCATCTTTAGCAACTCTGTACTGGACTCCAGCCGCAAACTTCTTCACTAAACCTCCGACATTAGGGTCCAAAGTGCCTAGCTTCAGTGTAGGGAACCTGTAATATACGAAATAACACTAAAGTAAAAGTAACTATACATAATATAAACTGATTCTTCGGGTTTCGTAAAGGCGAATAAAGCCGGCACTACACTCTCGACAAAACTCGAGAGCCGAAAGGGACGCAGTTATGCGTTAGAATGAGATGCAAATGCACCGCGCTCACTCTTGCGCATAAATGCGTCCCTTTCGGCTCTAGAGTTTTGTCGAAAGTGTAGTGCCGGCTTAAAGGTTTAACTTCACCTGTGTAATCAACATCAACTGTAATCCCCAACCAGAAAAACAACTTTTATAAGATTTTGTAGTGCAGTTTTTAAGCAGAGGCATGCAGAGATTTACAAAGGCTGGTAGGAATTGCAGAGGGTATATCTACCTATATCTTTTTTGCGAAATAAAATAGGGGGGCACTTGAATTTTTGTGGCAAAAATTTTCATTATAAATTATTTCATGTGGCGTGATATGGCGGGAGTTATTATTTGTCTGGTCGGACTTTAGTTAGTAATGAAGTCAGAATATAGTAAAGGATACTAACCTGCGCTTCAATAATCCTCGAATAGGCACCAAGTCTGTAATAATATTTGGATGAGCTATGACGTAGTCGTATTCGGCCAGTTTAATTTCACCTTCCTGTAACACATACAAAAAATTACTCTCATATGGTTTTTGTTTAGCCACGATACGAAAAACCATTTCAGTCAAAAGAGCCTTCTGGTAGGGACTACTATTTGGTATTCTGTGCTTCTGGTCAAAGTCTTTTAAGTGATAATGGAGCAAATGGGCACTGGAGCTATGTTTGTGCTGGCTTCAAACACAATTCTTTACGGGCATTCTAATTGTAAAGGCTTATTTACGCTGGGGCATATTCATATTACATTGCGGATTCCATATTATGGGATATTAGAGATATAGATAAACAAATGCAGTAAGATGCTTGGAAAATTATTTAGCCATGATGTTGCCTTGACGTAATTAGGTTTCTGCATGCCCTATATGCCGCAAATATAATATTCTATTATAAAAGATTTCACATGCGAAAATTATATATCATGAACGGAAAACGGAAGATTGCTCTGAGTCTTTGGAGAAGATGCGTAGTCACTACGATTAACGTACTTCTGGATACTAACGGAAGTTAATGTGTCCGTGAACATTGTATCCGTTAATCAAAATGTTTACTTTGTTAATTAACGACTTAATAGCTATGGTAATAGTCCTAGTTAGTGTGCGTGCACCCGCTTTGATTTTCTCTGTTTACCTTGTGGTTGGCCGGTGGAGAATGCCAAATGGCATTAGGCCCGCCTATTGTATTTGTGCAATGAAGCTTAATAAATAAATAAAGTAATCAGTAGAAGCAAACCTGAATCTTTTTAATGAGGTCTGACCCTCCGGCCGTTGCCGCCCCGGCCTCCACGGCTTCTTTGATGAGTTCACCTCCCTTACAAAATGCCAATATACTGCGCTGCTCGTCGCGAGGGAAGAAATGTGGTAGTAGGCTCAACCGAGAGAAATTATCCATCATGCGCGTCTGTCAGACAGAAAAAAAATTTTAGGAGAAGTATTTTTTAAGGTACATTAGGTTTATTTTGAAATAATTTAATAAATTAAAAGAAAACTAAAATCTCAACTGCATTTAATTCCTTGTATTTTACACTTATTTATTTCAAATCACATTTAAACATTAAAGTGTTACATATTTTTGTAAACTTTGTCTAAAGACTTTATTTTTTAATAACTATAATAAGTATAAAAAAAATTCAGACGACAATCCTTTGGCGCCTAAAATCCGCCATTTTGATTATTATTTATTAAGATGAATGTAATGAATGAAACCTCTCTTTTAGGCTACAGGGTGTGCCAAATAATTATAATATGCACAGAAGGCAGCACGCACATGCAGCTGGACATGTTAGCCTTGAGAGCGCCTATATTCCATAGCGGTAAGAGTGAATTTCGTAGTGCGAATGTCCACTGCAGGGTCTGCAGGCTGGCAGTTAGTTCTAATAAAACAATTCACTATACCTTTTTAGCTGCTACCATGTTAAGATGTATCTCTGCAAACACTAAAGCATCAGGTACATTATACATGGTAGGATGATGAGTTTCTCTGTGCGCTCTGATAGCATCTTCTGCAGAGTACACTACCCATTGGTAGTACTTCATAGGGAATACATCATCTTTAGACACACTCTTGTATGAGTCATCTACGAATTTTGGTTGGTTTAACTTTGCTGCCCTGCAAAAATGTTATTGAAATGGGATTTAAAATAGTTACAGAATTCAAATCAAAACAATTGACATCATTAATTTGATCCGTGACATAGAGTCATGATCAGATTGAGATGTATTAAGGCCCTAGTACAATATCTCAATCTGCATAGAAAATGACAAGTCATAATCATTTATTAAATGCACACATGTAAAGCTTTAACTATTACATGTACCCTGTTAAATTAGGGCGACCCTAGTTACAAGGGGCCCCATATTAAATTGAGATAAAAACTATCACAAACTTCATATTGATTCCACTAGACTGCACCAGACTGCTAATAAAGTAGTTATGTACTAAAAGCTTATTTCTAAAACCAGTTTAATAATAGATCGATTGGAGTTTCTTTTTAAGCAACAGAGTTCCTGTATCAGGAGAATTCTACTCTTTCATCATATTACAAAATTTTACCTATAGGGATCGTTCAACAATTACGTGATCATTTTTGGCCGTTTTTTTAACCCCCCCCCCCCCCTATGTGATCACAGCGTAATCTTTTGTTTTTAACCCCCCCCCCCTCGCCTTGATTACGTAATCTTCGGCCGTGCTTAAATTTTTTGTTGTTTATTAGCACTGATACGTATGTCATGTTTCTATGGGTCTTAAATGACCTAAATTTGGGAAGAGGGTGTGGCATTTTGTCAAAATGCATAAGGTAAGGACTATAAAGTTAAATCAATGAAATAGATACTTTCATTAGTCTTTATTTAAACGACGAAATAAAATAAAAGGCTATCAGGGGAAATCCCGTTTCATCTATCTAATATAGTTAGTGTTACCAGTAATAAACTTCAAAATTGGACGTAAATATTTAATATAATTTATTTTCGGAAACGAAGCGCTGATGACGTAATCATGGATTCTTCCCCCTCCCCCCCCCAATAATCCGATGTATATGTTACGCTCAAAGATCGAAAACGCTCAGTGAGCGGAAAAATAGCTCACAACGCGTTGTGGTCACAGCAAAACATCCACATCGCGAAATTCGTATTATGGCTCTAATGAAAACGCGCACGACGCGATGTGGCAATCACAGAAATACCAAATAGCGAAATTCGCGTCGTGGCTGACATGCTATTCGATCTCAACGCGTTGTGGCAATGAAGAAAAGCCATGACGCGTTCTGAGTATTCATTGTTTTAACCATATCACGACGGACAGGTTGTATGTAACTTGTTGGCGTCGGCTCGGGTGCAAAGACGCATTAAAACATCAGTTTTATTCATTTATTTTCTGTTTATGAGAGTGAATTTTAATGTCAGCGCTAATTATTTTATAAAATGAAAAATATTTCCTAAGGACATCTACTAAACGTTTCCAGTCTAGGCCTAGTAGGATCCATATCGGAAAGTAGTGTGCGTCGTAATCAAATAATATTCCATACGCGTCATGGCCTTTCTTCATTGCCACAACGCATTGAGATCGAATAGCATGTCTGCCACGACACGAATTTCGCTATTTGGTCTTTCTGTGATTGCCACAACGCGTTGTGCGCGTTTTCATTAAAGCCATAACACGAATTTCGCGATGTTGATGTTTTACTGTGGCCACAACGCGTTGTGAGCTATTTTTCCGCTCACTGAGCGTTTTCGATCTTTGAGCGTAACATATATACAAGCACCCGACCCCCCCCCCCTTCCGGTGATCACGTAATTGTTGAATGATCCCATACCAATAAGCAAATATGAAAAGTAACTGTAACTGTAAATATATTACTGACTTAACATGTGTGATGTAAATTCCTAGTTAAAATAAATACTTTGAAGTAAATGAACACTATCTGTTGTTCTTAAGAAATGAACAAATAAAAATAAAAATAAAATCATGTCAAAGTTCTCACATGTAAACAATCACAGCAGCGCAGCGGTAGCAGCAATTGTTTTTAAGTGTATTTTGTTCCATTCCATTTCTGATAAATAGACCTATCCACTTACTTGTCCTTTCCTCGTTGGTTGTGGGGAATAAAGCCAACCTTAGTGACTTCAACTTTGACCTTCTTGGCCCGTGCCTTAGCCCTTGTACCTTTACGGGCTGCATAGTATGCAGTAGCAGTATGTATAGTCCTCTGAAATATTACAAATACACTATAGATTTACTCACCAATTTACTATTGTGATGTGAAAGCTATAGCCTCTACTATATAGATGGACAGAAAAAGGTACTATTGTGACTTAATAGCGAGAGCCTTGCCTTGGATAACTCTCTAACAGTAACATTTTTGTAGTTTATTTACATTATAATCTTTGATTATTACTAGTAATTACAACATTATAATAATGGAACTTGGTAAATTAGAAAAAGTTTTATGTTATTGTCTTGAACACACACTGCATGTAAATTGGGACTTACTAGAGCCGTAGGGTTCGATTTGTAGTTCGATAACGTATTATGAAGCAGCGAACCTGAAAAACGTTTAAATACATAATGAAATAACTACAAATGAAAATACATAATTATATAGAGAATGTTCGTTTGCACTCACGAAATAATGTGCCTGCCATAGTAACGCTCCTGCGAATTAATTAAGAAAGCTGTTGTTGAAACCCTTAGATATAGATTTATTTAATTATTTACTGCAACAAAATATCTTTCTTTACTTTTTGAGGTTATATGTTTTTTTTACAAGTTAATAATACGTAATAGGTGGTTAATGGATTTAAGCTCATAAAGCCTTATCTTATGCAAGCTACGTTATATACGGTGGTTATATATACTTAATCTTCAGCTTCAGTTAGTCAATACGTTTTTGCGCTGGCAAGGCGCCAGTATTTCGTAGCGGTAGGGGTGAAGAATAAAGAGAAATGTAATAAAATTACGCTATTTCGACGGCTTACAATTTTTTTTAAACGCAAATCCTTTTGACACAGTATAAATATCGACGATGAAGTGTAATGACCTCCTAAGTACAATTTTGTCAATTTCGAGATTCTTATGTATATAGATTTAAAATACAAATTCGCATGTACGGGCAAGACCATCAAACTACATTTCGTAATTTATGATGAGTTATTGAAAAATGAAAATAGCTTCTAAGTTCATTTGCGTAAATTTTGCTGCCAATATCTCCTATCTACGCCTCACCCGTGTGTACTCTACTTTGATTAATGTTTCATCTCAGACGAAAGACGTCCACTGCTGGATAAAAGCCTCCCGCAAAGATCACCACAATGATCGGTACTGTGCTGCCCGCATCCAGCGACTTCCCACGACACTCATAAGATCGTCAGCCCACCCTGCTGGGGCCCTCCATCGCACAGCCGAAATTCGAGAACCTTTCTGCCCGAACGGCCGTCGGTTCTACGCGCAATGTGACCTGCCCACTGCCACTTATGTCTAGCTATTCTTTGGGATATGTCCGTGACTTTGGTTTGCCTGCGGATCTTATCATTCCTGATACGATCGTCTAGGGATTTTCAAAGCATAGGCGTTTGCTTTGCTCTTTGGGTGACTTTGAACCTTCTTATGCGGCTCATCATAAGCGACCACGCCTCAATTTTGTAAGTTTTCCCTGGCAACACACATTAGTCAAAGAGTTTTGACTTGAGACACTGGTGTATTTGTGATGAAAAGATATTTCAAAACTTCCTAAATGCTGTCGAGCCGAGTTGGATGACGATTGACCATCTTCTCGAATTTAGATCTACCTAAGTGAACTGTTTGTCCCAGGTAGACGTCTACAACTTCGAGAGCTGAGTCCCTAACTTTTATAGGTGACATGAAGTTTGTCTTCTCCATATTGAATGTACTTCCCATTAATATTGATGCCATGGCCTTCCCGGTCCAGAAGCTTAAAGCCACCATCCAGTGCAGCGGTGAACATTTTCGGAGAAATAACGTCTTCCTGTCTCAAACCCTGCTGCAGCTGCATTGGCCATAGAGTTCTGATCCTGGAGTCTGACATGATGGCGTTCAAACACTTCAGCACCTCAATGTATCGGTAGTCAATTTTGCACCTCTGAAGAGATCGCAGCACTGCCCTAGACTCAATGAAATCGAAGGCCTTCTCATAGTCTACGAACATTAAGCATAGTGGCTGGTTATACTATTCGTTCTTCTGTACAACCTGCCGAAGCGTGTGAATGTGATCTATAATACTTATAGCCTTTTCGAAAACTAGCTTGTTCGGGAGGCTGGAAGTCTTCAAACCTGCGCGTGGGACGATTCGTGATGACTCGAAAACAATTCTTAGAGATGGGTCTGTAATTCTTCAAAATGGTTTTATCGCCCTTTTTAAAGAGGACTATAACGCCTCTAGCCATGCCTGCGGCGTTGTTTCTTCGAAGGTGACAGAGTTTAACAGTTTCTGAAGGGCTTTCAAGACCGGTATGCTTTCAGAAGCTCAACAGTTATTCCATCATCTCCCGGTGCCTTGTTTTTTTTTAACTGTTTGAGACGTTCGAGATGTCTTTGGTATAGAGCTAGGCCTAGCTCTGGGGGCAGTTGCAGCTTGGCTGACAGCTGTCCGTGTTCTCTGTACAGCTGTCTATAGAACCCCATTGATTTCCTCCATTAGCTGAGGCTCAGATTTCACAGTTCTACTTACTGTCCGCAGTCTTCAGCTTCGCCAATTGGCTTGTCCCATCGACAGATCACTTACAAACACTTTGGGGCCTTTATTAATCTTAATGGCCTCTTTAATACGATCCGTATTAAACTGGCGAAGGTCGCGAGTCGAAGACTTTGATATCTGTTTATTGAGTCAATCAAAGAAAGAAGTGTAAACAAATAAAAATGTCTGATGATAACCATTTTCTCCTTGAATTTCTGATTGTTTTAATTTGCAATATCTCCTTACTTACCCACAACTATCCATAATTTCAAAACAATTTCTCCTAACTACCTAAATACATAAAAAACACATGATTTCATTATATACAAGTATGTCATAAATTGAAGATTCTGATGATTATTACATAACAATAAAAAAATATTTCATTAATAATTGTTTAAAATAATTAAACGTTTTTTTCGTTTCCTCGAAAAACTACTTTTTTGAGATAAGAGGTCATTACACTTCATCGTCGATATATGCTTTTGATCAAAATCTTTGTGACTAATTTTTTTTGCCTTTCTTGGAAAAATAAGAAAAAGTGACAGTTTTGGCTGAACATAATTTTTTCCTTGCCTTGCTATTTTTTAAAAGCAATTGTACTGCAAACTCACGTAGGCTTTTGGATTCGTTGGTTATTTTTGAACCATTATGGATCTTTCAAACAATATTTTACAATGAAACCAAAATCACGCTATAATTTTTCTTCTTCGATTTTATCTAAAGGATTTAAATGAAAAAGTTTTTTTTTGCATAACACCTATGACAATGAATAACACAATGCGCTTTACGTACAAATACAATCCAAAATGCACAAATAGAAAAACTAGAAAGCTATGAAAGTGCCTTTAAGAATCTTTTTATGTAAGTAGAGTGATACGGAAATATACATTAATATTTCGATACATCTTGATACATCTTTATACATCTTGTGGAGGCAAAGGGAAGATCTTCCTTGGGGCATGGTGGTGAACCCGGGGACCGCGGTCCAACTGTACTTCGTTGAAACTTGTATTTGTTCAATGTCTTGCGAAAACTCTGAAAACGCTTTTCAGGCCTCGGTTTCTAATTGGTCGCTCTTCTTCTTAATGACGTAGTATGTGGCGCGCGGCCACATTACTCCCCCATCCAACAGGAAATCAAGACTCCAGTTCTCGTGCCAGGATACGTTCGTTGGCATGTTGATGCCGGAACCTCAGTGCAGCCTCGGATCAGCTCCGGTGTGGACCGTATATGTCGCAAATGCCCGTGCTGTTCTTCGAGCTTTAGGATACGTAGTTGCACTTGTCGCTAGCCTATGACCTTGAGAGCGCCAGTATTTCGTAGCGGTAGGGGTGAATTTCGTAGTGCGAGTGGCCAGCCGCATATGCTGGCTTCTGTACCTACGGAACCTATGGAATAAAGGAAAAAAATCCTTACATTACCTGTTGTGTGTGTGATACATTAAGATAATTTAAAGCTATACATCCCAGAATATTATGTACATTAATATGCTGCTGTGTGTGAAGCCCTAAATAAGCATTTGACAAGGATGAACAGCATGTTGACGTAGGCTTGTGTCACAAAATAAAAAGTTTCAAAGTCCACTCCCGCTGTCCTTGAAATTAACTATTAATATGTTTATATGTATAATATATGCATAATATACTTAAGGATAACCCACAATAATCATTTTCCCGTGCGGAGCCGGGGCGGGTCGCTAGTTATTAATAATCGCGAGAGCGACGACTGCACGTGATCCGACGAGCGGCCTGTAAACGCAATGATCAATGTGTGCGTAAAAATATGGCGTTTAGTTCCGAGGGCCATCTGCCTAGGTAGGCGCGCCGCCGCTACCTATACGTAATTTGTGTTTGTTAAGTTTGACAGTCCGAGTAGAAGACCTTGTTTTTTTAGAACATGGTTCGAATCTTTTTTAGGTCTGCACTTTGCAACACTATTCAATCAAACGGACGGACGGACGACGGGCGGTGGGCGCAGCTCACGGAACACTATCTATTACTTCCTAGCGGAAGAAGAATACCAACTTCATACAAATAAAAGTGCGGCAGCAAAATACAAGGACCCTAGTGTCATCTCTCGAACACCCCCTAAATTATATCTAGTGGCGGGATATTCGTATTATTTCCTCCTTTTACTGGGTAGTTTCACGTCCGTAAATCAATTGCTAATTTCAGTGTAACATTTTTCTAGCTGTTTTTAGATATTAAAATCATTTTATATTTTTAATTATTTTCAGTACACACTACGGTCCAACTCAAAAATATAAAATTATTTTTATATCTAAAAACCTAGACTAGAGAAATGTACACTGAAATTAGCAATAGATTTACGGACGTGAAACTACTCAACTACCACTTTATTTATTGATTTTTCAGGTAATCAAAATAAACACTGAATCATAATATTATTATATCATTTAATGATGTTTATAAAACAATTGAAATAATATTATAATGTGAAAGAATAACCTTAATGCGTATCAATTAATCCTTCCATGCATCTGCTACATAGTACTCTTCCCTCTTAATAGTTTTATCCAAAAATGCAATTTTGTTCAAAAATTTACCACATTTTACAAAACTGGCTGGCTTGAGGCTGTGAAGATGCATGCTGCCCTCTATTATGTCTCTTCAGAACATGATGGTAAAATAATGGTACCCCGTTCTCACTGTAAATAAATAAATTACCAATAAGCAAAATGTATATTAAAGAAAGAAACATACTCGGCTACACAATGTTTTTCAGAACCAGTATTAATTTACTCATAATCTAAATTGTAGGACAAAAATCTATACTAATATTATAAATGGGAATATCTTTCAGTCTACAACACCGAATTTGAGAAAATTTTGAGAAATGATTAATTACTTTTTCAGCAAATAAGTATGTAATTACTTTTTCAAACGACAGGCCTCAAATTAAAGTACCACAGAAAAATACATAACTCATACAGATTTAACTGTTAGGTCACTAGTAAAACTACAATGTTAATAAAACAATTGAAATAATATTATAATGTGGAAGAATAACCTTAATGCGTATCAATTAATCCTTCCATGCATCTGCTACATAGTTCTCTTCCCTCTTAATAGTTTTATCCATAAATGCAATTTTGTTCAAAAATTTACCACATTTTACAAAACTGGCTGGCTTGAGGCTGTGAAGATGCATGCTGCCCTCTATTATGTCTCTTCAGAACATGATGGTAAAATAATGGTACCCCGTTCTCACTGTAAATAAATAAATTACCAATAAGCAAAATTATATTAAAGAAAGAAACATACTCGGCTACACAATGTTTTTTAGAACCAGTATTAATTTACTCATAATCTAAATTGTAGGACAAAAATCTATACTAATATTATAAATGGGAATATCTTTCAGTCTACAACACCGAATTTGAGAAAATTTTGAGAAATGATTAATTACTTTTTCAGCAAATAAGTATGTAATTACTTTTTCAAACGACAGGCCTCAAATTAAAGTACCACAGAAAAATATATAACTCATACAGATTTAACTGTTAGGTCACTAGTAAAACTACAATGTTAATAAAACAATTGAAATAATATTATAATGTGGAAGAATAACCTTAATGCGTATCAATTAATCCTTCCATGCATCTGCTACATAGTTCTCTTTCCCTCTTAATAGTTTTATCCATAAATGCAATTTTGTTCAAAAATTTTCCACATTTTACAAAACTGGCTGGCTTGAGGCTGTGAAGATGCATGCTGCCCTCTATTATGTCTCTTCAGAACATGATGGTAAAATAATGGTACCCCATTCTCACTGTAAATAAATAAATTACCAATAAGCAAAATGTATATTAAAGAAAGAAACATACTCGGCTACACAATGTTTTTCAGAACCAGTATTAATTTACTCATAATCTAAATTGTAGGACAAAAATCTATACTAATATTATAAATGGGAATATCTTTCAGTCTACAACACCGAATTTGAGAAAATTTTGAGAAATGATTAATTACTTTTTCAGCAAATAAGTATGTCATTACTTTTTCAAACGACAGGCCTCAAATTAAAGTACCACAGAAAAATACATAACTCATACAGATTTAACTGTTATGTCACTAGTAAAACTACAATGTTAATAAAACAATTGAAATAATAATACATATTTTCCGTACCTAAAGGTTGCCTGGTAGAAATTGCTACTTTAGCAATAAGGCCGCCTTTTGACTCTTCTGTTTTGTTCTGTATTGTTTTCTGTATGCTGTGTCTTTTGTCAATAAAGAATATTGTATTGTATTGTATTGTATATGTGAAAGAATAACCTTAATGCGTATCAATTAATCCTTCCATGCTTCTGCTACATAGTTCTCTTCCCTCCTAGTTTTATCCATAAATGCAATTTTGTTCAAAAATGTACCACATTTCACAAAATTCGCTGGCTTGAGGCTGTGAAGATGCATGCTGCCCTCTATTATCATTTTGGTGTCTCTTCAGAACATGATGGTGAAATAATAGTACTCCGTTCTCACTAGAAATAAATAAGTAATACACGGCTACACAATGTTTTTCAGAACCAATATTAGCCCGTCGGAAATAGACATTAAATTCGCAAAGCGTGATTTAGCTTTGCATTTTTGGTATGTTGTATGGGTGTGTTAGGGTAGTTTAAATTAAAAAATTCAACTTCGAAAACCTTGTGGAAATTGAGAAAATCTAGAAAATTTTCGAAATTTTCGGTCTTTTTATAGTATTCGCCCTGCATGGTCAAAACTATGCATTTTTTGCGAACGATGTTATCTACAAGTATAAACTGTATTCAATTACCTGCAATTTAGATCCTTTTTTAGGAGTCCGAAACCATATTTCGAAAAGCAATCAACCGAATGACTGTATACCGAACGAACGTTATACCGAATCAGCTTAATTTCGAATATCTTTAAATCGAATTTTCTTTCTTCGAACAAACCATATCTCGAAAAGCAATCAACCGAATGGCTGTATACCGAACGAACGCTATACCGAATCAGCTCAATTTCGATTACTTTTTAATCAAAGTTTCGCCAAAACTTTCCGCCCAACCTACAATTTTCCCGTGGGAATAAGGTATTTTCCCGCAGTTACAAGTAGGCTTTATCTATCCCCAAGGTCTATTATGTTTCTGTACCAAGGTTCATCAAAACTTTTCGGCCGCTCCACCATTTTTCCCGTGGGAATAAAGTATTTTCCCGTGGTAACAGGTAGCCTTTATCCATACCCAAAATCTTTTATATCCCTGTACCAAGTTTCATTAAATTTTTCCACCCACACTACCATTTTTTCCGTGAGAATGAGGTATTTTCCCACGGTATAAGGTAGTCTATATCTTACTCCAAGGTCTATTCTATCTCTGTACCAATATTCATCAAAACTTTCCACCTGTAGGTAGGTACTAATATTTTTCCCGTGGGAAAAAACATTATCCCGCGGTAAAAGGTAGCCCATATACATTCCCAGGGTCTATTCTATCTTTGTACCAAGTTCCATCAAAACTTTTCACCCGCGCTGCCATTTTCCCGTGGGAATGAGAGTTTTTCCCGCGGTAAAAGGTAGTTTATATCCTTCTCCAAGGTATATTCTATCACACTCCAAGGTCACATTGGTAAAGATACAAAGTTTCATCAAGTTTCCGCCCCACGGCTCCGCCCGCGCTTAGTCTTTCCCGTGGGAACGAGGTATTTTCCCGCGGTAAATAGTAGCCTATGTCCGTCCCCAAGGTCTATCTATTCTATCTCCGTACTAAGTTTCATCAAAATCGGTTCAGTGGTTTTGGCGTGAAAGCGTAACAGACAGACAGACAGACTTAGGGATAGGGATTTCATTCGATGTTAAGAAATTCGGCATATTATTCAGTATTAAGAAATTCGGCATATTATTCGGTGCTAAGAAATTCGGTATACAGTACATTCGAATTCAAGTCCCTTCGGTAAAAAAAAATTCGGTATAACGTTCGTTCGGTATACAGTCATTCGGTTGATTGCTTTTCGAAGTATGGTTTCGGACTCCTTTTTTAGCTCCATTGACCTTATAGGAGCTGAGCTAGAGCATTTCAAAGATGACAAATTTTTCTCTTTTTTTGCCTCTAAAACCCATTTTCGAGAAAAATTGGTCACCCTTCAAGTGCTCTAGCTCAGCTTCTATAGAGTCAATAGAGCCAAAATAGGATTCAAACTGTAGGTTATTGAATACAGTTTATACTTGTAGACAACATCGTACGCAAAAAATGCATAGTTTTGGCCATGCAGGGCGAATACCATAAAAACACAGCAAATTTCGAAAATTTTCTCGATTTTCTTATTTTCCACAAGGTTTTCGAAGTTGAATTTTTTTATTTAAACTACCCTATCACAGTACAACATACCAAAAATGCAAAACTAAATCACGCTTTGCGAATTTAGAATGATTTTCTGTCTATTTCCGACGGGCAATAGACATTAAATTCGCAAAGCGTGATTTAGTTTTGCATTTTTGGTATGTTGTATGGGTGTGTTAGGGTAGTTTAAATTAAAAAACTCAACTTCGAAAACCTTGTGGAAATTAAGATAATCGAAAAAATTTCGAAATTTTCGGTCTTTTTATAGTATTCGCCCTGCATGGTCAAAACTATGCATTTTTTGCGAACGATGTTGTCTACAAGTATAAACTGTATTCAATTACCTGCAATTTGGATCCTTTTTTAGCTCCATTGACCTTATAGGAGCTGAGCTAGAGCATTTCAAAGATGACCAATTTTTCTCTTTTTTTTGCCTCTAAAACCCATTTTCGAGAAAAATACATATTTCAAGTGCTCTAGCTCAGCTTCTATAGGGTCAATAGAGCCAAAATAGGATTCAAATTGTAGGTTATTGAATATAGTTTATACTTGTAGACAACATTGTACGCAAAATTGCATAGTTTTGGCCATGCAGGGCGAATACCATAAAAACTCAGCAAATTTCGTAAAGGACATGGATTTTTTTGGGCTATTATTCACAGAAAAATCTAACCACTATATAGAAAAAATATATAGATTCTAGACATAAAACTGAGTCCACATGTCCAGTTGTGGAATTTAAGTGCCCCCCATTTAGGAGATATTAATTTTTTTCAATGTGAAAAAGTTGTCCACTCAGCAAGTCTATAAAACGCACCTGCCACTACCTATCTCTTTCTAACACCTAGCTAAGGCTACTCTTGTCTTCTCTTTCTTACAAAATAGTTACTAAACCGCGAAAACGATTTTCAGTGACATTATGCGAGACATTTACAGCACATGCTATGCTCATTTTTGAAGTTTTGAATACAGAATAAATCGTTTTTGCGGTTACGATTTATTCTGTATTCAAAACTTCAAAAATGAGCATAGCATGTGCTGTAAATGTCTCGCATAATGTCACTGAAAATCGTTTTCGCGGTTTAGTAACTATTTTGTAAGAAAGAGAAGACAAGAGTAGCCTTAGCTAGGTGTTAGAAAGAGATAGGTAGTGGCAGGTGCGTTTTATAGACTTGCTGAGTGGACAACTTTTTCACATTGAAAAAAATTAATATCTCCTAAATGGGGGGCACTTAAATTCCACAACTGGACATGTGGACTCAGTTTTATGTCTAGAATCTATATATTTTTTCTATATAGTGGTTAGATTTTTCTGTGAATAAAAGACCGGGCCCCATACGATTTTTTTCCTGTCCTTTACTCGATTTTCTAATTTTCCACAAGGTTTTCGAAGTTGAATTTTTTTTTTAAACTACCCAAACACACCCGTACAACATACCAAAAATGCAAAACTAAATCACGCTTTGCGAATTTAGAATGATTTTATGTCTATTTCCGACGGGCTATATTAATTTACTTATAATTTAAATTGTAGGACAAAAATCTATACTAATATTATAAATGGGAATATCTTTCAGTCTACAACACCGAATTCGAGAAAATTTTCAAATAAGTAATTACTTTTTCAGCAAATAAGTATGTAATTACTTTTTCAAACGACAGGCCTCAAATTAAATTACCACAGAAAAATACATAACTGTTAGGTCACTAGTAAAACTACAATGTAAATAAAACAATTGAAATAATAATATACAGGGCGTCCCACGGCTATGCCACATGGAGGGAAAGTACCTTAAATATTGTAAGTAGAACATTTTGCTGAAAGAAGACTTTATTTTATTTTTAAACTGCATTAATAATTTTTTTATTAAGTACATGGTTGAACCGGAAATCAAACCCGCTATACGAGAAAAAAATAATCCTGTAGTTTTATCATACCGATCAAAAGGCTTCATCATAAGGGTTATTTTTTGCTAAATAACATAGTGTCAGAAATAAAAGGAAGACTATTGTATTTTAACATTTTAATACAAAATTTATCAATTTAATCAAATGCTCAAAATGACCCCCACGCTGTTGAATACAAAGGCGCACTCTTTTGATTATTTCACTCCCTGTCGATTTTTTTATCTTGCTGTGGTGGAAAAATTTTTTACATAACCCCACAAAAAAATATCTAACGGGGTTAGATCTGGCGATCTCGGCGGCCACATCAAATGTTAAAATTCATAGTCTTCCTTTTATTTCTGATATTATTAGATTATTTACTGTACACACACAAATATAACAAAGCAGTACATTTAACTGGTAGTTTACAAGGGCGAGCTTATCTCTAAGTAGAGATCTCTTCTAGCCAACCCGTAAAAGTGTGAGAAAACTATTACAAAATTGCAGGAACAAGGCTGTGTACATATTTGATATAATACTTACTAATATTCAAATTACATACACCATACTTACAATAAATACAATAGAAATGACAAATAAAGTACTATGTTATTTAGCAAATAATAATTATGATAAAGCCTTTCGATTGGTATGATAAAACTACAGGGTGCTTTTTTTTTTCTCGTGTAGCGGGTTCGATTCCCGGTTCAACCATGTAATTATTAAAAAATATATGAATGCAGTATTAATAGTTTTAAAAAATAAAATAAAGTCTTCTTTCAGTAAAATGTTCTATCTACAATATTTAAGATACTTTCCCTCCATGTGGCATAGCCGTTGGACGCCCTGTTATCCATAAATGCAATTTTGTTCAAAAATTTACCACATTTTACAAAATTGCCTGAGGCTGGCTGGCTGGCTTTATTGGCTTGAGGCTGTGAAGATGCATGCTGCCCTCTATTATGTCTCTTCAGAACATGATGGTAAAATAATAGTACCCCGTTCTCACTGTAAATAAATAAGTTACCAATTAGCAAAATGTATAGTAAAGAAAGAAACATACTCGGCTACACAATGTTTTTCAGAACCAATATTAATTTACTCATAATCTAAATTGTAGGACAAAAATCTATACTAATATTATAAATGGGAATATCTTTCTGGGAATGATCTGGTGAGGGTCGCGGGAAGCCGCTGGATGCGGGCAGCGCAGGACCGATCATTGTGGAGATCCTTGGCCTTTGTCCAGCAGTGGACATGTTTCGGCTGAGATGATGATGATGATGATGAATATCTTTCAGTCTACAACACCAAATTTGAGAAAATAATACATAACTCATACAGATTTAACTGTTAGGTCACTAGTAAAACTACAGGTAAAACTAGCCATCGACACGACAGAAGAAGAAGAAGAAGGTAACTGCTATTATCATAATAATTGATGACATCATAAAACGAGCGTTTAAAATTTCAGGTTTAATTAGGCGGACAACCAAAAATTTTATAGGAGCAGAAAGTAGGATGATTCTCTTCAATTCTCTCTCTCGAAGCATCCTTGAATACTGCTCGGTTGTATGGAATCCATTCTATCAGGTTCATTCTGACAGATTGGAACGAGTTCAGAGAAAATTTTTCCGATACTTATGTTTTACAGAACACACCCTCGACCAATATAGTTCTTATTCCCAACAGCTTAAAAAATACAAAGCCCTTACTCTGTCTAGTCGTAGAAACATGCTTGATTTGTTTCTTACATAAAATTATCAATGGTTTTGTGGACTCTCAACACTATTAAATAAGCTGGACTATACTGTACCCAGGCCATATGCAAGGCCCAAAAACTATGTGCCGTTTAGAGCTAGTGTAACACGAACAAATTTAGGTGTCTCAGCCCCTATTAATAGGATGACAAAGAGTTATAATAATATTTTTAAAGAATGTGATATCGATATATTTTTTCAATCCCTGTCTTCTTTTAAATTTAAAATTAAAAAGCATCTTGCGAGTAACCTTGCATAATGTTATTTACTAGGATTCTCTAGGATTTGTTTCTGTCTCAGTTTCTTTTATTTTTAGTTTATAGTGCTTTTTTTTTTTAATAATATTGTACTTTTAGCATGCTGTGGTAGCCTATAAGTGTGAAGCATAGTATAACTGTTAATTACTGCAGATTGTAACGTTAATAGTTCTAAGCCGCTATGTATTATGTTGGTTTTATCCAATAAAATAAATAAATAAAATAAAAAATTATCCTTACCTAAAATATTGAATAAGATGTGGAAGATAGAGCACCAAATAAAGTTTCTCGTTAAATTAAATTGGTCATGTTTATGGGGAATAATACCAAACTAATAGTAATCAAATATTACTTACATCACTTCGGACAGCAGGGTATAACAATCTTGTTTTGGATGCATATGTGAAATCTTCTTCAAGAAAACGATCATAATAAAGCATTCTGTGCTCATTATTTAGACTTTCCTGTAATGCTATTGATAAAAGCTGCTCCGCAGTAGGAAATACAGTATTTTGCCCACAACATACACCTGAAACCAAGTAGTAAATATATCAGGAATCTAAGGCTTAGTGTATTTTTGATAATACGATAATTAAAAAAAAAAAAAACAAAATTCAAAATTGTTTAATTTCTTTAAACAAATGGTTATTTACAAGTTTTTGAATTTTCCTTTTAAGCAAAAGATTTTTGCCTGTGCCAGGATATAGCCGTAAAGAATATTATTGTGACGTCATTGCTTGTTCCAGTATGCTTACTATGTAAGAAGCGACAAGCTCGAGAAGCTGTCAAACGCGACGTACTGATATTAGAGCCATAGAAGTTCTGTCAACATATCGCGTTTGACAGCTTCTCGAGCCTATCGCTTCTTACTACGTAGTAAGCCTGCATCTTCTGGAGTTTCGATTGTTTTGACGAAAACATAACCTATAACACTTACCGCAGATGGTTTTGAACCTGGGTGAGCCCCAGGTTCTGGAAATCGAAAGTTTAACATTGTCAGCAGCGGGGGATTAGCCGCACTTTAAATATTTTCGTCTCTATACTGATGTTGCAGCTTAAAAGCAGTTTAAAACGATCTCATAAAACACCAAAACCCTAACAACACAGGTAAAAGTCAGAGTTAGGGGGCAAGTCGTCCAACCAAAAACTGGGACCTGGGACCAATTCCACCTTTTAAAATTGATAATAGGCAACTGGGCCCACGTTAGTATGCAGTTGGGACGATTGTACTACCAAATATTTTTCTAGGGGTTTATTCGGTCCCTGACTTAGCAAAAGGAAATAATACGAGAGTTCAAGTGAGAGTTGGTCAAAAATCTTATATACGGAAACATGGAAATCGGGGATTTTACGAAATCCCTAGAGGGATATCACGAAATCGTGGAAGATGCCGAATTCTCTTGTTTATTACGCCTTCTTACTAAAAAAATCTAGTGATATGACAAAATATCAATTCATCGTCAGTGATTATGTCGTTTCACTAAACAAAATCTAGTAAAATGTCAGAAAAGCGAATACTGCCGAATACAAATCGAGCCATGCAGCTCTTTCGCTCGCTCTAGTACCTATACACGGGCACTAGTGGGTAAAACTAATTTTAACAATGTCAATAAACAGTCATAAATAGTCACCAAATTGAGATAAATAGAGAGAGATAAAATTTATCAAAAATCCGATTCACCACCTTTATAGATAGTTTTGAAATAAATCATAAAAAATAAACTTTTAATGTAATTTTTGTTTGTAAGGGTCTTTCAACAAGGACGAGCCAACTACCCACTAGTCCCCGTGTATAGGTACTAGAGCGAGCGAAATTGCTGCATGGCTCGATTTGTATTCGGCAGTATTCGCTTTTCTGACATTTTACTAGATTTTTTTAGTAAGAAGACGTAATAAACAAGAGAATTCTTCATCTTCCGCGATTTCGTGATATCCCTCTAGGGATTTCGTGAAATCCCTAATTTCCATATTTCCCTGCGACATATATAAGATTTTTGAGCAACTCTCACTTGAACTCTCGTATTATTTCCCTTTGCTAAGTCAGGGACCGAATAAACCCCTAGAAAAATATTTGGTAGTACAATCGTCCCAATTGCATATTAACGTGGGCCCAGTTGCCTATTATCAAATTAAAAAGGTGGAACTGGTCCCTGGTCCCAGTTTTTGGTTGGACGACTTGCCCCCTAACTCAAAAGTGAGTCACTGCCTTGAAAATCACTATCACTTTATGTCTCATATCATAAGCGTAGGATCGGGAACTTAACGCTAATATAAACAAATTAGCTAGCTAGTTAGCGATAGCAAATAAAAATAATTGAACTTAAAAACAAACAACAAGCTATTCGACAAGATTCGGCCATATTGTTTGGTGTTGCCTGCCAGTGTTGATAGAAATATTTATCAGTATACCCATCATAATATTCATAATTAATGTTATTTGAAATCAACTGTCGACTACGTAATTGTATTATTGTTGTGATGATAACTACCTAGTTTTTTTAAATTATGATGATGATGATGTCACGTAAAATAGTTATTAAATTTTTAAAAACGAGTTGAATATTCCGAAAAAAACCGAATTACGCTAGGAAGTACACACTGCTATCTGCCCCCTTCAAGATGGCCGTGCCGCAATTTCGACGTATAAAGTCAACTGGGCCTGGCGCAGCTTGTAAACGAAATAAAAACAAAATCTTCAGTTTAAAAATTATAACACAAAATCGGTTTAATTTAACCATAAAATGTGTTAATTAATTAGTGTTTAAGTGGTGGCAGCTATATAAAAGATGGAGAAGGTCAATTGCAGCTTATTACTAATATCTCTTTTTGTTTTGTTGTGGGGTGTGGCCGGCCAATATGAATGGCAAATCAGGGATGCTTTCGACGAAATCCGCGGTAAAATAGACAAAGTTAACTCCGAAAATTGCTTCATAACCCACTTGGATGACTTGTTTCTACCGGAGGACTCCGTTTCGCACCACCCTGATGTAAAAGAGATCAACATTAACCCCGTCTTTCCGAACCGTACTGCGATGTTGCATTTGCACAATTTGGCAATGACTAGGGCTTTCTTCTGGAGCTACATACTGCAGTCGAGGTTTATAAGACCAGCTATCAACGATACATATGACCCTGGTATGATGTACTACTTCCTTTCATCAGTGGCTGATGTTTCAGCAAATCCTTACATAAATGCCAGTTCCATATACTTTTCACCCAACATGTCTTATACTTCGTCCTATAGAGGATTCTTCAATAAAACTATGCCGAGATTTGCACCGAGAGCGTACAGGGCAGATGATTTTAATGACCCTGTTCATTTACAAAAGATATCTACCTTGAATACTTTTCATGTAGAGGATTTGGGTGCATTTGAACGAGATAGCTTATCAAAGGATTATACTTCTGACTTCTATCGGACAAACGAGTGGTATTCACTCTGGCTACCTGACAAAGTTGAGAAGCGTCATGATACTAAAACAACATACCAAGTTGAAATCAGATATGCCAATAATACAAATGAAACGTTTACTTTTCACGGGCCACCTGGAAATGATGAGGTTTGTATTTTTCTTCAACTTATTCTTTTTAAATCTGTAATATAATTTCCTTTTTTTTATCTTCTAATAACAGTAACTGCCAAGTACTTTTTTAAAGACATGCCTTTAATGAGAATGTTATTTTTTTCAGACTCCTGGACCCGTGAACTGGACTAAACCATATTTTGACTGTGGTAGACTAAACAAATGGTTGGTTGCAGCTGTATCACCTGTTGCTGATATCTACCCTCGTCACACACAGTTTCGGCATATTGAATATCCCACGTAAGTATTACATAATTATGAGTAAATTCCTATGATGCAATTTTTTATCTCATTTAAACTGCTATAATAATATTATAATAAATTCAATATGGATGAAGTACTTACATTTTTCTAACAGTATGGTAGGCCATGGTCACACAGTAGGAAAGAAAATCAGAATTTTGATCTATATATTAAAAATATTAAAACATATTTTAAGCTCAGTGACATATTGCTAAAGAGTACAATAATTAGTAGTGAAATAAGTATTTCACATAATAATTCACTTTGAGTAGTAAAAAAAGGAAAATAAAAATAAGCCTTAGTTTGTTACTTAAGTTACATAAATATTTAACACATTTGAGTTCTATAAAATGTCTGAAGTTAATTGATTGTTAACTGGTAAATTTTAAAAGAAGTTTTTTATTTGTTAAAGGTACACAGCAGCTGTGGTTATGGAAATGGATTTCGAACGTATTGATATCAACCAGTGTCCACCTAGTCAAGGCAACGATAGACCAAATCGATTTGCTTCAACAGCTAGATGTAAAATTGAAACTACTGAGGTGAGCTTATAATATTAAACTGTAATATTAAACCTTAATGTTTTCTGTGGTATAGACTTTAGGTGGATGTGACGAATGGATCCTAATAGCCCCTATTGTAAAACAGCAACAGCCGTCCCCAGGTTCGTTAGTTCACACCATGCCACACTATTCACATACAGCAATGCTACAAGTATTATAATTACTAATAATTATAAAGAGGAAAGATTTGTATTTTTGTGTGTGTATGTTTGTAATGAATAAACTCAAAAACTACAGAACCGAATTCAAAAATTCATTCACCAGTAGAAAGCTACATTCACCCTAAGTAACATAGGCTACTTTTACCGCGGGAAAATGCCTCATTCCCACGGGAAAAAGTGTTTACGCGGGCGGAGCCGCGGCGGAAAGCTAGTATGAATAAAAAGAGGAAAGATTTGATTGTTGCATTGAATAGGCTCCTAAACTACTGAACCGATCTTAATGAAACTTGGTATAAAGATGGAATCGTCCTTGGGAAGAAACATAGGCTACCTTTAACCGCGGGAAAATTCCTCATTCCCACGGGAAAAACTGTCAACGAGGGCAGAGGCGAAAAGCTAATTGTTTTAAAAACTTACGTAATGCATTATAATTTTAGTGCGAGCCTCTCCACGGTTGGGGCTTCCGTCGCGGGGGTTACCAATGCCGCTGCGCGCCTGGCTACCGCCTGCCGCGCCTGGTGCGGAGACCTTACCTCGGCGAGATCATAGAGCGAGCCACCTCCGACCAGTACTACAATAACTTCGACTGCAAGCCTGTTGGATGTGAGTGTCTTAAGTCTATCAGTCGTATGTCGGGTTTTATGCGCAAAAGTATATCCAAAAGTCAAAGGAAAAATAGCAAGGCACTGTTCTATCATTCTTAAACTACCCTGCTTGTTCACACCACAAATTACGTATAGCGGCGGCGCGCCTAGACAGATGGCCCACTCGGAACTAAGCGCCATATTCTTACGCACACATTGATCATTGCGTTTACAGGCCTGCTTGGACCACGCTCGGACCACGTGCAGTCGTCGCTCTCGCGATTATGAACAACGTATTGATATTCGATGTGCTAAAAAAATGGATAAGTGTTCTTATTACTGTTGTAGTGTTTTTGGCTGTTTAAACACAACACAAAAATGACGATACACGTTTTTCAAGGAGACAACCAAGTTTAGATAGTTAATTTCAAGGACGGTGGGAGTTGACTTTCTGGAAACTTTTTATTTTGTGTTCACACGGTACCTCAATGATCGTTTAGCGCCATCTACCCACGGTAATCTTTTTCTACTGTGTAAGTTGTAATGTAATCAACTGACCTTGACTCAAGGTATCTTGGTCCTCGAGTCATTAGATACTTACTTATCGTGACAAACCCTAGTAGTTAGATGTAAAAATAAGATGTATGAAATTATAATAGTATCAAGGTCAATCCTCCTCTTAGGTCTCCTGATTGACTATTCTGAAGTATTCTGTGGTTACATTTACTACTCTTCTAATCTGATCATTTACTATACAATTTTGCTGTACATACATACAAAGAGACATACTTCTTTTCCGGATTTGTAAGCAGAGACTAAAGACCACTTCTTTCCACTTGCTACAAAAAAACCCGCTAAATCGCCGCTTCGTTGCATGCAAAATTTTCTGTTGAAACATTCAAGGTTTTTAATCCAGATTGATGCTTTGTTATACAATTTCTGTATCTATTTTGAAAGGGGTCCAGCGTTTGCCTGTCCAATGGGAGAAATCGCATCCATATATCCGCGCTTTGTACATGGACCGCCATTATGAATACGTCAACGCCACATCTGGGTCCGAGTCCTTGCATACAGAGAGAGTGAACGTATATGAAGTACTTAATTTCATACGGTCAGTGCAGCCCAGCAACTGCACCAAGTAAGTAAATAAATATATAAATATTGTTCATAATAAACTTAAAATTAATCATGTCATTCATATGCATCAACAATTAAAACGGTCCCAAAATTTTCCCTTGTGGTACACCTACCTACCAACACTTATTATTTATTTAAAAGAATAATGCATAAAAGCTTCACTGATATTATTTTGTAAATATGATACTCTACTCTAACTATACATTTAATTTTTAGATACAATCCATCAGATCTACATTTAAACGGTGACATTGCATTTGGGCAAGAGGAACAATTAGAAAATCAAGCTAAGATGGCCGTTCGTCTCGCTAATTTCATTAGCGCCTTTTTACAGGTAACTATAATTTTTGGTTATAATTAATTGGAATAAAATGTGTTCTAACACATTTTAAGGATGTGTGTTCCTGTAATAATCAGTCGACAATCTTATCTACACAATAAGATTAATCTAATCAATTAATTAATTATTTGTATTAATAAAGTACTGCTTGCTTGCTTTATTAAGTTAACCTTGAAATCGTGTTTCGAGGTTAACTTAATAATGAAGAATAAATACAAAAAAATACAATTGAAAATATTAAGGATAAAAGGTATCTTTAGTACTATTTATTAACTGTGACTTTATCTCCAGGTATCGGACCCGCAAGAAATATTCAGTGGCACACGAGTAGCGGACAAACCCTTAACTGAAGACCAGATGTTCGGCGAAACCCTCGCAGTTGTTTTGGGAGACTCCAAAATATGGTCGGCAGGTAATAACAATTTGATAGTAAGTAAATTATCGCGTAAAGACCCGTAAATATACAAAATAACAATTTGATAGGTTGAATATCTTATTTACCCTCTGTTTGATTCAGGAATTATAAAACCTGTAGGCCTACTATGTAAGTAGCGACAGGCTCGAGAAGCTGTCAAACGCGACATATTGACAGAACTGCTATGGCTCTAATGTCACTATGTCGCGTTTGACAGCTTCTCGAGCCTGTCGCTACTTACATAGTAGGGGGGCAGTAGTATTTGACATTTCCTTTTATTTTTCAGGAACCTTTTGGGACAGGAATAAGTTTACTAACCGCACATTCTTCGCGCCTTACGCATACAAGACTGAGTTGAACACTAGGAAATTCAAAATGGAGGACTTGGCGCGGATTAATTCCACTAGTAAGAATACTTTCTTTTTTCATCTTTGTTCATTATTTAAATACTAACTTCCGTGGGTCCCTCCATTTAACAGGACCTTCTAATTTCAATTATGGGCAGCTACCTTCATTTAAAAAATCATAAACTCTCAACTCTTTCTCTCTCTTCTCTGCCTCTCTCTCTCTCTCTCTTTCTTCTCAATAATAAATTATGTATTTTAACTTTGAAACAATTATTTGTCAAAGATTGTTTGGTCACTTACAATAACACCCCCTGTAACATGGTGTGCTATGAAAAAGTTTGTCGCACATTTAACTGTCAAAAAGTTGCGAGAATCCTGCCATATTGAAATATCCTCCAATAGGATAAGAGAATACGCACGACAAAATTATGTCGGTCACGCGTGGACGGGCATGTTAGAGGGCAAATACGTAAAAAAGACCTTGCTAAAGATTTCCGACCTAACAAAATGTATATGGTTATTGCACTTGGGTATAACGAATATTCAGTGGACTTAAGTGGCAGTGGGCTGGGCACATTGCGCGTAGAACCGACGGCCGTTGGGGCAAAAAGTTCTTGAATGGCGACCGCGCGCCGACAAGGTGGACCGACGATCTGGTGAGGGTCGCGGGAAGCCGCTGGATGCGGGCAGCGCAGGACCGATCATTGTGGAGATCCTTGGCGGAGGCCTTTGTCCAGCAGTGGACGTCTACAGGCTGAAATGATGATGACGATGATAACAAATATTCGTTTCGCAGCTGAAGTGTACACAAACAAGCCGTGGTTCCAGGCGCTAAGGCAGCGCTGGTCGACCAACTTTGACAGCTTGGAGAAGTTCTTCCTCAAAATGAGGCTCCGAGATGACCACGGGACCTACCTGAAGCACTATGAACGATACCCGACGTATTACAGGTCTGTTATTTGTAATTGTAAAGTAGGGTCTCTCTGTTTGTCTGTCTGTGGGCTATATCTCATGTCATGATCATTAAGGCTGCTACACACGGTGCCGAGCGTGAGCGCAAAGCCGTGTTGTGGCTTTGTGTGTAGCAGCCTTTAGACTGTTATAGGAAAATTTAGAGCAATGTGGTTTCTTTCTACCTATAGAAATCATATTGCTCTCAATTTTGAAAGTTCCTAATCTGAAATGGTAAAACGAAACTCGTGTGTCTGTAGGCACAAGTTGATCATTCACTCTCGTTCATCTGAAATAAAAAAAATAGGCCTAACATTAGAAAAAAATCCAAATATAGTTTCTTCACTAAGATAACAGAAATAGCAAATCTGATATTAAAAGTAATGGAAACTGAATATTTGTTTAATATTTAGTACAGTTTTGTGAGTTAAATATAGTTCCAATACAGGTAATTATTTTGCTATTTGGAATTTCCCAACTACATTAAAAATAAAATAAAATAAATAAAAATTTATAAAAAAAAATAAAAAATGAGGCAATGACGAAAAAATTTTTTATTTTTATTTGTGCCTATGAAGTTTGTACATACCGCGCGGGATCTTTTACTAGCCTGTATTTGATTGAATCCTAACTTTATTGTGTTGAGATAGAGTTTGTTTGTGTGGGACAGGGCCGCAAGCCTGAAGCACGGTCACTGGACGCAGCCCTACTACGACTGTGAAGGCCACTTGAAGCAGTGGGTGGTGACGTATGCAGCTCCTTTCTTCGGCTGGGACAGCGTCAAAGTCAAACTCGAGTTCAAGTAAGTTATTTGAAGTAGATTTGTTAGGTCCAGCTAGGTAGATCTAACTTCGAGAAGGAGGTCAATCGTCGAATTCAACTTGAATGGGCAGCGTTCGGGAAGCTGCGCAATATCTTTTCGTCCCAAATACCGCAGTGTCTTAAGTCTAAAGTCTTTGACCAATGTGTGTTGCCAGTGATGACTTACGGATCTGAGACGTGGTCGTTAACGATGGGCCTCATAAAAAGGCTCAAAGTCACCCAAAGAGCGATGGAGAGGGCTATGCTTGGAGTTTCCTTGCGTGATCGAATCAGGAATGATGAGATCCGCAGGCGAACCAGAGTCACCGACATAGCCCGAAGAATCGCTAAACTTAAGTGGCAATGGGCTGGGCACATTGCGCGTAGAACCGACGGCCGTTGGGACAGAAAGGTTCTTGAATGGCGGCCGCGCGCTGGAAGACGTAGTGTGGGCAGGCCCCCCACGAGGTGGACCGACGATCTGGTGAGGGTCACGGGAAGCCGCTGGATGCGGGCAGCGCAGGACCGATCATTGTGGAGATCCTGGGGGGAGGCCTTTGTCCAGCAGTGGACGTCTACAGGCTGAGATGATGATGATGATGTTGGTGGCCAAGAAGCTAGGGCAGGCCTCCGTCACTCCATGTACTTGCGCGCTATAACTACCTACCGCCCGGCCGAGCGGTCTCGGGCCGCGTGCGGACCAATTCCCCATTCCCTAAACGTGTGACGTAGAGTGGCGCAACACGCGAGAGAGAGAGATGCAGCAACTACTTCTTTTCGCCTAGCGCCGTGCGATCTGAATTGCACTTTATTATAACGGAGCTAGGGTTGCAATTTATATGAATTATGTCGCCTAGTGCAGTTTCTGTAGGGACTACTTTTTGGTATTCTGTGGCTAGGGCCATTGACTTCCTTTCTTTCTAAACTGCTGTCTGTGATAGATAATATTGGTTGGTGTTGTGTAGGGGCGTGGTGGCAGTAACGATGTCCCTTCAGGCGTTGGACATCAACCAATGCCCGGACAAATATTACGTTCCCAACGCCTTCAAGGGAACTGACAAGTGCGACAGGAGATCTTCTTATGTGAGTATTCCAATAATTTTAAATGTTTTGATTTTTTTGTTATTTTTATTTTTTATTTAGATAATTCCTTAAACAATATAAATTGTGTTGGAATGTGACAATAAATGAGAGAAAAAGAATTACAAATATCAAATAAATTACTATATGATAACATGCTAAAAAAAACGTTTCAAAAAAAGTCAGTAAAAAAATCCATTTATATATAAGGTGAGAAAAATATTGAAATTTCAGAACTATGATAGGTAGATATTTTCCTTTTCTGTCTTGGAGGTGTTGTACTTTTAGAAATACCTGCGAGAAAGGGTAATTCCCATTTTGTCCTATTGCGCTGATTTCAGCAGGACAAAAAGGAAAAATAGGAACCAACTGGAATAATGGGATTACATGTATTTGGGTATAAAATAAAAAGAAACATTATTTTTAGACGGTGTGTGAAATATGATAGGTCACACACAGCATAGCAACTTAAAATCTATTTGTTTAACGAAGCCCTTGAAGTAAATAAACCACTCTCCGAAAATAAGCTTTATATTATCTATTTGTTCATCTTAAGTTATTAGTCAGTTTGACTTGTATAACTTACCACATCCACATTTTGTTCGTACATGAGGACTTTTGTTCACATTATGGACTCCGAGATCTTAACCTTACTTTTCCATATTCCAGTGCGTCCCAATCCTCGGCCGAGGCTTCGAAAGCGGCGGCTACAAGTGCGAATGCCTCCAAGGGTTCGAGTACCCCTTCGAAGACCCCGTCACGTACTACGACGGCCAGATCATGGAAGCGGAGTTCCAGAACATGATGCAGGACAAACCCACGCGCCTAGACATGTTCAAATGCAGGCTGGCGGGCGCTGCGGGTATAAAGAGCAGTTTTGTCATGATTCTAGCCGTTTTGTTCGTTGTTTTTAGGGTCAGATAAACAGATTTAGGTGCTTTCCACGGAGGTGTCGGGCACGTGACGCTTTGTATGAGGGTGACGCTTTGTTTGCAGGGACAATTGACCCCCTTTTCTTAGTTGCTGTTACTAAGAAGGGGTCGGTTTTCTATGAAGCAGAATTCAAATAATGATAGCAAGCCGATTTATGGTAAAATTATGCGTCACATGCCCGACAAAAGTAGATTTTTCCGTGGAATGCCCCTACACTGATGTAAAACCCGACTAGGCCTACTATGTAAGTATCGACAGGCTCGAGAAGCTGTCAAACGCGACATATTGACAGAACTACTATGGCTCTAATGTCACTATGTCTCGTTTGACAGCTTCTTGAGCCTATCGCTACTTACATATTAGGTCTACAGAGAAATAAAAAACCACGCCATATTGCGGAATTTCAATGGAACTAATTTTATAAGGGAAATTGTTGCCATAGTCGTAGAAATATACCTACACGTTGAAAGGGTTTAAATTGGCTAGCTAAGAAAAATCTTTTTCTTTTATAGAGAGCAGTATTTTTATTTTTGTGTTAATTAACTCAGGGAGTGGGTGGTGGCCTTGGACCTGCCTTTTATAATATAAACCACAAATGAAAATAATTTAAAAGAAAAATATCTTGAGGTAAAAAATATCTTCAGGTAGATTTTATAATCTGCCAGAATCAGAACTAAATTATTCTGTCAGAATCAGGGCGCCAGTGGTTTATATCATAAAATGGATCAAGACAGTACTGTGAGCAATAAAATAAATACCAGGGAACCTTTTAAATCATATTTAATTTAACATGACAACCATTTAAAAAGGTTTGAGAATATTTGGTGAAATGAACAGAAACATAAAATATCACCGCTGTCTTCACAGAGAACTATTCGTGTAACAGTAATAATATACAAGTTTACATACTTAAAATTACTAATTACGCTTCACTGTTATGAAGATACATGTCCAGCCGTTGGATAAAAAGTAATATAGATTTATCAATTACCTACATGGTATTGAAATGAAAAGGTGCACAGTACTAGAAACCAGGCATAAAAAAAAACGTGGTTTTAAAGAAAACCTTTTAGAGAAAGATAGGTAGATACATAGTACCAGAAACCTAAATGTGTGTGGGGCAAAGCCAAAGCCCTACATAAAAACCCAGCCTAATAGCTGCATATAAAAACTTGCATGGAAAAAACCTGCATAACAGAGAACCCTGCATATCAAGAAAACCCTGCAACAAAGAGAAAACTTGTTACAGTGATGAACGTCTAACAGAAATCTTTAGTTTTGAATTAGCATAATATTTCAAAGCACTTACCCATTACGGGGTTTTCAATGTTAAGAAACCATGTTGGGAACAGAGCCCGGACGACAGCCACCTCAAGATGTCCGCGCCATGTCTAAAGAACAAACCACGTGGGTTATCAAAAAGGTTCAAGACCAAACCGTAGAATGAGAATTTGAGATCTCAATAAATATCACAACAGACTTACCGAGGTTTCAATCAACTTTTCCTTTAAGAGTCCAGACCGGAAAGGGGTCTCTGAACAAACATCCTTCACATACCTATTAAAGAAAGAGAAACCAATTAATCAAAAAGGTTTTAAAACATAACTATCGAACATGGAATTGAGAATCCATTTGGATAATTTACACTTACCGTTGTCCATCATAATTTCACTTGAATATAGTGTTGCTGCTATAACGCAAAGAAGAAAATGAACGAGTCATTCCTCGAATCACTTTGACAGACCGCGCGTTCCGAAACGCAACACCAAAACAATCAAGCCAGAATTCTTTTTGAGGAAATCAATTATTTTTAATTTTATTTTAAACCAATTAAGGAAAAACAAAAGGAATAATAATCCATTTGGATAATGGTAAATAACCTGTATTTCCAAGACTAATATTATTAAAAATATTTATACGAAAACAATAACTGTCTTTTCGACTATTAGAAACGTTCCGAAACTTGACTCCAGTGCTTAAAAAAAATTTTAGATTTATGGCTTTGGATACTACCTCTTTTGGAAGAAGTCGAGAATAAAATGAGTAAAAAAAATTATCAACGCCAATTAATTTGGAAAAACAACTAGTAATTTCTACGAGGTATTATTTTTATCAAATGACAAAAAAAACGGTGTTACAGTTCATCTTTAGTTGGGAATGAAAAATTTTATTTGAAAATTTTAATTTTCAAATAAAATTTTTCGCTACCGATCTACATGAGGTAGTAACGAAAAGCTAACTGGAAACAAAACCACCGAACATGGTTTTGAAAAACCAGAGTTCAAAAGCTAAAAGAAATTCACTACCAACGAGCAAATTTTTAAAGGAAAACGAAAAATAAAGAATGTTATTTTCCTGAAAATAGAACTACAACTGTATGCAGTATTGACCAGAAAAACAGTTTCTGTCAAAAAGAAAACACATTCCAAACTCAAAAGAGTTAAGGAACTTCCCTTCCTTATAAGGAGGTTTGCTACTATGAGCTAAAAATACTTGCTACTATGAGCTAAAAAGACTTGCTACTATGAGCTAAGTATACCAGAAGAAAACTTCTGTCAAAAAAAAAAAACATCACTTTCTGAACTCATAAGAGTTGAAGAACTTTCAAAAGAAAATATTGTAGTCACCATCACTATGGATGATAAATGACTTAAAATAATATAAAGCTTGCTACTATGAGCTGCTTATACCAGAAGGTAACTCCTGTCAAAGAAATATCAGGTTCTGAACTCACAAGAGTTGAAGAACTTTCAAAAGAGAATACATGAAGTCATCACCACTATGGGTGCAAAATGACTCAAAATATACTAACTTAAATATAAAATAGACAAAGTGTTTTCAAATTCAAGTTTGAGAAAAACACAATATGTACTTAAACTAATACCAAAAGAAAATGAAAAACAACCTTAACATAAAACGACAAAAGTTTGTCCTTAACAATTAAAATAGTCCATAGTCTTGTTTTAGTCTGTATGCATACTTATCGTCTTGGTTTGTCACATTAAAAGTCAAAGTCCATTACGCTAAGATAGGAAAACTTAAAATATATATTGTAAATACCACCCGAAGAGAATATTTATTTAACTTAACACACTTATATACACCTACTATGTTTCAACCACCTTCGTTATGACCGCGGATGATCAAATCTTTGATATGGAACGTACCAAGGGACTTACCCTCCAAACTTTTGAGAGAGTAGACCAACTTACTTAATTTCTTATCCACAACACACTTTTCAAACTTGGGAGCTAACTTTGCTGAAAAATGCTTTGGAGCACAAGATAAAGGAAAACACCTTTTATAAATTATTTGACCTTCGCTTAACTCTAAAGGTCTTTTTCTTAAATTATAATATTTACAGTTTTGTTGATATGCCTTATGTAAATGACATTTTACTTGTTTATAAACATCTTGAAGTTTGGGAAGTTTTTCCGCAAACTCTTGTGAATCAGTATTTAAAGCAGACCCATCAAAAGGTGTCTGAGAAATATGCGTAGCACCATCAAGAATCATTTCACGACCATGATTTAAGAAGAAAGGAGTGAATTTAGTTCCATCATAAACACAAGTGTTCAATGCACATTGAATCTCCGGAATGTTTTGATCCCATTTTCGGTGATCAAAACGCACATACGAGGCAATAGCACGAACAATATCTCGGTTCACTCGTTCAGTTTGATTAGTTTGAGGATGATAACGGGGATTATAAAATATATGAGGAACGCCTGCATTAGTAAGAAGATCCCGAAATTCTTTAGAAATAAACTGAGCTCCATTGTCGGTATAAAGAACACGACAAACACCATGTACAAGAAATACACCATTATACATACATTTGCAAATGGCTTTTGCAGTTGCGTTTCTCAAAGGAAAGAGTAGTACGTATTTACTGAAATAGTCAGAGACTACAAACAAATATTGGTTCCTAGAATAAGATGGAGGAAATGGACCGAGAATATCACAAGAAATAGCTTCCCACGGCTTTGTTACTTGACGTGGTTCGCCCATGAATCCTGCACGAGCAGTATTAACAGGTTTATATGTATTGCAAGTTTCACAATTACTAACATATGATTTTACATCTTCAAATAAAGAAGGCCAGTAATAAATAGCAGAAATCTTTTTATGCGTTTTAGCAACACCAAAATGACTAGCTGACGGATCATCATGATATTTTTCAATTATTTCAAGACGCTTTTCTAAGGGTACAACAATTTTCCAATCATGTTGAGAAGTGATAGTATATTTATTTTTAGAAAGTCTATAAAGTTTTCCCTCTAAGATGGAAAAATTTGGAAACTTCTTTGCATTTTCAGCACAACCCGTAAAAATTTTAATATACCATGGGTCAGTTATAGTATGAGGATCAATTTCAATAGAGGCGATTTTAATTCTAGAAAGAGTATCAGGTAATACATGTTCTTTACCTTTTCTGTGAATGATTTCAAAGGTAAATTGGCTTAGACGACATGCCCACCTATTAAGACGGCCAGTGGGATTTTTTAGTTTATAAAACCACTGTAAGGAGGCATGATCAGTAACAATGTAACATAATTTGCCTTCGACATAGGATCTGTATTGTTCTAAAGCATAAATGACTGCGAGCAGTTCTCTTTCTGTTGCAGTATAATTAATCTCCTGAGCATTTAAAGTTCTACTACAATAAGCTATAGGGTGATCCAACCCATCTACTTTTTGAGTCAAAACGCCTCCAATAGCAAAAGATGACGCGTCTGTATGAATATAAAAAGGCAAAGAAAAATCAGGACATTTTAAAATAGGAGCAGAGATTAAAGCATTTTTAAGTACAGAGAAAGCTTCATCTGTTTCTTTGGTCCAAGCAAAAGGAACTTTTTTACTAGTAAGACGAGTCAAAGGTCTAGCTTTACGAGAAAAAATTCTAATATGTTCTTCAAATGAATTAGTACAAATTATAATGTCATCTATGTAACAAAATACTTTATTATCAAATTGTGCAGCAAAAAGGTTATCCATTAATCGTTGCATGGTGGCTGAAGCACCAACAAGACCAAAACACATTACATTATAGTGGAACAAACCACGTCCTGGTACAGTAAAAGCAGTCTTTTCCTTTGAAGAAGGAGAAAGAGGTATTTGATGATAAGCTGCACTTAAATCCAAGGATGTAAGAAATTTAGCATCCCTGAGGTTGTCAAGAATGTAACTAATATAAGGGAGAGGATATGCGTCTGTTTTAGAAACAGCGTTAATCATACGACTATCCAAGCAGGTACGGACAGAGCCGTCTGGTTTCGGTACTAAAGTAACCGGAGAGTTCCAAGGTGAATTTGATGGTTCAACAATATTAAGTTTCAACATTCGATCAAGATCATCCTCTAGCAACTTTAATTTTTCTGGACTTAATCTGTAATATCTTTGTTTGATGGGTTTAGAATCCCCTGTATCAATATGATGTTGGGCAAGATGGGTACGACCCAGTCCAACTTTTTCAGTATCTATTTGAGAGAAGAGAGACTTCATGTGATTCAGTTCTTCAATTTGTTTTTCAGTTAAATTATCTATGTTCCTTAAACCATTTTCTGGAATATTATCAATTTTATCTACGTTATTACAAGAAATAGACTTTATGCAAGACAGAACTTCAGGAGCAAGATTGAATGCTTTCCAAAAATTTATACCAAAGTGAATAGGAAGTTTGATTTGAGGTTGAATGTAAAATCTTATAATTTTAACAATCTTTTTATATAAAATGGGAACATCCATATAATATTGACAATAATATTCGGCACCGTTAGCAACACGTATATAACATGGTTGTTTAAGATTTTGCATCGGAATACCAAGATCAAGAAAAACCTTATGAGCATTATCTCCTAATATCGAACAAGCAGCACCACAATCTAATAAACCACTGACACAAATGTCATATACCTTCACAGTTAAATAGGGTCTCTTATCAGAAAGAGGAGGTTTAAAATATGTCTCCCTGCAAGTAGAAGCACTCAGAGAGACTGACTTATTCAGTTTTTTGACTTATTACACTTTGGGCAGTCAGGAGTTTTTACATTTTGTTTGCCGCATTTAAAGCAAACAATATTTTTAGATTTATAACATTGAGAAGTAGAATGATTATTTTTACCGCATCTAAAGCAATGAGCAGAAGAGTTTTTATTAGACTCAACCGAAGTCGACTGATGTACAGACGAAACATTTTTATTATTAACATTGGGATTATGTGATTTAAAAGTTTTACTTTTATAATTAAAATCAGGAACACATGTAGTGTCCTTGAAAGTAGCAGGTTCTACAAAATTTGAGATACGAGCCTTATTAAGTTCAAGTTTTTTACAAAGTTCTCGCAAATGAGAAATGGATTTGACATCAATTAATGCGAGTTCTCGACTATATTCAGGTCTTATGTTTCGTAAAATAATGTCAAGTTGTTCTTCGTCATATAATTTTTTAGTAAGTCGGGACATCATTCCCAAAATGATAGACAGGAAAACCACAATCGATTCATCCTTTGCTTGTGTTCGAGAATGTATCTCTTGTAATAGCCGAAAGTCAAAATCAGCAATGTCAAAGTCAGAGCGTAAAGCGTTAATGAGTGAATCATAATCATGATATGCGTCTTTATTAGCACGATACCAATACAAAGCAGGTCCTTCAAGGATTTCTGGAAAACCAGTATATATTGTTTTTTTAGGTATATTACGAGCAAGCTGTAATTCTTCCAAGCGAGCTATGAAAGCACGAACACACGAGTCACCACGATATTTCAAATTCAAAGAATTCAAGTTACAAGAAGTAGCCGGTTGATAAATAATAGTTTTATGAACGGGAGAAGGAACAGAGTCTTCGTCATCCGTTTCAGAATCAGATGACTTGGCCTGATCTGACAAAAATTTAATCAAAGCGTTTTGAAGCACCAGCAGTTCCTGGTGAGGATTACTAATTCGCGACAAACGAACCAAAAGATAATTAGCACGTCCGCATAGACGAGCACGAACATTTGCAGTGAAGAAGGACGGACCTTCCCCAGCATAACACGATGAAAGAAATTCATTGCCTTTGGCAAAAACCAATTTAGTTTCTTCTTCTATAGTTATCGAAGAATTATTAGAAGATGGCTTTATACTACCCCTCCTAGAAAGTTTTAAAGTTTCACGTAATAATTTACGCAAATTATCCACAGAAGCAGTAATGTCAAAAGATATGTTCCTAATTAGGAGTTCATGAGTTATCTCATCTTTTAAAAGAAAATTAACATTACAATTTAAAGTATCCATTGTAACAATATAAAGTATAGTGAGTACTCTTTACTTACAATATAGCTGTAAAATACAGCACCAAAACGTTCAATATAGAAACCTTAATACTTACAAGAAGCACTTAAGTACTAGAAATAATATAGTATGTATAACTATTTTTTGAGAGAAAAAACATATTTAAATTAAATTTTCATTCCACACAGCACTAATCTTACAGGGCCACACGTTGGGAACGACACTGAAAGGGTTTAAATTGGCTAGCTAAGAAAAATCTTTTTCTTTTATAGAGAGCAGTATTTTTATTTTTGTGTTAATTAACTCAGGGAGTGGGTGGTGGCCTTGGACCTGCCTTTTATAATATAAACCACAAATGAAAATAATTTAAAAGAAAAATATCTTGAGGTAAAAAATATCTTCAGGTAGATTTTATAATCTGCCAGAATCAGAACTAAATTATTCTGTCAGAATCAGGGCGCCAGTGGTTTATATCATAAAATGGATCAAGACAGTACTGTGAGCAATAAAATAAATACCAGGGAACCTTTTAAATCATATTTAATTTAACATGACAACCATTTAAAAAGGTTTGAGAATATTTGGTGAAATGAACAGAAACATAAAATATCACCGCTGTCTTCACAGAGAACTATTCGTGTAACAGTAATAATATACAAGTTTACATACTTAAAATTACTAATTACGCTTCACTGTTATGAAGATACATGTCCAGCCGTTGGATAAAAAGTAATATAGATTTATCAATTACCTACATGGTATTGAAATGAAAAGGTGCACAGTACTAGAAACCAGGCATAAAAAAAAACGTGGTTTTAAAGAAAACCTTTTAGAGAAAGATAGGTAGATACATAGTACCAGAAACCTAAATGTGTGTGGGGCAAAGCCAAAGCCCTACATAAAAACCCAGCCTAATAGCTGCATATAAAAACTTGCATGGAAAAAACCTGCATAACAGAGAACCCTGCATATCAAGAAAACCCTGCAACAAAGAGAAAACTTGTTACAGTGATGAACGTCTAACAGAAATCTTTAGTTTTGAATTAGCATAATATTTCAAAGCACTTACCCATTACGGGGTTTTCAATGTTAAGAAACCATGTTGGGAACAGAGCCCGGACGACAGCCACCTCAAGATGTCCGCGCCATGTCTAAAGAACAAACCACGTGGGTTATCAAAAAGGTTCAAGACCAAACCGTAGAATGAGAATTTGAGATCTCAATAAATATCACAACAGACTTACCGAGGTTTCAATCAACTTTTCCTTTAAGAGTCCAGACCGGAAAGGGGTCTCTGAACAAACATCCTTCACATACCTATTAAAGAAAGAGAAACCAATTAATCAAAAAGGTTTTAAAACATAACTATCGAACATGGAATTGAGAATCCATTTGGATAATTTACACTTACCGTTGTCCATCATAATTTCACTTGAATATAGTGTTGCTGCTATAACGCAAAGAAGAAAATGAACGAGTCATTCCTCGAATCACTTTGACAGACCGCGCGTTCCGAAACGCAACACCAAAACAATCAAGCCAGAATTCTTTTTGAGGAAATCAATTATTTTTAATTTTATTTTAAACCAATTAAGGAAAAACAAAAGGAATAATAATCCATTTGGATAATGGTAAATAACCTGTATTTCCAAGACTAATATTATTAAAAATATTTATACGAAAACAATAACTGTCTTTTCGACTATTAGAAACGTTCCGAAACTTGACTCCAGTGCTTAAAAAAAATTTTAGATTTATGGCTTTGGATACTACCTCTTTTGGAAGAAGTCGAGAATAAAATGAGTAAAAAAAATTATCAACGCCAATTAATTTGGAAAAACAACTAGTAATTTCTACGAGGTATTATTTTTATCAAATGACAAAAAAAACGGTGTTACAACGTGGCGCCTCCAGAGCTGATTTATATTTCTTTGGTCAGGTTTTATAATCCAACCAGAAAAAAAAGAAACTGATGATGAAATGATGACAACTGTTGTCAAAATCAATTTTAAGTCATGTGGCACCCTAGCTTGCTTTTTATTATTCTGGTCATGATTTCATTGAAGGGAATATCCAAAATGTTTGAATTTTGACTAACATAACCTAAACCCGTTGGACATTCTAGACCTTAGACAATTTTGAACCTATCCAGAGCACAGAATACGGAATAGTAGGCAGGGACTACTTAGTTACATAATTGTTTTAACTCCCTGCATCTGTTTTTCCGGAATCGTATAACCTAGGTGTCTTCAGGTCGAGAGTGTATAGGCATTTTCTGGGTGAGCGTGTTCCATCCTCGGTCACGTCGTTGCTTTCCACCAGGTGAGACTGTGGTCAAACGCAATCCCATAGCAAATTAAAAAAAATAATTGAAATAGATAGCAACTCTAGCTTGGTTACAATAAAGTGCAATTCAGAGGCACAACACGAAGTAGCTGCGTCTTTTTCTATCCCGTATCGCGCCGATTCGCGTCTCTCTACCAACACGTTCCATGTCTAACACCTCCCGGGGAGGTACATCCTCCGATCCGATCATACCTAAACTACGTGAGTGACTTACACCATGGTCTAAGAAAACAAGGTCTTGCATTCGGACCACGTGACTTGACACAAGCCTACGTCATCGTGCTGTTCATGATTGTCGAATGCGTGTTAAGGGGCTCCCCTATGCTAAGTGGCGCCGCCATCCGTTAAAAAATAATAACTCGCGAAGTATACATTTTTTATAAAATCCGGACGGTCATTTTAAAGATTTGGTGTTTTAGGATATATAGAAGCCATCAACTCTGTTAGTTTGAGTTCGATGAAGTTACAGATAGAAAATTTGCCAAAAGTGGCCGTTTTTAGCAAATTTTCTATCTGTAACTACAGCGGACTATAATAAATACAGTTTATGGCCGCTATATATACTATAGCACCAAATCTTTAAAATGACCGTCCGGATTTTATAAAAAATGTATACTTCGCGAGTTATTATTTTTTAACGGATGGCGGCGCCACTTAGCATAGGGGAGCCCCTTAATAGACGAGGATGAACAGCATGATGAGATGACGTAGGCTTGTGTCAAGTCACGCGGTCCAAATGCAAGACCTTGTTTTCTTAGACCATGGACTTACACCATAACAGACCCCCCACACTGGCGTCTTTAGAGCGTTTTTCGTATGGTTATTTTGAAATTAATATGTATGGTCGAATATAGATAAATTATAATATTCAGACTTTGAAAATACATTATGATTATTTATGATTATGGTATATTTCTAATTTAAGACATTTTAAATATTACAGGTAATGATGATATCGTTTTGTACTGCCTTTATATTGTATAAAGAACTAGATAGGTTATATTGTAATTTTTATCACTTATTTTAATTAATGCAATATTTATGACTTAATGACTTTTATACACAGCATATCCATATACATAATCAATGATATGAACATTTAATTTTTTTCTTGTATTTTAATATTACTAAAGGAAACTTTCATAAAAATTAAGCTATGAATTTTTAAATTCGTTTTTATAAACCGTCCCATATAGACTGAAATATAACATAGAATCTCTACTAAAATTATCTTTTATGTATTAAGAATAAATAAAAGAAACATACAAAGGTAGGTAGTTAGATGTAAGATAAATTTATGATTCAATTATTCGAGAATGCACCTCAAAATCATAGAGAAATTATTTATATTATGTTTATTTTATTTTTTAACCAATATCAATGAAGTATTATACAAGCATTTATTGTACAATCTTTTTTTATGTTTTTACTCTATTGGATGTATTATACATAGCAAATCTATGTATCTCAGCTTTTTTACTGTATTTTTATAGTATAATTTTACATTTTTTTTGTGTTTTACATTTATTGAATAATGAATGAGTTTGATATTTTATGTAATTAAGAATTACGTTACTAGAACATAGAATGTTAGTACAGCTAAAATAAATAGACACTTTTTTAAAAGTTTTACTCTTAATAATGGGTCAAAAATTTCTTTCGATTTGATATTCATTTATTTTTATTTTATCATCATATAAATCACAGTAATGTACTACAAATTAATTCACGTCATTTCATTTTAGTTTTAAAAAGTAGGAAATATCAAGGTAGCTTTTTTAATTAGTTCGACAATTTTTAGAGTGATGCTTCCATGATGTTTCATATTAATTTTGGTAGCTCTATTTTTATACGTCCAGTAACCAGCACATGCGGCTGGACATGTTAACCTTAAAAACGCCCGTATTCCGTAGCGGTAGGGGCGAATTTCGTTGTGCGAATGTCCAACCGCATGTGCTAGCTTTTGTACTTGATTTGTATTAATTCGTATTTATTGAGTTACATATAAATAAGATAAAAATAATAGTCAAGATAGGGCAGCTACTATTCTTATTTTATTAATGTTTAGCTTGAACCAATGATGTTTTAGATAAGACAATAGGCTGTCCATAGTATCTAATTTTTAGCCTAGATACAGGTTTAAGCAAATATAGTATTTTTACATTTCAACAGATACCGTCGTCTGTTAGCGTATTTATACAATTTATGTAGAAATAGCACAAATTGCCGTCAGCATTCCTTTTGTACGTAGATATTGTGTTTGACTGTACTTCATAAGCCGTCCATTTCTAGTGCCTTTTACAATTTTTATAATAAAACTGAAAAATATATTTTCGTTTTTTATTACTGTTCGACGTACGTTTGATCTGTCCTGTAAAAAAACCAACAGTTTTAAGTTAGTCATTATTTTCTAAAGTTAGATTTTGTATTATAAGAAGAACAAAATATTCATTGTTTCAGTCAAAATATGTCTCAGAGTTGGAACTGAATGAGATTGCTTTTAAAAATTGTCTGATGAATGAGAATATAGACCATTGCAGCAGGTATGTACCAAATGTTAAACGACCATAAAGTTACCCTTCAGGTAATAATTACCCTTCAGGTAACAACGCCCGCACCCAGCGCGCGCGGGGGGCGCGGCCAAAACCAAAAACCCACAAGTCCGGTGAAGCTTGATCCGTCGTACCTTTTCGACTCAAGCATAGGTCAATTCAAAAAAAAAAGACCATAAAGTAGGTACCAAATTAAATTTAGATTGAATTGAATTATCCTACTACGATTATAAACGTGAAAGTTTATGAGTATGAATGAATGTATGTTTGTTACTCTTTCACACAACTACTGAATGGATTTTAATGAAACTTTACAATAATCTAGCTTATAGCACAGAATATCAATAGTAGTACCAAATAGAATTATTTGTAATCATAGAATTATTATAATCAAATTATACATCACATAGGCCACTTTTTACAGCGGGAAAATATCTCATTCCCACGGGAAAATCTATTAGCGCGGGCGGAAAGCTAGTTACATATAATTTGTTTTTCGGATCTTATACATAACATTTAGAGTTGAGTTTGGTTGCGTCTGGATTACATAGTCGCACAAGAGTTAGCAAAATACCTTAAATCAATATCACATTTCTTGAAGTCTTCGATCCGAGTCCTCACGAATATAAGAGCTGATATTATACCCAGATAAATCGTAGAGTACAGAACAGTGTAGATGGCAACGAATAAACGCATGCCTTGCATTTTATACCGACTTCATTTAGTGTACAAATTCCACTTTCGACATTTTCTAATTATTTTTGTAATACCTTTCTCATGGTACGAATTTATTTTTAATCTTTTTTAGTAACTTTTTGTTCATTTTGTTATTAACATTTTGACTAAACAAATAAAGATTCCTTGTATTTGAGCATTTTAATTTTGTGAGTAAATAATATTGATTGACTTTAGTTGATGAGTGTTGGATGAGTGATTGATGAATGACATTGTACAGTAGCCAGCATATGCGGCTAGACATCTTGATCTTGAGAGCACCCGTATTCTGTAGTAGTAGGGGCGATTTTCGTAGTGCACGTGCCCAGCCGCATGTGCTAGCTTCTGTACAATTGGGCATCTGGTCCTCGTGGTTTTAGAATACATTCAGAAACCGTGTAGCAATGTTATTTAGAAACTACTTCTATCTAAAATATATAAAAAAAAACATAAGTATATAATGAAACAAGGTCTAAGTCGCTGTCCTAATAGAACGCGACTACGCGATTCGCGCGAACTTTACTCGTACGAACGCGCGATCAAACATATTGAAGTCGAATATGTGTCCTAATAGACGATCGCGCGATTGAACGATTTCTTCATACATTTGACAGTCGCGCGTTCGCGCGAACTTGCGATGGTCGCGTAGTCGCGTTCTATTAGGACAACGCCCTTTTTCCCGCGTTGTTTTTTTTTTTCTTTTTTTTTACCTTTTAAACCTTCCCTGGACTTCCACGAATATTTCAAGACCAAAATTAGCCAAATCGGTTCAGCCGTTCTCGAGTTTTAGCGAGACTAACGAACAGCAATTCATTTTTATATATAAGATAACTAACAACGATGAACAGCATGATGAATACGGAGCGGGCGGGGCCTTCCGGCCGCGCGTCAAATAAAACCTGACCAGAAAAATAAAAAACCTGCTCTGGGGGCGCTACTTTTATTTCCATTATAAAATTAGTTCCATTTTTCCGCAATAACTTTACCAGGTTATTTATTTTACTGGTCAGGCTTTACTTTCAAGGCAGCTTTTTTCATAATTTTGCTGCAATGTCCGTTGATTGGATTTCGATTTAAGTATGTATTTTTACGTACGTACGAAACCCTCGTTCTGTGAGTGGATAGTATCCAAGCGCGTATCGTATCGTATCCACTGGATACGCGCTTGACTCAAATAAGTGCTACGTCGTTTCTATTTACACAATATATTTTTTATAGAAAAATGGACTGGAACCTTGCACCGTGCACGCACGCCTTTATTAATACTGAATTACTGACATAAATATCACGAAACATAATTTAATTTTGAATAAATATACCTATATCAAAAACTATAATCATCACAGATATAAATGCAGGGCTTGTTAACCTGGTTAAAATTTAAAACCAGTTCTTTTGCATCTCCATACATTGCACAAGAGAGCGTTATCATTTCGGTTTCGCTCTACCGGAACCCATATTTTTTCTGGTTTTGCTCAAAGAGTGAAATGATTTCGGTTTCTGTTCAATTAACCGGTTAAGAACGAAAAATTTTGCTCGCTCCTCTGATTACCTTTTGTCTCTTTCTCTCTTTGACCCTTCCCTTTCTTATGCTTTTTTGTTTCTGGTCCGATTGCTTCCAAAATCGATATCTGGGGTCCCCAGTGGACTCCAATGACAAATCTGAGATCTGAATTGCAAAAAATGGCCGCCATTTTGAACTTTTCTGTTTCTGGTCCGATTGCTTCCAAAATTGATATCTGGGGTCCCCAGTGGACTCCGATGACGAATCTGACATCAGAATTGCAAAAAATGGCCGCCATTTTGAACTTTTTTGTTTCTCGTCCGATTGCTTCCAAAATCGATATCTGGGGTCCCCAGTGGACTCCGATGACGAATCTGACATCAAAATTGGAAAAAATGGCCGCCATTTTGAACTTTTTTGTTTCTGGTCCGATTGCTTCCAAAATCGATATCTGGGGTCCCAGTAGACTCCGATGACGAATCTGACATGAGAATTGCAAAAAATGGCCGCCATTTTGAACTTTTTTGTTTCTGGTCCGATTGCTTCCAAAATCGATATCTGGGGTCCCCAGTGGACTCCGATGACGAATCTGACATGAGAATTGGAAAAAATGGCCGCCATTTTGAACTTTTTTGTTTCTGGTCCGATTGCTTCCAAAATCGATATCTGGGGTCCCCAGTGGACTCCGATGACGAATCTGACATCAAAATTGAAAAAAATGGCCGCCATTTTGAACTTTTTTGTTTCTGGTCCGATTGCTTCCAAAATCTATATCTGGGGTCCCCAGTGGACTCCGATGACGAATCTGACATGAGAATTGCAAAAAATGGCCGCCATTTTGAACTTTTTTGTTTCTGGTCCGATTGCTTCCAAAATCGATATCTGGGGTCCCCAGTGGACTCTGATGATGAATCTGACATCAAAATTGGAAAAAATGGCCGCCATTTTGAACTTTTTTGTTTCTGGTCCGATTGCTTCCAAAATCGATATCTGGGGTCCCCAGTGGACTCCGATGACGAATCTGACATGAGAATTGCAAAAAATAGCCGCCATTTTGAACTTTTTTGTTTCTGGTCCGATTGCTTCCAAAATCGATATCTGGGGTCCCCAGTGGACTCTGATGATGAATCTGACATCAAAATTGGAAAAAATGGCCGCCATTT